>FR990097.1:6642500-7120000 GCA_905404275.2 Hedya salicella | reverse complement strand
TGTTTAAAATCGCTATGTTCCATATTTCATTTTTAATTTCTAGGGTACAGGACTTGTTTGTTTCATTTTAGTTTTTTACGTAGTCGGGTTTTTTGTATTTTTATTATTATTTTTTATTTTATACTTTTTAGTTAAAACTATAAAAGACAGACAATTTCTCAATCTTTATCGTGGGGGTTATTGAGAAGCTTGCACAGATTTATTACAATGCAATTAAATTAAAATTTAGTGAGAACGGCTTGCTAACCAACTTTAAATCGTTATAGTTCCTAACTGGTAATTTCAAATTTAAAATGATAAAACAAAACCTAATAATGATTTTCAAATACCTATTCATTGATACCCCACTCGATATAGTACGTCAATTTTCATTTTTTTCTTTTTCACAATATGGCGTCTCATTATCGCCATTTTGAGTTTTCATAAATTTCATGTCTTCAGTGACATTTGAAGAGTTAAGACAAATCGATTGACGTAAGAATCATCAAAATCAGTCCACGAGTTTGGTCTCTAGAGTGCCAGAGAGGAGCAGTATTTAATATTATAATTCCGAATTTCAATACACCGAACAATAAGAAGTCCGACTGCATAATAATCCGAAATATCAAAAGTACGAATTACGAATACTAAAATGCCGAATTTCAAAATTCCGAATATCATTACACCGATGAATAATATATCCGACTAAACAAAAGTCCAAAACATCAGAATAACCTAATACTACAGCTTTTTTGATTTGATTTGATTTGATTGATTCGGTTTTTGGCCCATGTTGCAATTGTGTGCATGCAAGGGAGCATGGTCACAATACAAACCTAACCTAACCTACATATTTCGGTTTTGCTTTTTTATTTAAATGCTTTTAATTGGTTACGGTAGTCATCAATTATAATATGAATATAAACAACAATTATAATATGAATATAAACTAAAACTAAACCTTATACTAAATCACCTAAGTCGGTGCCTCTGGGTAGAGTACCCATAAGACTGGCTGCGTTCCCTCTCTGGATGGATGTCCCAATCCTTTGAGCGAGAAACGAGCCAGCCTTAAGGGCACCGGTTACATTTTTTTTTTGTTATTGTGCCGAAGAGTTGGTGGGCATCTGAGCTTCACGGGCCAAAGGTTTCGACAGCAAACGCCGCAAATATATGTCGGTCAGTGAGGCCTTTATATTTACGGCGCTTACTTGCCTCGGCTGCAGCAGCTTGCAGCCGCCCCGCCTGCTCTTTATTTTTATTACGATTGATAAAAATCACGAACTTTATATTACCGACTGTCAAAATTCCGATTATTAAAAATCACGAACTTTATAGTTCCGAATGTCAAAATTCCGAATTAGCAATGTCATTTCGGATATTTAAAATTCGGATTATTATCGGGGTAAAAAAACATCGGGCTTTTGATTCTTCGGTGTTATAAAATCAGAAATCATAAATCAGAAATCAATTATTGTCATATTGTGCAAATACAAAAGTTGGCATAGAAAAACATTAGAGTGTGTCACAATAAACCGTTTTACGGTATACAATAATATACTACATTACATACATCAACAAATACTTTAACATACGCTGTTTATCTATTGAAAATTATACACTAAGACGAAAAACATTAATAATATTACAATGAAATTGCATTCCAAATTGATACAATAAAAATATACACATTTAAATAAAACAAAAAATAAAATGTATACTGTGAAAGCACATTATACATTATAATAAAATGTAATAATAATAACCTATGTCAATTTGTAATTAAATGTCCATTTCATTATTTTCCATTTTAATAAAGTAATCATTGAGCGAATAAAAACATTCTTCAAGCAAAAAAGTTTTCAATTTAGAGACAAATATTTTATTGGGTAGTTCCGCCCATGCAATAGGGATCGAGTTATAAATTTGTATTGCCATCTGATAGCAGTTTTTTTTATTTACTTACAATCTACTTTTAGGAACAACCAAGGACTTATACGTGACTGTTCGTTTTCCCTTATTGCATTTAATGTTAAAAAGTTCCAAATTTTTCCTAACAAATTTGCAGACTTCAAGAATATATAGACTCGGAACTGTCAGTATTCTATATTTTAAAACAATGGCTTACAAGTGTCAGATGGTTTTATTCCGCCTAACGCCCTGATACATTTTTTTTGCGCTATGATCACCCTCTGTATGTCAGTGGTATTTCCCCACAGTACCACAGCGTAGCGTAATGAAGAACATACATAACTGTGATAGACTAGTAACGCGGTGCTTTCCGAAGTTATATGTCTTAGCTTTCTGAGGGCGGGCATAGACGGATTTGTTTATGAAATGAATATTTATTGTGTGACAGATTTAGGTTAACATCTTTTACAACATTTTGCAGTTACTGATGCAAGCGTTGGATCAGCCAAATCTTACCTTTCAGGTATACACACATTACATGATTAGAATTTTAATTTATAAATAATATGTCAACCAGATACACAACATTTACATTACAAAATAATACACTATGAGATATCTACAAAATATTATTTCAATTTATACTTAATTAACATGTCAAACAATACACTAATAGTCCGAAAAATATTCATTTAAAGAGTAATAACATTTGCCCACTAGCCATTGCTTAATGGATTCTTTAAATTGATTAAAACAAATAATCTTGAACATGTCGGGTAATTTGTTATAAATCTCTATGCACATCATATGTGAAGTTTTGGCTATGATTTTTAACTTAGCAGGTGGTTTATACAGTTTATGCATATATTGAGACCTATTTTCACGAGGAACTGTGGCCTGCTTTAGTTTGAACATAGCTTTGTGCTTTTGCACAAACACACAAGTTTCATATATATAAAGACATGTCAAGGTTAAGATATTACATTTTTTAAAATATGAGCGGCATGAGTCAGTTCGTCGTAATCCAAAAATTGCCCTTATACAGCATTTCTGAATTAAAAATAGCTTGTCTTTCTTTGTAGAATTGCCCCACATTACAATACCGTAACGTAGAGAAGAAGCAATATACCCATTGTATGCAGTTATACCTGCCTCTGTGGATATTAATCTGCTAACTTTTCCTAGTGCAAATATAAATCTATTTATCTTAGCACAAAGAGCATGGATATGTTCCTTCCAAGTGCAACACATATCAATATTTATGCCCAAAAAACATGTATGCGGTACTTCTTTAATAATTTCTCCTTCAAATTTTATGTTTAAATCATCAGTATGGCCCTTAACACTTCGGAATTGTATGTAGTTCGTTTTAGACAAATTTACCTTAAGATTATTTTCTCTTAGCCAGTTGACAGCCTATGCCAGAGTAAAATTAATAACAGCGTTATAATCAGTATCTGTATTTTTTCCTTCAATTATAATGGTAGTGTCATCAGCGAATAAGATACATTCGTGTGATAGTACATTCGGCAAATCATTGATGTACAGTAGGAAAAGGAGGGGAGCTAAGATACTGCCCTGAGGTACTCCAAATTAATTTTGAACATATGATGATCGGTAGTTATCAACTGATTTATTAACTGGGCTGTAACCTGAGATTTGTACACACTGAGTTCTATTTCCTAAATATGACTTAATCCATTCTAGTGCCGGGCCTCTAACACCATATCTACTTAATTTTAATATTATACGCTTGTGACAGACAAAGTCAAAGGCCTTACTCATATCCATGAATAGTACAGTAACAGGAGACCTTTTCCCAATGCAATCCATTATTTTTTTAATTAATTTAAAAGTAGCCAAAGAGGTGTTATGTATGGTGTGTATTTTTGCAGAAACTGCACCTACTTGCTTTATCCAATTGAGATTTTCGTCAATTACTATGCTTTAAAAACTAGTATGTGACACTTGTGCTATGTGGTCTCTACCTGCGTTTACATTATGTTATTCCTTTTGCTATTTCGGATTACAAATCTAATTAGTTTAGTTTTAGAAGTGTTCATACATAGACCATTATTTTCCAACCAAGTGGATATCGCTGTTAGTGTATTATGTATGTTATCATTCAGCTCAATATCGTTTTTCCCTCTTATGACAGTTGGCAGTTGTATCATCGGCAAATAGAAGACAACGATCTGCAATGCAGGCAGGAAGATCGTTAACTTAGAGCAGGAATAAGAGTGAACCCAATATACTGCCTTGGGGTACCCCACTGGGGTTTATTCGCGGGGTAGAGTCTAAGCTGGTGTTTTATTGTACAAGTATGAGTAATTCGCGTTATTTGCCTTCGATCCGCTAAATAACTCTCTAACCATGTATATGCTGGCCCTCTTATACCATATTTCTCTAACTTTTTTAATAGAACTGAGTGATTGACAAAGTCGAATGCCTTGCTTAAATCCAGAAAAACTCCTACCGCTATCTCATTATTCTCTAGCACATCTATTACACTTTCAACATCGAAATATTAAAAAAAAATATATTAAAATATATTAAAAATTCAGATTTTTGACAATCGTCAAATTAATTCCGTGCTTTTCAATAATCAATATTTTAATACAACGGAAATATAAAAATCGGAATTTTGACAATCGGAAAAAGGAAATTCGGAATAAAATATTTCGGATTATTCGGGTGTTCCCATAATTACGAATAGCTTAATACATATTATAGCAATGACAAGTCAGCCATTGTGAAATGTAAGGCCAATTATTCCTTTGTAAAAAAAGTTTTTAACACCTCTAATGGCCTTTATTTTAATGTCTTTCTTGCTTTAAATATAAAGTTGCAGAGAGAAAAGTGTTTGCAGTGGTTTCAAATTTAAAGAAAATAATCGTGTTTTATCCACAATGAAGACATTGGCTATGTTTCAGGTATAATAGTAATCGCTTTAGGTCTCGAAAAAGGATCCTAACATATTTTGCGAATACTATAGCTGTTCCACAGGCCAACACTTCGGCACCTGACCCACCCACTTCCACGATCCCATTACCGATCGGCCTCAGTAACGCACTGCGAGGAGTTTTATCTGGCTGGCGGATGTGAGCGGGAGTTACCTACAACGTATTCCCAAGAAGCTGCTTAGCAGAACTATGTTATCGTCAGTCTATCAGTAGAGTACAATACAACTCTATTTGTATTTTTTTTATACACGGTGCCCGCGAAGAATGGGAAAGATTTTAACCGCGGAGTCCTTAGGTTATTATTATTAGGAGCAAAAAATGTTATTTGAACCCCATGCAAATCCGGCCTAGTTTTGAAGATATTATCAATTTTTTATTGTGATTACTAAACTTTGATCGCGACGTTACCACGTATGTGGCCACATATGTCGCTATTGATAGAAATAAAAGCGACAGCTGCTACTCACTAAAATCATCCTTTTTTGGAACAATAATCGTTACCATTTTAGAGATAATTTTAATAGAGAAGCGAAATTTATTCAATTTTTATTTACAGATCGACTAAACTAGATTTAGTTTTTTTTGATCAATATGACTTGGTTCATATAGAATTTTTTACTCCTAATGTCCTCAGGAATGCGTGGTTAAAATCTTTCCCATTCCTCGCTGGCACCATGTATTTGCGTTCCAAATTTCCTTATTCTCGAGTCTACTATATGAGTGCTATTGTTTATTAATTAAGGATCCTATGTTTTATTAATCTGTGATCAAGTTTGACAGTTTACGTATAAGGTACGAATGAATTATAACAAGCATCCAAAGATCTTTACATTTCATATTAGTAGCTCAGAAGTTGAAAATCGTTGCGAGAATAGGAGCTCCGCGAAGCGAAAGCGGACATGTTTGATCGTAGCTTAGATACTCAAAATTAGACCATCAAACGTAAGTCACTTAGGCCAATTAACTTAGTTTTTCTTTCAGGTAAATAAATAGATTAAATCGTTTTTCATCGTCCAACTGCGAAATATCCGCATTAATTTCAATTAAAGTCTACGTGCAAAGGCAAGAACTGCCAGCTTCCGTCCATTCCAATGTCTACAAAACGTTAGCTAGTAACATCCTAGCCATTCCCAATTGAATCATCATAGATCAAAGCGTAGGTGTTCACGTCATACGGGCTTTGGCATTGTGGTTCAATCACAGTCTAATTGTCAATTGTGGCTATCTACAAATCTACATGCCTTCACACACTTGAACTTGCCGCTGGATTAAAAATAGACGCCGTTAAATCTAATAGGAACTATTGTGTTCTGTTAGTGAAGTTCAGAAGTGTCTTTTGAATTTGTTTGGTTGGCTTTGCTGAATAATTCAGCTTCTTTTCAATCTTACGGCTTCGAGAGATAATAATTTTTTACATCCATATTTTTTAATAGCTACTTACATTGAAAGGTCTGAATGTTATTATTCTAAAACTTATTCTAAATCTTTTCATATAATTATGGCGTGAAGAGACAATTTGAAGTTTCAATTATAACTGAATTTTTACACGTCTGATTGACTTTAGTACTGTGCAATGTTTTAAGTCGTGTTTTAAATTCTTTACATTATTTATTATAATTCATACTAGCTGCTCGCCCCGGTACCTTGTATTGCATGGACCATGTAATGAACAAAAACAATTAAGTTATCCCTCATATCTTTTGTCTCACTTACTCACTTCTTATATGGAGATTTTCAAATCCAACTTTTTACTTTCCTATGCAATTTTTACTATATTTTCTTAGATACAAACCTCTTCCTGACAGTTACAAACATAACAAATAAGAATTAGCCAAATAGGTGTACACGTGCTATAGTGATGCGCGAACAGCACAATTGATTTTTATTTATTATAGAAAATAGATAGATTACATTTTTCTTTATGATGACGCGTGCCTCTGACTAAATTAAACTAATAAAATACCCTGCGGGGCGGGGCTATGACGGTCGCGTTTAATATGGCATAAATAAATGATAAAACATCTATCATTCTCGCTCTCACATACTTGTTAAAAAGTGATGACTGCTGCTTTATGATTTATTATCTATCGCACCCAGGGCCGGAGTTAGGGTTCTGGTGGCCCTCCCAAGTAGCTCACAAGCTGTATAAGGGCTTATACAGCTATTATACAGCCAGTTTGAGCCTTATAAGAGCTGTATACGCTCTAATACAGCTTGTGTTACTTGGGCTGTGGAAACGAATTAGTGGAGGCCTCTAGTAATTTTCCAAATACATTAAACATTTTCGTTTTGTTTTAAGAAGTTTCATTAGTCCCTCACTTGTGGAGGCCCGGAGTTCCAGCCCCGGTTGCCCTCCCCTTAATATGGCCTTGTGCACCCTAAACGCAACCATTGTAGTAGGATCACAAGCATAGCATAAAAGGCATGATGACGGGCTACGAAAATCAAAATTCTATTAGTCCATCAGAAACAAAATAAAAAAAAATTGGGCAAGTATTTTGTTGCTTTTAAAATTAATAAAAATAACTCAGATAAATCGCATTAAAATTTACAATTGGGGGTTCGTGACGTCATAACTAGGTACAAACTGTCGTGCCGTCACACGACATTTGGCTCAATGGCCTTTATTTTTTGATTATGTGAAGAAGAAAAAATCCGTCACCACTTCTTTTTATTAATGTACACGTCGGATTAATTATTAAAATTAAATCATCATGTCTATTGAGAAAGTCATATACCATAATCTGTCTACAAAGGGACCTTTTCGACTTAGATAAGGTAACCAGCTGCTAGTATCAATCGAATCAATCAGGGTGTATTAAAGTGCAAGTGCAGCTTTCTATTGGAGCAAATGGACTCGTCTAGACATGTCATTTATGATTCCAAGTGCATGATTTATTAAAAGTGTATAGTGAATTAAAGCTAAGGTTACAATTAGGTATAAGGGTATGGTCGCTGAGCATTTGTACCAGGGATTTTAGGGTTCTATATCAGTCTAGATCTAAAGGTATTGGTATATACAATATGATGGCAGCCATTTTTCTTAAATACGTGGACATATAATTTTGATTTAAGCGGCAAAGTATCTATACAGCGCCGACAAAAAAATTAACGCTACTTATTAACACTTCACAGGACCTTCTTTCCTCATATAAAACCTTTATGTTTCGAAACAAAATATTTTAAGATAAATATGTGAAAAAGATCTGCCAATTAACACTTCAGGGGCCTTCTTGCACCATACAAAACCTTTATAGGTACGTATTTTGAAATAAAAATATATTCTTTCAAGATAAATATTCCACATGTGGTATGACGTCGAAATTTCCAAAACCATTACAAAATGCATCAATTGAGGAATGCACAACGTCTTGGAAATTTGGTAGGTCAGCGTGTAAACAATATAACATCGATACTATTATTCTTAAAGCGGTACAATTAAACATCTGTAAATTGAAGTTAATTATTTTCAAAAAATAAGTGAGGCTATGCTTGATTAAGTCACTGGATTGAAAAATATATAATAAAGCTGTAAAAATGAAATATCTGTACAAAGAAGATATTATATTATTTAAAAAAAATGATTGTTACGGATTTTTGGAGTTCACTAAAACGAAAAATATTTGTCTTAGATTTTTTGTATGTTTGTATGTGTCGTTGTGGCTTCATCACGCAAAATTGGCTAAACTATTTAACTATTTTTGGCACACGGGTAGCCGGGTATCTCCAGATGGTTATAGGATACTTTTTACCCCCACCGCGCTGATGAAAAAAAGAGGGTTATGACTTTTTCTCCTCCGCGTAGAAAGTGGCGGTCATATTCTAGTACCTAATATAATCTTTTGTGTTTGTATGTATATATGTCTTTTGCGGCGTCATCACTTCAATACAGCTGTACGGATCTTTGCCATTTTTGGTTCAAGAATAGCTGGAGATCCGAAAATGGTTATAGGATAGTTTTTAACCATCTACGCCGAAGCAAAAAATAAGGTTATGACTTTTTACCTCTCCGCGAACGAAGTTGCGGGTTCCTTCTAGTTATTATTATTCTGTAAAAGTAAGTACCCTATAACCAACTTGCTAAAACGGTTGAAGGCCAGGCGTTTGACGTATTGAGGCTTCAGAGACACATAATATGTAGGTATAGGTATACATATAAAATATTCAATAGAAAAAATCGATCCAGTGATTTTCAAATAGCCCGTTTCTCTTATTTCTATGAAAATACTTCAATACTTATAAAACCATTTCATTTTAACAACTTTATAATAGTATAGATATAAATACTCGTACATAATTTTTATGGCACAGCTGGCGATCAAAACGCTCTGAGACACCCAAAACACGCCGACAATAAACGGCACAAATCTCTAATTTAATTAACTACAGTGTACCCGGATAACGTACGGTTATCTAGGGTACAAGTCCGGTAAGCCGGACGGATGGTCGCCCTAGTTGCAGGATGCGCGGATTATCCCGTAAAGTCCGAGACGTGAGTGCACTACATTGCGCTTGTTTTAATAAGATTATACGGCTATAGGAATGAAATACGTGAAAAAATGTAAAAGTAATTGCTCTGTTAGCTGTACCTTGCGAATCTTTAAACGCCTATATCTCCGCGATTTTGAAAAATATCCAAGAAGTGAATTGACGATGAAAGTCTAATATAACTAATAGGGTATATGCATGATTTTTTATTGCTTTCTTAACTAAATATCAAAATACTGTAAAAACAATTTAAAATGTGAAATTAAAATTTAAATCGGTCAAGAAATACGCAAGATATAGGCATTTTAAATAATTAGACAGAGAAGTCCGACGTGCACTGTTACTCGTACGTCATAGTGCACTCCGGCCATATAAACTCCATATTAAATTCTGTTTCTCTAGAAAGAGATAAAATGAAATGTTTGATAGGTTATATCTTTGGTTATTTTTATAGTTATTTGAAAAATTATTTTTCTCCACTGTTTGTCATGAATGAGTTTTCAATAAAGCAAAAAATAAAATTCATGCATATTCCCTTTTGTCGAACCTGCTCACAAAATTTCACCAGAATCGGTTGAGATGACACAGATCACACAGATGGTACAGATCGGATGCGATCTGTAAAAGAGAACAGCCGGACAGTCATCCGCCTGACAGACAAACATACGAAAGCATTTTTAGCCAAGCTCTTTGAGCTTTAGACCTCACGAGTCTTTTAACCCACATATCTCCGCCATTTTGAAAAATAACCAAAAACTTCCATATAATTATCAAACCGGCTAATAAAATGTCACGAAAATCGGTTGAGAGATGCTACCTGAGGGGTTACTATGAACTTCAAATTTCGTAACGTGCCATCCCTCTCGCTCTCATGTTGAACTGTATTTGTGTGAGCGAGATGGCGCGATACGAACTTCGAATATCGAATTTAAGAGTAGCCCATCTGAAGACGAGAACAGCCGGACAGACAATACGACAGTATTTTTGCCCGAGACATGCCGAGACGAAACAAAGACCTTTGCTTACGCTGGGTCTAATGTTACTTTCGGTTCCGAAACTTTAGAGCATTTAACCACTGGAAATTTAAGCCGTGTCATTACCGAACAAAATTTCATGCATATAGGGGGTGAGGTAAACACCTACAGCACTACGGAAATATTCCTGTTTGTACCCTACTACTACTATGGTGAGCATAGAATGGAAAAGCTATACGGATATATTCCTCTCTGCCGAAATACCGACGAAAACGCGGGTCGGTTTATACAATAAATTGTCCATGTTTGAGTGTTGTTTTGTTTGTAGGTGATTTCTTTTAATTGTGTGCGTTTTTAGAAATAGGAATATTTCTGTAGTACGTGTTTACTCGTACCTCACCCCCGATAAAATTGAATGAAAAATTTGTTCGGTAATGACACGGCTTGTCATCTCCAATGGTTAAAATGCTCTATGTAAAGTCCGTGAACATTAAAAATTGTTCATTATTTACTGGGAAATAAGGTTGTGCCAGTATGGTGGCCAACGAGGATTTTGTAAATTGCAAATTAGTATCCTTTTAGGCCGCAGTATGTGCAATCTATATATATAAACGTAAAAGTCCTGACTGACTGACTCACTTAAATCAACGCCCAACCCAAACTGTTAGACCTAGAGAGCTGATTTTTTCACAATAGGTAGCTTTTATATCGTTAGTATCCACTAAGAAGGGGTTTTTCAAAATTCAGCCCCTAAAGGGGTGAAATGGGGGTCCAAAGTTTGTATGGGGAAACAAGATTAGAGAGACGATTTTATTCGAAACTTCGCAGGAGTATTCCTAACAATAAATGAGTAAACACGTGTTTCTGGTTTTTTGAGAATTCAACTTCTTAAGGGATGAAATGAGGGTCCAAAGTTTGTATGGGGAAATCAGATCAGTTTCGACTATTTCATTTTAAACTTCACACGAGTATTTTTAACAATAAACTAGTAAATACGTGTTTCAGGTTTTTTGAAAATTCAACCCCTAAGAGGATGAAATGAGGGTCCAACGATTGTATGGGGAAATCAGATCAGTTTCGAGGATCTATATCGGAATCCCTAACGTCTTTTGTCCTAATGCATCGTTTGTCCTAATGTATAATTTGCCATAACGCATTTTTTTAGGAAACCGTAAACTTTTCAGGATTGTTATAAAACAAACCTAACCTAATCTATACGACGATCTTTTAAAAAATCCTGAAAAATGTACGGTTTCTGAAAAAAATGCGTTATGGCAAATGATACATTAGGACAAACGATACATTAGGACAAACGACATTAGGGATTACGAAGGAGACCCCAGTTTCAACTATTTAATTCTAAACTTCACACGAGTATTTTTAACAATAAATGAGTAAATACGTGTTTCAGGGTTTTTGAAAATTCAACCCCTAAAAGGGGAAATTTGGTTACAAAATCGAAAAGTCGATATGGTTTCTTTGGTTTATCTGGTCGCTGATTACGAAAACAACAACGATTTTAAAATCCGACGTGGCGGACGTGAAATGCTATCTCCCCTGTCGGGTGCGATGGGGTTGAAATGCCTAAATATCAATATGGATTAGGTTTTTATGGTTTTTTGGCACGTTAATTACGAAAATGGCATTGATTTTGAAATCCAATTTAGCGGACGTGATATATCATCTCCGTGTTGGTGTGCGATGGGGTTGAAATGTCAAAATATCAATATGGGTGTCGTTATAATGGTTTTTTGGGATTTTAATTACGAAAATGGCATCGATTTTGAAATCCGCCGGGGTGTGATGGGGTTGAAATGTCTAAATATAAATATGGCTGTCGTTTTTATGGTTCTTTTGGACGGTAATTACGAAAATGGCATTGATTTTAAAATCCAACGTAGCAGACGTGAAATATCATTTATCTGTTGGTGTGCGATGGGGATGAAATGTGAAAATATCAATATAGGTGTCGTTTTTATGGTTTTTTGGGACGTTAATTTCAATACATTCAAGGAGAGGTAAACAACAGGCGGTCTTATCGCTAAACAGCAGTCTCTTCCAGACAACCTTTGGGTAGTGAAAACACTGAGGTTTCAAAGAAAAAAAATTGAGTTAGGGAATATTTTGTGTCCTCCCTCCCTTTATTTTCTAAACCGTAAGTCGTAAAAAAATTCAAACGTAAAATTTAATAACTTTACGAATAAAATACTTTCAACGAAAATTGTGTGCAATAAGATCGGATACACGGTTTTTGACATATTGCCGAAAAACTGCGCTTTTTAACAAAAGGACGTAAGCCGCATGAAGATACGCTCTTTTGCTGGTCTGTAGTGCTTATTATTGTAGTAACGGCTGCGGAACCGTACACTAAGCATGGTCCGACATGCACTTAGCTGATTTTTAAATTCAAAATGACTATATGATGAAAAATGTTTTATTCAAGAGTAGAAATCTGCATTAATCATAATCTCTCTCTCATTTCTTTAAAAAAAGAGAACTGCCTTTACCAAAACGTCGTATACCGAGACCTCCAGAAGGTAACAAATACTTTTTTGAAAACCGAATCTAAATCGGTTCAGCCAAACGCGAGATAATACGTACATTCCGACATAAGGGTCAAACTGAAAACCTCTTTTTCTGTAGACGGTTAAAAATTACGTGTAGTACGCGGACGCGGGCGAAGCCGCGGGCAAAAGCTAGTTGTATATATAGGGCGTTACCACAAAATAAGTGCGTTACTCCATAAATCATAGAAAAAAGGAATTTGTAGTTATGGAGTTGTTGTGATGATGTGTTGGTGAAGTTTTCTAGTTGCAGTAGTACGAATGGATTAACTCAGCTTATTTATGCACATGTTTGAGAGAACGTACATTTAAATCACCTCGCTGTTTTCTACTTTCCTAATAGTGTATAGACTCGCTCTAGTGCACCTTGCGCCTTTTTTCCAACCACTTCCTACAGTTCTAAACACCCTTGCTTTGTCTTGCCGCAGACAATTATAATTCCACATTTTCTCGGCTAGAATTGCGAGAAATCTTTCCCTAATCCTTTATTAAGTCACAGGAGAAACATTTTGTTCAATTTTAGCGTAGGAGAAGCTGGGGTATAGTGGACCCCTGGGGAAATAGCATAGCATTGCCTATATTTTAGAGAAATAATAGATTTATAGCATTGTCGCGGAATGAATTGAAATAATGCCCAATACCCTATTAAAGTGTAAACAAGATAGATAAGTTAATCTATTATTTCTATAAACTACAGGCAATGATCCTCTGTTCCCCACCCTCCCCTACATTTCAAACAGAGACATAAATTGTCAATTTTCGGCCACAGAATAAGGCGGATCCTTCCAAAGTTATAAAATCAGCCATGAAGTGTTAAGACCAGCGTTGATCCACCAATTCGAGTGTTTTTAATTTTACCCGAGACTAAATTCCATCGCCACAATGTTACTACCATTGTACTATCGAACATTGAAAAAATTATCGAACATTATATATATATATATATATATATATATATTTAATTTCATTCATATTGCAATATAACAAGCCGCAAGTCGCTTGTTGCGCGACATAGTATCACCCGTCTTTCTCGCATTGTATTGAAAGGAAAGAGCCAGACAATGTTTGTCACGCGACAAAGAGTCGCGTATCACAGTTGTGCTAGAGGTCCAGGGGGACTACGACGGATTTCGAAGTTCGTATTGCGCGGTCCCACTCGCACAAATGCAATTTATCACGAGAGGAAGAGGGACGGTACAGAACGTCAGAATAACCTCAGGTATCTCCTGGAAATGCACAAACCGAAAAAAGGGATTACATGTTCAGTTCTGTTAACGTTTATGATATTTACCTTTTCTCACCACTTGTTAAAAATTTAGTCGTTTTTGTTTCACGATACAGCATAGACTTTTGATCCTCCATCTTGTCGAAAACATACAACCATCTTCAGCTGTATGAGCACTTCATGTAGCGATGGTCCAGTCCCATAATTGATATATTACGTATGTAAACGGAACAAGCGTCTAGTTAAGCAAATGAAAGCAATAAATCTTGGGTTACAGTTTCATTTGAATGTGCTACGTGAGCTTGAGCTTGCAACATTAATATTCTCAGAATGCAGCTGGGCGCTTGATTTAAAGAGTTGCTTCTGATCTCAGACTCAATTTGAGGAATAATACTGTTTTTAAATTTGTCCTACTGCGTTGCTAAGTAAAAGCCTAAAATTTGCTCCCTAAAAGTTGGTACGCTCGAAATTGCACTTGACTATATATACCTGTGACAAATAGTCCAGTTAATGGGTGGCTCAAACTTCGAGAAAGAGGTCGCTCCTCGAATCCAACTCAAATGGGCAGCTTTCGGGAAACTACGTAACTAATACCCTCTCGTCCCAAATACAGCACTGTCTTAAGTTTTGTGTTGCCAGTGATGACTTACGGCACTCAGTCATGGTCAGTCTCAATAGGCCTCATAAGAAGGCTCAAAGTCACCCAAAGGGCAAAGGAGCGAGCTATGCTCGGAGTCTCCTTGCGTGATCGAATCAGAAATGAGGTGAGTTAAGGCAGTTGGCAGTGGGCGGGGCACGTTGCTCGTAAAACCGTAGGCCGCTGGGGACGAAAAGTTCTCGAGTGGCGACCGCGTATAGGACGACGTAGCGTGGAGAGGCCCCCAACAAGATAAACCGATTATCTGGTGAAGATCGTGGGAATAGATGAGGGCGGCGAACAACTGGTCGTTATGGAGATCCTTTGTCCAGCAGTGGAAGTTCTTATAGGCTGATATGCTGATGATGATGTTCCTAAGTATGTTACTTAGAGTACAGTCACCAGCATTAATATCTGTCACAATAAAGCGCGCATAAATATCTGACACGACTCTGTTTCTAACGCCGTTAGGACGTGTCAGATATGTTCGCACGCATTGTTATGGCAGATATTAATGCTAAAGACTGTACCTAACAAATATCGTAATAATTAAACTTACCAAATCTGATATCAGCGCTGTATGAAGCGCCGACAGACTATTCACCTATACTATGACTACCTATCACCTGACCCCTAGACTCGAATCAACTATTCGTAATAATAGGCCTCGCCCTTCACCTCATTTCTTTAATATTTTCTTCTGTTTCCGCGATTATTACTCATTGAAATAAAACAATTTAACGGATTATATCGCGTATATTATCTCATTTTAGTTCCCGACGTTTCGGAAGCTTTCCAGCATTCCATGGTCACGGGTGGACTGAGAAAAGATGTATTTGCCTCTGTCAAAGTTACAATTTGTGCAAACTACCCATTTTTTTGAAAAAACACAAATATCTTTAAGTCCGATTTGACAATCTGTATGACAGATCAACTGGCCTATGATAGTTGCGTTTATAGTGAGATAAATTAAATGACAATGCAATTGTCAATTTCTAACACATATGCGGGTGCGAATGTGACGGATGCTTTATTATTTATTTATGATGTGATAAACACGACCATCATAGGCCAGAGCTCCTACTCCGTCCCTCTTAATCAAGTTACACGAGAGTGAGAGAGGCGGCACGATACGAACTTTGAATTTCGAGATTCAGAGTAACCCCTCTGCAGTATTGAGATACCATTCATTTGAAAGTCCGCGACAATTCTTCCGTGATATGATTGCATGCGTGAAGTAGAGATACATGTTCGGGAGTTCAATTTATAGAATAGATATCTTTCTCTAGGTATATCAGTAAATAAATAAATAAATATTACGGGACAATTTTACACAAATCGAACTAGTCCCATGGTAAGCTCAATAAGGCTTGTGTTATGGGTACTAGACGATGATATATTTAATACATATATTACTTATATATACATAGAAAACATCCAAGACTCAGGAACAAATATTTATTGCTCATCACACAAATATTGATCCTTACCGGGATTTGAACCCGTTCCCGAATTTGAATCAGTATAGACAAAGACATGTATTCTGTCAATTAAACCTCTACTTCACGTATGCAATTTATATCACGGAAGCATTGTCGCGGAATTTCAAATGAGAAGGAGTAGGTATAGCCCGGCAACTCTGTCTGTGTCACTACTCCTAGGTCTGCGGGCGACGGGGGGAAAGACAGCGCGGGTGGGTAAGAAGTGTGCGCGAGGCAGGGTCTTTCCCCCCCGTCGCCCGCAGACCATGGGCGTGTCACGAACGAAGTTGCCGGGGTATAGTTTACCCCTGAAGACCGGATTCAACCGAAGTGGAATTATAGGCCTATTTGAAATTCTGACATAAAGGCAGTCATTACACGCACATTGATGCGCCTAATGTTGCAATCCGCCGCATCAAGATCCGTTGATCAAGCCGCAACCTTGGTCGGATCGTATTGATGGACTGTGTAATGGCTGTCATAGATTCTAAGAATAAACTATAATGTTCTATATTAATAGAATCATAATTTAAGTAATAGAGCACAAGTAGCAAAGAAGCTGTATTAGAGCTTAACTTATACAGCCCTTATAACTCTCAAACTGGCCGTATAATGGTAAGTTTGTGTGCTACCTGGGGAGGATATTCTTAATAAATAAATATTACAGGACAATTTTTACACAAATCGAACTAGTCCCATGGTAGGCTCAATAAGGCTTGTATTATGGGCACAAGACGACGATACATTTAATAGATAAATTTAATTATATACATAGAAAACATCCAAGACTCGGGATTATATATTTATGCTCATCACACAAATATTTGCGCTTGCCGGGATTTGAACCCTAGTCCTTCAGCTTCGCAGGCAACCTCCTACTGAGCTAAACCGGTCGTTAAAATTAATCTATATTATTATAATACTAAAGTTGTAACAATGAAATGTCTGTACATTGAATATATTTCCAAAAAATCTATTGTAACGAAGTATTTGGAGGACACTGAATAATTTTTTTTTTATGGATTTTTTGTATGTTTGCATATCGTATGTTGTGGCTTCATCACGCCAAATCCTAAACGGATTTCAACTATTTTTAGTACCGGGGAAGCTGGGTATCTTCAGATGGTTATAGGATACTCTTTACCCGACTAACCTGGAAAAAAAAGGTGCTATGATTTTTTCTCCTCTGCGCGCGAAGTTGCACATTCTAGCATTATAATAAATAAATCATTAAGTAGAGTGCTTCGATTGAGCACATTATGAGTGTGAGCTATCTGGGTAAAGTACCACACGTCAGACAAAATAACGTGTGTCTCACTTGTTTATTTTATTGTATTCGTTTAGTATATTTCCAATAGATAGCATTACGTTACTTAATGATACAGAGCATTAATTAGATGTAGTAGATGAATAGACACGGACAGATAAGATTGTTTAACTTTTTATTTGGCTGGTTATTTAGTGTACAGTTTTTTAACTTCTTGTTTGAACTTTTTAATCTAAAATTAACTGAGTAGAGTAGAAGGTCAACCGGGGGCGATGACCAACAAAGGTTATGTTGGGTTCTTAAAGACATTTTTAATCCTCTTCTCATCAGAATGAAATGTTTACTTTTAAAACAAACTGGACTGCATTACATCTATACATTGTATCAGAAATGCAATCCAACTGCCCGTCAACTGCACCCATACAAATTCAGGTTGCAATGTTCAGTAGGTAAAAGAAACCCTAATTATTGTGCTATTCACGGAAAACTCTAGGAATGTAATTACAGATGTCTTCTCCTAGAGTTTTCGGTCCATAATATTGGAATTTGAATTAGATTGCAAATTGCCCTTGCCGCGAATTGAATAGCAGTTACAGATATCCATACTAAGTAATATTATAAATACGAAAGTGTGTCTGTTTGTCTGTCTGTCTGTTACCTCTTCATGCTTAAACCGCTGAACCGATTTGGATGAAATTTGGTTTGGAGATAGTTTGAGTTGCGGGAAAGGACATTAGCGACTTTTTATCCCAGAAAAATACCCTTATCCGCGATAAGACGCGGGCAGAAGCTAGTAGTGTATGAAGGATTACCATCGGGAAATCTTTTGACTTCTATACTATTATAAAGTTATAACAATTAAATGTCTGTTGAAGATATACATTGAAGATATTTTAAAAATATATATTGTAACGGACTAATTGGTCACTAAACCGATTTTTTTTGTTTGTTTGTATCTGCTGTTTTGACTTTCACGCAAAATCGGCTGAATACATTCCAACTATTTGTGGCATACGGTTAGCTGAGTATCCACAGATGATTATAGGATACTTTTTACCCGACTACGCTGAAGAAAAAACAACAGTATTTATATGTTATAATTTTTTTCTACTCCGCTGACGAAGCTGCGGGCACTTTCTAGCATTTTATAAAGTATTGCCATTGGGAAAACTTGCAAACGCGGCCAAACCCGAAGTATCAATCAACTATCGTATTGAATGTTCGACATGTTTATATCCATTATTATTAAACTTTATTAATCAAAGTCATATAAAAAAAAAAAAATAATAAAAAAGATTCTTTATTGCACAAAAGAAACAACAAATCAACAAATCATTACAAGAAAAATTGTACGTAGAAGCGTGCACAACATGTTTAAATCCAGAGTTACCATGTACCTATATCTTTACTTTAATTTTGTCTTCTATACTATATAAAGTTTTAAAAATGAAATGTCTGTACATTGAGGATATTTTCAAAAAAATGATTGTTATGGACTATTTGGAAGTCATTAAAACGAAATTTTTTTTTTTTTTGATTTTATTTATGTTTGTATGTGTCGTTGTGGCTTCATCAAGCAAAATCGGCTAAATGGATTTCAACTATTTATGGTACACGATGATAGAGGATACTTTCTACCCGACTACGCTGAAGAAAAAAATGAAGGGTTATGACTTTTTCTCCTCCACGAACGCAGTTGCGGGCGCCTTCTAGTTGACTAATAAAGTTTTATATTCATGCACATCCACCATTTACCTAAAACGATAACTCATTGAAACTTCGGGTTTTGTCGTGTTTCCGAGTATTTCCGATGGCAAAACTTTAATCACTACATCTGCACTACATTTTCACAACACAACTAAACGGGGTTAAATCGCGTATAAATATGATTTATTTAATTACCTTTCGTTGGTAATTCTTCGACGTATCGGACGTCGCGTTACGTCCATGGTCTCGAAGGAAACTGGAGTGGCGAAATCAACGTCTTCTAGCCGCGCGAGTTTTCCGATCTTGATGAGCGCTTGATATTAGGTTGAACACTACGGTCGTCACTAGAATAAGCCCCGTTTTATTGTATTGTGATAATGAGTGATGATCGTGTAAGTTTAAATCAACATCTGCACTATATTGCCAGTAAATTACAAGTTATCAAAATAGCGAAGTTCCATCAAAGCGATTGTTTAATACCGTATCTGCCTGACTTTATTTCATTTAATTGTGGTTTCGCAACAGATACCATCCGGATAGGCTGCCCATATGAATCAGAAAGGGAATACCGGTATCCTGAGAAATACCGGTGACGTCGGTACGAGGCTTAATTGGTACTTTACTTTTTTGTCACATTTTTTACGAACACGTAAAGGCCTTCTTTTGTTCAGTACGCGTATTTAAGGCTTCATAGTAGTATTATATATTTGTCGGAGAGCCGAGGGTCGATGGGGCAGACGAGTTAATGAGTGGAAACCTCGAACAACTCGCCCTGTGGGACAACCCCCCTCCAGATGGACCGATGACCTGAGGAGACTGGTGGGAAGCGGTTGGATGCGCGGAGCTGAGGACCGGGTGTGGTGGCGTGAATTACGAAAGGCCTATGTTCAGCAGTGGACGATTCCGGGCTGATGAGGATAATGATGATGAGTAGTTATCCTACTTTTATGTTATTGGTATCACCACGGCCATAACGGAACACTGAACGAGCTAATAAGTTCATCTATCGGTGTCAAAAGACCGCGAGAGTTTGATCTTGGAGGGAGATATAGCTCTCGCGATCTTTCGACACCGGTTTATAGTCCATTATGGCCGCTGTGACAACCGACCAGTGAGAGAAACTTACCCAGTCTCCCTTACCAGCGACTTCGCCTAGGTACCGAGAATTGAGTACCGCACACCCAACTATAGTGTAAATCACTATGGTCCTAATTAAATCGAACTTTATTCACCTAAGCCCGATTTGTTATCATAATGAGTTCATAAACACAATAATTCCATAATTGGGATGCCAATTTTTTACAAGTTATGGCCATTAAAAAACCATTTCGAGGAATAGGTGTAATAAACATCGTGTCATGTTATTCATGTTTGTAATTTAGACTTACATACAACAATAAATACGTATTTAGCTAAGTTAAAAATGGTTTCCTTTTTTTTTCTGTAACTATTATTCTGAAACTGCCTCGGTTCCCAACTGTTTAATTTCCCAACTCAAGCTTCTCTCCGAAATCGAAAAATAACCGGATTTTCCTAAACGGTTCTTAGAACCCAATTTTGCTTAAATCCTGTCAAATTTTACGGTTTGCAAAAAAAAAAAAAAAAAACAGTTTCAGAAATAATATAATTCAATCATTTATCAGTAAGCCCGTAAGTAATAAAATTTAAACTCTACATTTACGATTGTTAAATCGAAATTGTCAGATTAAAGCTGAAAATGCAAGCGTTCTAAAAAATTTACAATAGTAGGTACCCTCCAGAATTATTGGTAAATCTTTCGTGAACTCGTTAAAAATGTGTTAGATGTAAATACTCATACTAACTTAAGTTTGCACCTCGTTTGTATGCCGATGCCAGAAAAACCAAGTGCAAACTTGTGCAGCCTTGTGTACCATGGTTGAAGTTGGAATCAATTGGAGGACTCAATTTTCTTCTTTGCATAAAGGTGACCATGAAGTAGCGGCCAAGAGCGAGTCAGGGTCCCGCACCGGGGGTTCCGTAAAAACTATTCGCTAAAACGGCCGTATTTATGAAATTCAGTGTTAGCAGAGCTCTACTCCTAAGCAAAATATACGCAGTGAGGTGTCATTTGTCATCATTTGTGTCATCATTCGACGACCGGTTTGGCTCAACAGGAGTAACGTTGCCTGCGAAGCTGGAGGTCCTGGGTTCGAATCCCGGTAAGGGCAAATATCTGTGTGATGGGTATAAATATTTGTCCCTGAGTCTTGGATGTTTTCTATGTATATAAGTAAATATATCTATTAAATATATCGACGTCTAGTACCCGTAACACAAGCCTTATTAAGCTTACCATGAGACTAGTGCGATTTGTGTAAAATTGTCCCGTAATATTTGTTTATTATTATTATTTTATATTGGTTACTGACATACACAGGCAGATATATAAATCTAAGTTTTCGTTGGTTGTGCTAGAAGAGCCAACCTTTATACTAAATTTAGTTTTGGAAACACCTTTTTTAAAGACTGTATCTTTTGATTGCGTTGACTAATTTGAAATAACATTACGTAAAGTTGCGAATAATATATTCATCCCACCGTTCAAGAAATAGGCTAAGTTGGCGCCAAACTGACAAGTTGCAAAATATCAGGCGACGTCATTTTGATTTACATTTCAACTTGATTTTAATTGCCAGGCTGCAGTGGAGAAAGAAATCCAGTAGTTTTAAAAGGATAATATGTTCGCAGAGAACCCTCATTAAATAAATAAATAAATGACACAGGCACAATCTTACACAAATCGACCTACTCCCAAACTAAGCAAAGCTTGTACTATGGGTCCTAGGCGACGATATACATAACATAAATTATAACACTTAAATACATAGAAAACATTCAAGACCCAGGAACAAACATTCGTGCCCATTACACAAACGCTTGGCCTGGCCGGGACTCGAACCCGGGACCGCCAGCTTCGTATCAAATCAAATCAAATCAAATCATTTTATTTCCAAGAATATGGTACATTTGGTTGGTATCAAGTATCTTAGTGCGACATATTCGGCCAGTATTGGCGTAGAAATGTTATATTATATTATATATTGCTAACAAAACATGTCAAAATGATATTAAATTAAAATTAAATGTACTTATTGTCAATTAACATGTCAATTACTATTGACTAAAGATTTATTATGATAAACAGTTCCATTACTATTAACTAAGAATCATTGTAATAAAAATGTCAATTAATAAAAAAAAAAAAATACCTTACAAAATAACATGCACTTTTATAAAACATGTATATATATATTAAATTCACTTGCCATAGTCAGACTTAGAGTTGTCATAGTTTAAAAAATCAGTTACAGAATAAAAGCATTGATTAAGTAGAAATTTAAACATCTTTCTCTCGAATTCACGTGTGTGTAACGCTTTGAACTGCTCTGGTACTGGTACTCGTAGGCCGTTGTGCAACCCTCTGAGCCAAACGTGTCGTCAATAAACATAATCAATCATATTATGATAACTTAATATAATACTACTTCTATACTATTGTAAAATCCATTTGTCTTACACCTAGGGTCGGAACATCTTTGCGGTCTCATCAAACCAACTACTTTTTACCCGACTACGCTGAACCAAAACAGAGGATTATGATTTTGTCTTCTTTGCTAACGAAGTTAAGTGCACCTTCTAGCCTGATATATATCACGATATCTACATACGTTGCATATTCCATGTTATCTCATTCTCTCAAATGTTTTGATCGCAGTATGTCGTATAGATACCTATGTCTCTTTTTATCACTCTTCAGAAATTCGCTTGGGACGGCAATTCAAAGATAAGTCGAATTACCTCATATTATGTAAAATGCAATGTAATTCTTGGTAGGAGGTCGCTCAAGGTGGTACCTATAATATACAATTAAGTATAGGTATAACTAAACGTAATAATTATCTGTGAATTTTTTTTATTACGGGGCGGCACCTCTGCGGGGGAGACTACGTACTCTAAATATAAATATTACAGGACAATTTTTACACAAATCGAACTAGTCCCATGGTAAGCTCAATAAAGCTTGTGTTACGGGTACTAGACGTCGATATATTTAATAGATATATTTACTTATATACATAGAAAACATCCAAGACTCAGGGACAAATATTTATACCCATCACACAAATATTTGCCCTTACCGGGATTCGAACCCAGGACCTCCAGCTTCGCAGGTAACTTGTAACCCATAACACAAATTTTATACGATGACTTTATAAGACAACGATATACTTAATAGATATATTTACTTAACGAACTGACCGGATCAAGAATACAGTACTACGTTCCGAAACCCGGATAGCCGTCGTAGCCCAAACAGCTGCCAAGCTGAAGTGGACTGGGCTGGACATGTCGGTCACATGCCGGGTGACTTGTGGGTTAAAGTAGCCACCGAGTGGGTCCCACAAAATAGAGTCCGGCGCCGCGGTAGGCCTCGACGAAGATGGCGGGACGAGCTTGACTCTTTCCAGAACAACTGGTGGGAGATTGCCCAAGACCGGGATACGTGGAAGAATGAAAGGGGGGGCCTTTGCCCAGCAGTGGGACACTCTAGGCTCTTACATGAAAAATGAAAATATTTACTTATATAGAAAAAATCCAAGACTCACGAACAAAAATGTATGCTCATCACACAAATGTTTGCCCTTACCTTTTTATTTTACCTTCGCAGGCAGCGTTACTCCCGGTTGAATAATATAATTACTATATTACAAACCGGTTGTAATATAGTAATTATATTATTATAGTCCTTAAGTCTCATTAATTCGTAGGTATTAGCTAATGACTAAAAAAGTTTGTGCATAAATTCAGCACGTTAACAGTGACAAAGGCGTTAACTTTCCTATTTTTAACCAATTTCCTTTAAAGATAAATTTCAGACTGTGGATTATTTTATCTTAATTATGAAAATGATTTAACTAAACATCAATTTCATTGTATTGGTAAGTAAATCGCAAATAATTCAGGATGCGTTAATTATTTACAAATTAAAAAATGTAATTCTGCATTAAATGCTTTTTAATGACGATTTTAAGCACAGGAACTATTGCGTCTAGCAAAAATTTCAAATTGATACTGACTTAAGATAACATAATTGTTTGATTGATACACTTAATTTAAAATCAAATGCTTCGTGTCTAAATAGGAACCAATTTGTAGGTACAGCTGCGATTAAAAATCCCTTTTGTTTTTCGTTTCGCAATTATTTAGATTAATAGAATTTATCAAAAACCGTTTTTTCGGTAGGTTTCAAGCAATTTGATAATTGCTTGAAACCTACCGAAAAAACGGTTTTTGAGATGTGAGTTAGGGCAGTGCAGCAAAGTATGAGTAAGACTATACGAGATGTTCATTTATTTAAGTGGGCAATCGTTTCATTGTAAATGTCTGCAGAATCCTCCTACACAAGTGAATACAAGAATAAGTATACCTCCGTTTTGCGCACTATACACAAAACAATAATAATCGGTTATCTGAAATAATCTATTCTCTACTCTCTCTCTTAACGAGGCATGTTAAATAAAAAAATACAGTGTTGGTGTGAGAATTACTTTTATAAAGTCGTAAAAATTTAATGTCTGTAAATTTAAAATGTTTTCATAATATATCTATCAGCCACGGACGTCACCTGCTGAACAGACCTTGTTTTTAAAAAAAAAGTGAAACTTCAATTAGCCCCGAAGCTGAAGGACACTGAATCGCTGTTTTAATCAGCTTCTGTGCTAGTTGGGTATTTATTAAATACATCCACTACTTAGACATTGTTACAGCTGACCGTACACTGAACATATTGGAATAAACATCCCTTTGTAACCAAATATTCAGACCCCGAACGCATTTAATTCACGCTTCTATTGTTGTTTAATTTTTATTCAAAATAGTAATCATAGAAACGATTAGAAAACCCGTGACATCTTGAATAAGCTGCTCACTTAAAAATTTAGATACGAGTACATATTTACTTTATTGTCCTTATAAAAACTGGATATGAACCAGTGGCTTGTGCCATGTCAGGGTGCACGCTTTGTACCTACCGACTAATCCGTTCAAATCAAATCAGGGTCTTGATTTCATTTTCATTATTTTGATATTTGTATTAGGATATAATATCTAAGTGGAGAATTTCACTTTAAAAATCGCGAAGATCCTGACAGTAAAACATCATGTTTTCCGTAAGAACTTCTTTCTCATGGTTAATAACATTCTCGATCAAGTCAACTTTCAAACACAGAAAAATACATCATCATCCATTTGTATATTTAATATTTTTTTGTAATTGTAGTTTTGCCTATTTACATACATTAAGTTCAAACACAATATTGATTGTTTATAAATAAAAGTGGAATTAATTAAATCAGTTCAAGAGCTACAATGTCACACACATACACACACATACACACGTTAAACTTATAACACCCATATAACAGCCCTCTTTTTTCTTCGGGGTTAATAACAAGCGGTAAAAGTTATACCGTTACCGATTCAAGACTAGTTCTGTGGCGTCAAAACGTAGTTGTATCCGAGATATGAGACTAATTCTGTGATTTCAGAACGTAGTTGTATTTGAGAATTGAGCGAAATTGTCTTCATCGAAATCGTTTGCTATTTGATATGCACAAAGCAACATTTCTCCGAGCACGATATATACATTAGAGATCAGATATATTTGTCTTGGAAATGGTATCCCAAGTGGCAAATCGAATTTGACGACTGACTTGATTGAAGCTTATTTGATCGAAATTTTCGTAACATTTTCTCACTACATACGAGTACCTACACTGTTGAGCCTAGAAATTTATTATAACATTTCAGTTATCTTGTTAGATTTTAAACTAACTGGGTGAATATGTTGCAAACTTGTGCAATATAAGGATCAAATTTATCATCCTCTCTGAAGTATCTCTCAAATGCGAACCTAGCACCACGACCATCACGAAAGTCGGTCATGTGCCCGAAAGTGGCTTGCAAAGCCGAATTTAGTTTTAAAGGTTCTGGTGCAGGGCGCGCAATGTAACTCACCCCCAGCATTGTAAGTGTATGTGTAAGATCACATAATAGTGACGCGACGAACTTCTAGTTTTTAGTCTCATTCATCATCACTATATCAGCCAGAAGATGTCTACTGCTGGAACATAGGCTTTCCCCAAGGATTTCCGCAACCAGACGTGCGCTGCTGTCGTCCAAAGTTTCCTGCGATCTTGATCAGATTAGCTCAACTTGTAGGCCTTCTCTCAGACAAACAGCCACCACTCAAAAAACTTTGTGTCCCAACTGTTTCCCTGCGTATTACCACTTAAGATCGGCAATTCTATATGCTATGTCTATGACTTGGCTCTCCTGCGGATCCCCTATTTGCATAAACGAACACTCAAGGAAACTGGTCAGCCTCATTCGAAACTCGTATTTTTTCGGCCTACTGTTATTATCTCCACACTCGACCCAGTCCTGTTTGAGGACATTAATAAACGGTTGAAACTTAATACGATTTGGCGCCAATTTATACCGTCCCGATTGCATACAGTCCATAAACCATTCTTAAATTGGTTCGTTTTGGAAATCATTTAAGTCTGTATTATTCAGGCAGTACAATATCACGAACTCCATTCGATAAGCTTGTAAGATATTTAGTCGCATGGTCATTGTTCTTAGGTATGACAAAGTTGTTGAAGAGCGAGACAAAATATAATGATTAATTGGATTATTCTGAGATGGTTTGACTAAACTAGTACATCTTCGATATGAACCTTACTTACTCTTATCACTACAACAATTGGTATTTTTCGTGGTGAGTTTGGCAGTATAGAGTTAGTGACCCAACTGGTACGGTTATTCGTTCCCTTCCTGATCTGGCCTCGTAACTCGTAAGCGTCATCTATTGGCGGTTCCAACCTCACGAACAGTGTCTCGAAGGGAATCGCCTTTGCTTCGTGCATTGCAGATACTGAATGTCTTCCACACATCAGCCCCTGAGTATGATGTATTTGCAAGTTTTGTGAAGGAATGGATGTGCGTCCTTCTTCTGTTTCTTTATAAGTTTTATTAATTATTATGTTATGTATATGCCTTAAGTTAATTTGAATTTCAGTGCCTTAGTTAATACTGTTATACTGTATCAATGGATTATAGTTCCTTTGCTGTTCCGCGAACTAGTGTCTAGGTTAGATGTGAATTGTGCTCACATGCGCATATTTTCATGCAGTTTCCATAAAAAAAATACGCATGCAAATACAACAAACCAACACCAAACAGTATAATCCTCGACACGTGTTTCGCCTCTCTACGAGGCATTATCAGGAGATGCAGGAAATGTTGACGGTCCGGCGTCCACCCGAGAAATGAGTTGTCCAAAACGGTCGGCCCTATTTTATACCCTGAATAGGATTTCCAGAAAGAGATGGAAAAACACGTAACAAAGGTGATGACGTAACATTAAGTTGTTCATTAATGATCAAGCCTCGATTGCTGTACCTGACTATCTCCAACTGTTCAAGCACACTAAGACGTAATCCTTTTCCGCAAACATGTAAGGTGTTAAAAGAATGATTGTCTGACAAGGAATGGCTGTTTTCTAATAAATGTTTTGCGAAATTGGATTTTTCCGGGTGGTTATGTCTATAAGAAGAGACATGTATATAATTAGTAATGAGGTAGCCTGGGAGTTTTTCTTTGCAGCGTTTCTTTTCTCCTCAGTACGCCTCATTTGTGAAATGCTGCTTGGTAAATTATTAAAATAAAATAATTAAGCCCTTCTGGCACATGTGTAACTGTCTTTACAGCTTACTCCCATCTGGCACCTTTATTTGTGTTTTTTCAAAAATGGGTAGTTTGCACAAATTGTAACTGACAGAGGAAAATACATCTTTTCTCAGTCCACCCGTGACCACGGAAAGCTGGAAAGCTTCCAAAACGTCGGGAACTAAAATGAGATAATATACGCGATATAATCCGTTAAATTGTTTTATTTCAATGAGTAATAATCGCGGAAACAGAAGAAAATATCACAATAATTATTGTTTTTTTTTCTATTATTATTGGCATTAACCATGCAGTAACTAAACGCAGAAAACAATTCAAGTTTTTTTAAATCTCGGTTTTTGTACGTTACTATTGCCTGTATGGTGAATTTTCAGTCTTGGATGAAATTAAAAGTAAAAACCTGCACAATAATGTACAAATCCCGGGCCTGTCCGGGAAGTAATGCCACTTTTTTTAAAATTGATTATCGTATCAACGTATATAACGATGGACTTCGAGGTGTGTTTTTACTACATTAATGGGAACATTTCCGAGCAAGTTGGAGAAAATATATTTTATTTTTATTTTTTGTATGTTTTCATATGAGTCGATTCGGCTTCATCACGCAAAATCGTCTAAACGGATTTCAACTATTTTTGGTACACGGGTAGCTGCGTATCTCCAGATGTTTATAGGATACGTTTTATCCGACTACGTTGAAGAAAAAAAGACAGGTTTAGACTTTTCTCCTCCACGAACGAAGTTGCGGGCGCCTTTATACCAAAAATAGTTGAAATCCGTTTAGCCGATTTGGCGTGATGAAGCCACAACGACACATACAAGAAATAAATCATTTTTTTTCCATTTAGTGACCTCCAAATAGTCTGTTATAATTTTTTTGTACAGACATTTCATTTTTAACCCCCGACAAAAAAGAGGGGTGTTATAAGTTTAACGTGTCTGTGGCTCTGAGACTCTGTGTATCTGTCTGTGGTATCGTAGCGCCCATACGGATGGAACGATTTGAGTGCTGTTTTTTTTGTGTCATAGATAATTTTATCTCAAGTTTCTTAGCTGTGTTTGATGAAAATCGGACCACTCGTCTCCAAGATATTCAGCTTTTAGTGGAACAAGTCGGGGGTTTTTAATTTTTGTAATTTTCTATAGTTATTACATGTATATTTTAGTATAGATGAAGTGAAGGTACATACAGAAATACTTAATGGAGCGTATGCTTTAAGACTCTCGCCATGTTGCGGATTTCCAGTTGTACTAATTTACTCTACTGGCAAAGATGTGTCTTTTACAAAATACATTGTATTGTAAGGTAAGTATTGAATGGCTCCGATGTAAACAAAACCTCAAAATATTTTTAAAAGAACTGCAAAAATATGTGCCACACAATGATATTTGCTGTTTTTTTTTCAATTTCGGTTACATGTATGAAGTGCCCCCTCTAGATATACTATTTTTTGGTATTGAACTATCAAATTAAGTAGCGGCCTATACAAGACACCTACCTATACTCCAAATTCCATCAATATACATCTAGTAATTTTTGAGTAAAATGCCTGTGACAAACAAACGGACAGCCGTACGTACGGACGGACATGACGAAACTATAAGGGTTCCGTTTTTGCCATTTTGACTACGGAACCATAAACCTCAAATATTTACATCGGAAGAAGAACGACGGATTGAAATGAAATGAAATATGATTTATTTGCAGAAAAAGGGTTAGTTACAGGTCTTAAATTATATTATTCCACCCGGCTTTCTAAGCAGTATGTAAATGTGTGTTAACAAAAGTTTATACAGCAAAATTAATTATAGTATAGGTGAAGTGAAGTTGTACAATTTAGTATTATCATGATTAAATATTGAGGAGCATTGCGAAAAAAATCATTTGGAATTGGTTTTTGACAAGACCGATACTGACATTTTATAATGCGATCGTATTGAATTAGTTAGTTTGTTTGGGATTAGCTTATATTATTTATTTCTCTTTATTTAAGATAAATATAGGTCTACAGAAAAAAGTATACAAATAGTCAGTTACTACCATCATTTTCACTACAGTCAAATGTCCCAACAAAAAAATATATACCTATATCGACAATGTTGATAAAACAATGTGCAAAAACAAGTACCAAAATTCCAAACCCTAATTGGCTTCATGTTAATGTTTTACAAATATTTATGTGAAGCCAATTCACACTGTCCAGACTATGTTTAGTCAGGATAGTGTGAATACAAATAGCAATAATGTGCATATGTCATGTATGACATATGCACACTATTGCTATTTGTAAAGTGTATTTTGCGACACTATCCCAGGGTTGTACCGTAGCTTATCAGGCTATAAGTACCGTGAATACAGTGAACTCTGATTTGTTGTATTTGCTAAAGTCTTATACTCCTAGTAAAGGATGAAGTTATTATCTCTTTGCCATACAACGGAGTCACAGACTAAAATATCATAGATGCCGCAAATGGTATATACACATACATATCTCCTTTCCACGCTTCTGTGGCGTTAAGAGTATTATTTTTTCACATTGTATTATTTTTCCTGCCAAGTAAATATACTTGAGACTATTATTCCTATGTTTCATTGGGAAACTTTTTCTTCTTCATCGTCACCTGTCTGTGGGTTGCAACTACATGAGGCACTAATTAGAGTTAGCAACCCCAGTATAATTTTACTCTAACGATTTACTCGATGGTTGACTTCAATTTCGTTTCAACAGTTTCACCACGCTAGTCTACGGATAACTTACTCTCGTATAGTTACTCGATAACGTTGAACGAATAATTGGGATGAAATCGTAATGCACCCAAGTAAGATAGACAGTTTGTTCCGTGCTTGAGCAATGGTGCTGCGTATTTTCAAATTTGTTCGGGTAGTACGTTAAATGGGAAATAAGTAAGGAATTGACTTGACACTGACAATACTAATCTACGACTAACAAATTACTCAGCTGAAATCGGCGGTATAAGATTTTACTCTATTATAAAGCTTTTATCCTTAAATGAAATATTGGTGAAACGTAAAATGAGTTTACTCGCGAGTGATTAATAATTTATTATTAGAATAAGACTTATGTATGTTGGTGAAATCGACCCTAAACTGGTCAAATAAATAATATTAATTATTAAGCCCCGTTTTGTTGTGTTGTGATTTGTGATAATGAATGTAACTAAGTATGCGGAATCTCGGCAACGACGGCGGAACCACGGGTAAATGGTGGTAAAAATATACTGATGAAATATTTGAATTTGCTTAATCGACAAGACATCCACAAAAGCGTATTTTAAGAATGCGTTGTCTATTGACTTTAAATGTAGTATGTCTAGTGCTGTACTGAAACATGCAGCGTTCAAGACTGATGTCGTACTGGAATTTATCTCGCACACCTTAGGAAAGTTAAATTCGACTTTCCACTATCAAGTTAAGGTTTACATTACTTGTACCTGGAAAAGCCAGATACGAGGAATCCCCATAGTTCTGCCGGATCCACTGTGTAAACGTCATAAAGACGGTTTTGTTTATCACAGGCTTACAGTTTTGCAAACTTACCCTTCATACGGTAAAAACCTTATGGATCTTGAAAAAGAGTTTATTTTATCTGGATTAGCAACACGTTTAAGTTGGTGGCCGTGTACTCGAGGCTTTTTGCGAGGCACAGATAGCATATAGCAAACAATCAGGACGATTTGCTTATGTTTTTAATATTTTATATTGTATGCTTTTGTTCAGAATATGTGGAAAGACCAAGAGATATTATTACCGGGCTATGACTTGCTGACATTTGCTATGACATTCCTGATTTTTTTAATTTGATTTAGGCGACGATGACTGCTTAATATCAGGCTGGCCGTACGCTTGTTTGCCACCTTGCCACCTCAATCCAAAACAGTGTATACTCATTTCGCAGCGATTATTTATACTTAACAAAATGTTTTAGAAACCTTAGTGTTTCTAAAAGAACTTAATTTACATAATATTTAGAGCCTTTCCTTAAAAATATTTATTAGATATTGTTATTTACCAAAATAAGTAGAGGCTTATTTAAACAATCTATTAGGTACTCCAAATTTGGACTAATGCTCGACGGCTTCAATTCAATAATCGATACCGTGTTTGACTTGTAGGTCACTGATTTTTTTCTACAAGAAGATGCCCGCAACTTCATTCGTGGAGGAGAAAAAGTCATAACACGTCGTTTTTTCGCCAGCATAGTCGGGTAAAAAGTATCCTATAACCATCTGGAGATACCCAGCTACCCGTGTACTAAAAATTTTGCGTGATGAAGCCACAACGACACATACAAACATACATAAAATAAAAAAATATATATTTCGATTCAGTGATCTCCAATTAGTCCATAACAATATTTTTTTTGAAAATATCTTCAATGTACAGACATTTCATTTTTACAGCTTTATAATTGTCCTTGTCGCTTCATCACGCCAAATCGGTTTAACAGATTTCAACTATGTCTGGTACACAGCACAGGTAGCTGGGTATCCTCAGATGGTTATAGGATACTTTTCACCCGACTATACTAAAGAAATAAAAGAGGCGTAATGACTTTTTCTTCTCCGCGAACAAAGTAGCGGGCCCTTTCTAGTATTATCATATTACGCTGGAGCAAAAAAGGGAGTTGTGATTTTTTTCTCCTCAACGAATGAAGTTGCGAGTGCTTTCTAGTAAAAGTTTATACCTTTGTAGATTTAGGCTTCTGTGTATTTTTTTCGGTAACAGAAATGAATTTGATTTCAGAAATTGGGCCTGTCAGAAAAGCTTTTTAGGTCGCTGAATATTCACTAAAATCCTTCCCATCGACTTCATTCTTATGAGAACATAAAGTAATCCTACAAAATGGCAGGTTATTTTTCTAACCACTTTCTCCCGCGGACGTAGGTTTATATAGTGAATCTTATCACAATACCGAAAGATTGATTTTAAGCCGTTACAATTGCATAAAGTCAGATATTGAAACGGTGAGAATGTGAAATTGGGTATTGGCAGTAAGAACAGGATCATCCAATATTAGTGGTTTTGAAATGTTTGTGCAAAAACTGTGTAACAGTCACGAGTTTGTAAAATTGGAAACATTAACGAAACGCTGCATCACGATGTTACTTAACATATGTACATGCCCCTACTGATTTTTAGGGTTCTGTTATACAAATGTGGTTAAGTGACAATCCAAAAGTAGACATACATACATATACAAACGATAAAGTTACAAACGAAATACTCCTATCCAAAATAAAAAGAAAATGGAAGTGATACTCACAATTAAAAGAAGAAACACGGCATACTTTGGACATATTTATAGAAATACTAAAAATGACATATTAACTAATAACTAATATATTATAAAGTTGTGAAAATGAAATGTCTGTACATTGAAGATTTAAAAAAAAAAGATTGTTTCGGACTATTTGGAGGTCACTGAAACGAAAAATATATTTTTTTCGAATTTTTGTGTGTTTGTATGTGTCGTTATGGCTTCATCACATCACGCAAAATCGGCTAAACAGATTTCAACAATTTTTGGTACACAGCTGGGTATCTCCAGATGGTTATAGGATACTTTTTATCCGACTGCTCTGAAGAAAAAACGAGGGGTTATGACTTTTTCTCCTCCGCGAACGAAGTTTCGGGCATCTTCTAGAAACTAATATAGTAGAAGGAAAATGTACCGAAAAAGAAGAAGAGGAAGACCTAGAACAGCATGGTGTGGAAATATCAAGGACTGGACCTATATTAAAGACACTACCGCTCTAAGCAGAGTGGCAATGAATAGAAATAACTTTGATATTTAGGTCCAAAACGGATGTCAGCGATCATCGTAAACTTTAGGATATAGCACAATACGAATGTCCACAATTACAAGTCTTTCGGCATGCGACAGACGAGTCTGGCTCAGTTCAACAAGGCTGCTGTACGTGCGAAAACTATGTAACTCTCACATTCGAAATAACGAATAGCTGCATCACGATGATGCTTAATTAAATCAAGTATAAGAAACTGTCTTTACCTTCGTACAGATATCCTAAAACTAAATAAAATATTAAAATGGCTCCACTAGTTGAATTAAAAATAAAGATTTCAGAAATTCATATTTAAGTGCAGCCTTATTTCATGACATACGTTTTTTTTTATTTATTGTTTTAAAGACCTTTATACAAATGTATATATCGGCCATGACATACGATTACAAAACAATTCTTAATCAAATATTAGAAATTGGAACAATGCTTCGGCAGACAGAGTTCGGGAGTTCGGTTGACCTAGAAATGTCTCTGTCAAGTTAATTCAAATTCAAAATCATATGATATAACTTGCTAGCTGATACATAAATACATTGGATCCTCCATATTTCCCTATTTGCATGTCCTGACAGATTTTTTTGAGTTCCGTATCCACAAGTAGTTCGGAATGCGGCAGACGTATCCACTATAGTCCAGCCCAGCCCCATTCCATCGTGGTGGCTGTTCGTACAAAACGGAGTTAATGTAGCTCTCAAAAGTACATAACATTGGAAACTTCATAACAAAACGTTGCATAATGATGTTGCTTAAATTATGTAATTGCATGTCCTGACTAATTTTAGGGTCCTGTAGCTAAACAGTACACATGGCACGAATCCTTTGCCGTCTATCCATGTACTCTCAATAAAGCATTTCTTGAATGAAATAAGTTTCTGTCAAAAATTTCATTTTAGTGACAAGCTTTTATTGCCGACATTACTTTTCTTTGAACATCTATCAACTACTCATCGAGACGATTCTAAAAAGCCCAAACTCGGTAGGATTGAGTTATTTTATTACAGAGTTCATATGACCACCTTACTGCTCCATCATCAGGTCAGCTCGATGGTATCATATTATTGTCACCAAACTTACACAAGTATGCCAAATTTTAGCTCAATTGGAATCCGGGAAGTAGCTCAAATTAAACTTGCAAAATTCTACCCGAACAAACATACATACTCGTACATTGCAAGTTAAATAAAAGCTTGTAATAAAAGAAAGCTAAATTGAAATGCTTATTAAATATACCGATATTTAATAGTCATATTCCCCGAAATGGTGTCTTAATGATTGTAAAAAGTTGATTCTTTCCTACTGGGTTAGTTGACCGAGCATTAGCGAAGGGCGACGTTTCAGCTTACGCGAAAATGTTTTCAAATGTCGGTCTGTCAGGATGTTCTACTCTACAGGTAGCATTTTTCTAAACCCATTCTCGTGAAATTTTTTGAGAAGGTTGGATTAATGAATATAATTATTTTCCCAATTAAATTTTTGTTCTTTTTTTCAAAATCGCGGAGATATGTGGGTTGAAAGACTCGTAAAGTCTACACTCACAGAGCCTCTAAGTTCATTTAATTTCTCATGGTACGTTGTAATACGGTATTACGGATACCTAATATCCTAACTAATATCAACAATACGAGTATGACTAAAAAAAACATTGTATAGACTTTGTAGAGGTACTCTTCGTCCGCAAATCCGATTTGCTCTTGACTGTTTTTTTACGACCCTGTCTGCGGTCTTCGAGATAGTACTTAAAATATTATTATTTAATAAAGACAGTACTCTGAAGCAATAAATGAGAACGGAGACCTATGTTTTGTGTAAAAACTCTTTATGAATCAATCTGATCACGTCAGGTAAACATGAATTTGCTGATGAACTGTTAAATTAGAAACAAATAATTTATAGCCTCATAGTTTCCACCAAATTATACTGATATGAGATAAAACTACTACTTAAGTTGAAAATTATATACGTATAACATCGGAATGAAAAGTTCTTTAAATGAAATAAAAAATAATGCAGGTACTAAAATGTGAATTCATTTAACAAAAAATAATTTTAATGCCGATTTACTACTGACAAAATCGCGAAGCAAATATTTTCCAACTCAATCAGATAAGGCGATATATACCATGATATAATAGAGGTATTAGGGCAGAATAGCGAACTTTATTCACGGATTATTAACTTGCATTGGCGTGGTGTGAAAGCCTCGCCGCCGGCTTGCATATATTGTGTCATTTGAATACCTTACTATGTTTTTTGGTTTATTTTTACATTTTATATTCTGCCTCGACTAGTGTTGAACTTTTGTGAAACTCCTTAAATTAAAAATCAATATTCGACCCAAAATTTTCTATGATTCTATGTATATTTACTATATATTATTTAAATGTCTCTGAATCAATTTAGTTTTGACGTCTGACGAAAAAAGTTTTATAACACGTGGTATCGTTGTTTCTAAATTGATGATTTTTTATACGTGACTTTATCGAGAGTGTTGTTAGCTTTGGTTCAAAAAAATCGGTTTAGCTGTTTGAAAATTATCACCGTATATGCCTCGGGAGTTTTGCGATTACCGATTCAATCGTCAGGATCACCGATTACTTACTTATTTATGTTTTGGATGTACGTATGTCATTGTGCTACATTACGTCAAGACGACAGAACGGATTTTGATAACGTTATATTGTAACAACAAAAGGACGATGCTTTTACCGGACTACGATGGGAAAAAAAAGGTTTATTACTTTGTCCTTCTTCGCGTGAAAACAGTTATTATTATTTTGTGTTTTTGATACGTACAAACGTGCTACGTAAACCCCAATTAGTTTACACTCAATAGCAATCAGACACATCACAGTTAATTTGAATAAAAATTTGTGGACAATCTAATGGAGGCCGAAATGCGGCGCTCGCGCAATGCAAGGTCGCGTGCACGATTAGGGTCGCCGCGGACGAGCGACTGACGACAATCACTTACAAACTGATTTTTACTAGTCTTCACGATTTCAATAACTGTTTGATACTGATTCCAGTAGGTACTATATATGATGCTAAACTAATGATGGTCTATTTGGTTTGAAAGCTTATGCAAGCACCTCAAGTAATCAAGGTCGATAATAGACATTATTTTATTTTATGTATATACCATAAAATAAGAGAGCCTTACAGACTCAAGCGTTTAACTATGATAGCGAAATTACATATTGCTGCTAATACTCGTAGTTAAAATAAATATGTGTAAAACTAAATTTATATTTAGGATTCTTAACAAAGGCTCATATTATGTATCAAACTAGACGTTGCTCTGGCTACGCTCCCGTGTAATTTCAAAAAACCTGCCCTTGTTTCGTACATTAGACTAAAAAAAAAACTTTATGTCAATGTTAGCTTTTAGGTTCACAGCTTTAGCCTGAGTTTTTTTGAGTGTGCAATATAGCCTTCGATCAAGTACAGGACAAAATTCGAGGTCATTTGCATTGTTTTACTTTGACATGAACTAGTAAATGTCATCTTGTCATTACGACAAATAAATATCAGGCAATTCCACTACAATCCACCTAGTCCCAAATTGAGCTCCAATTAAGTATTAACAATAGTTATTTGAATTATTAGTAGTTTAATAGTTATAAGTATTATATTTATTTATCTTTATACATATACGAAGAAGTCCTGACTGATTCATGAACGCACAGCCTAAACTACTGAATGTAGAAACTTGATTATTCTACAGTATGATATTTTTATAATGTAGGCAAATAACAAGGAGGGATTATTTTGAAAATCATTCCCTATATAGGGGTTAAGTTGGGGTTCAAAGTTAGTGGAGTTTTTTTAAAGTTCTGGGATCTTAGTCTTCGTTAAAAACTAAGATAAGTAATTTTTGCCCTAAGGAGGTTAAATTCGGTATGATAATTAATATTAGGGATATTTAAAGTTTTAAGATTTCGCACACTTATTAATAGCTAAGAAAAATGTTTCGCTAAAAATGTTTTTTAAGCTCATTAGGAGTTGAAATTTGTATGAAATTTTGTATGATTTTTGAAGAGGCTTTCCGCTTGATGGTTTAACTAATTGAAGAGGTAAATCATGAAGTGATACACTAGGGTTTATGTAGGAAAATAATTCCTTGCGATAGTTTGATGCCAATCTTAAGTTTTCATGCTTAATTTGGGCATAATAACAGTTTTACAATAATAATCATAAAATACCTTGGAGTCGCAAACGAAGTCGCGGGAAGAAGAAAGTATACGTATACTTATACTGAGTGACAATGATATACAGTAAAGTCCGTTTGTAATGACATCGAAAGGGATTGACAAACAAGTCATAATAAGCGGACGTCATACAAAGCGTTTTGTGAAATGAAAAACCTTTTTTATGTAAATATGAATGTACTTAAGTAGTTTAATACATAAACATAGTAATTACATATGTATACATACATATTAAATCAAAATCAAAATTGCACGTAATCAGAACTTTAAAACGACTGATCCAGCTTGCAGAACAATTGAAGTCGAGAATACCAAAACGCGCGGCAAAACCATTTGCCTTTTCCTGTAGCATAGGGCCGCTGACATGTATTCCTTTGTTTCTCATGTTTTTAAACCACTGAATTAATGCTTGATCAACATTTTCTTGTCGTGATTTTCGAAGCCTCTTCGGTTTCAAAACATTTGAATTGAACGACTGCTTAATGCGGTTCTTGTTTTTAAAAATCATTGAAATTGTCGAATGACCCACGCCAAATTCCTTTGCGAGACATGAGTTAGATTCTCCATTTTCTAATCTGCATATTATTGCACCTTTCTCCTCAATTGTAAATGCTTTCCGTCGTTGAGACATTTTTGACATTTTTTTCACAGTAACAAACGAAAAACAACGTGTGACCTTCAAGCGTCAATTACCCACTGAGATTCAAAACAAAAACGAGCCATGTGCCGAACGTCGTCGGGAATCAACGAACATTACCGAAGGTGTACAGAATCATGTCGGTCATTATAACCGGACATAATTTATTAAAAATGGGTCATAATAAGCGACATGTCACTGTAAGGGAAGTCATTATATCCGACTATTTATAAAGAATTTCATATGAAAACCAAACTTCGTAGTATAGTTACGTCATAATAACCGGTTGGTCAATATAGGCGGAGTCATAATAAACGGATTCTACTGTATATACAAATTAAAATATAATACTTAAACACAGAAAATCTCCAAGTCCAAGGACTAAATATAGTAATGTTTTCTTTTCTACAAAAATAAGGTATAGGCTAAGACGGCAGTAAAGTACTTATATGCATGATGCACATCGCCGTTATTAATATGCCATGCATTTCTTATGACTCTGTAAAACCGCCGGTGCGTGATCGAGAGCCATGTTATTATCTAGATCTTAATCTAGAATTAGCATCTTATAAATAGTTTTATCTTTTAGCACAGTTGTCCAGTAATCTAGCCGTCACTGTATTATCAGTACTGTGCGCCATAATATGTTTGACATGAAGGTTTATTTGGAAAATATTTCAGTTTATCCAGATGACATAGTTACAAGTATGATACCAATAACAAAAGCGTCGTAACAACACTTGTCAAAAATTCGACACTTTAATTTTAGATAAAATATGTATATTTGAAAAATATAAGCAGTTAATTTATAATTTTTTGGCCGAAAAGCCGTTCACTAAGACATAGGTCTCTCCGAAAGAACGCCACCTAGGTCAGCTCTGTGTCACCTGTATCCAGCCAACCTTCACATAATCATCATCTACCTTGAGGGGTATCATGTTTTTTCCGGTACCTACATGGTTGCCATTCAAGAACTCGTCGGCTCCATCGTCAAAATAAAATACAGACACTATACATTCTTGTAAGCCCCGACAAAGGGCGGTTTATAACAGCGAAGCTCATAAAAAGTTAAATGCCAATTGCGATCGCAAGTATGCGTGCAAGCTAACATGCACGTTAACTTGTACGCTAAGATGCCACAGGTGATACTAACTCTATGGCCATTTACCGTCCGCCAACCACGTGCGGTGTTCGCGGCCGAACGTTCGAAAATCGAACGCCGGTTTAAAAATATAATTAAAACTTTGTTATCGTCTGCCAGTGTTTTTAAATAATGGTGTAGTGATTTTTTTTAAGGATTTATTATCGAAATTGGGTGAGTATTATTTTTTACTTTTAAATTAAAAAGTGGCCAGTCAACTCTCACTTTTGTTGTCATTAGCATAATTTTAAATATTGATTTTTAAATTATGTAATTTCTATGCATAGACTTAGCTATAAGTTATGTCAAGTGCGATCCGGTTTGGGATTGCCTAACTGCGTTAACGTCGCCTTGACCGCCCTCTTAAGTGTATGTATATGCACTTTGGTTAGACCGCAAATATTTGCCACAAGCCTTCTTGCTATAAATGTTATGATTTATTTAATATAAATCAGCGTTAAATTAATAGCGAATGTTTTACGAGTATTGCTGCATATTCTAAAGCAGTAAGAACTGTCAAGAAGTGTTTTGTTGCGCGATTATTGGTGCAAATAATTAGTATTTTTTTATTTGTGGTCCATAATAAATTATTACCAGGATCAATTTAAAACTTTGTAAGAACAATATTCTTCAGAAAAGTTTTTTCAAATCTTTTTAATGTCATTCTTAAAACAACTTTTTTTATGGAAGCTCAGTGTTTGTTGTCATCGGTCTGAATAAAAAAAAACATAAATACGCGGCAAAGCTAAAAGGTTTTAACGGTTTTCGAGTAATCCTTGATCTTACGTTAAGCAACGTAAAATTATGTAGGTACCTAAACCTAATCCACAGTTTTATCGGGTGTCGATCGAAAAAGCTAACTATTTCTACTGTCTGTATACAGAAAAAGAGAATAGATAGAGTATAGGTAGAAAACTTAAAAAAAGCACCTCTTGGGTGTTACCTTTGTCTTTAAGTATTATTATTTATTTATTTATTATGTATATCGTCGCCTGGTACCCATAATAAAAGTTTTGCTTAGTTTAGGACTAGGTCGTTTTGTGTAAGACTGTCCCTGATATTTATTTACTTATTATATGATGGTTCCATATTAGAAAAATAACATAAGATTAATATAAATTCTGTACAGTACTTACTATATGTAAGAGGGGCTCTATATATGAGTAATTAGCCGTGCCCGAAAGTGGCAAGTATCTGAATGCTTCCTATTAAAAAAATAAATTAGCCGGGCGGGTTTGATAGCGTATCCGGAATGAAGTCTGTTCGAAATATGAAAAAAATAAACCGAGTGTGATACGGTTTTTGTTGATGTGTACCTTTGATTCCTGACATTGTTAGTATATTATTAATTGTGTAATATAGTTCGTTTACGTGCTGCGCCGGGGCGCGCTGCTAGATACAAATAATTATGTTTCATCGTTTGGAAGAGATAATTATAGGAAACTCATGGCAATACGAAGAAAAACAAGTTAAGTTTAAAAACTCGTTAAAAATGATGCTTAAAAAAAGGTTATCAGGGTTTATTTTAATTAAATTAGCGGTTACTAACGTCGTAAATACCGAGTAGTGCTCGACATGTTGCAATACTTGCAATATTGAGCACGAGGCGGGCAGCATCGGAGTCCACTCGTCTCTCATGATTAAGGTCCCCGGAATCGACAGAAACATCTCGAACAGTCCTCTGCTCTAACGACGAGAGTAGCCGCTAATATAATCTTAATATATCTGAGCAGGTCTTGTAACCGGTTAAAAATAAACTGGTATTTATTTAGGTTAAACCGGTTGATTATTTAGGTCACGTGCGAACGTGTTGATTTTGGAACGTAATCCACAAAGGCAACGCTCTCTAACCGGTTCATAGATTTCTTTCTCCATTTGCGTTTCGAGATATTAACCGGTTAGCGAGAACAGTTTTTTTACAAGCGTATAGGCTTTCAAATGATGGCTCTAACCGTTACGGAAAATAAACTGGTTTTCAAGTCCTGTGTCTAAGTCTCACAGTAGTTTTCTAGTTAAAGTTATCACGATTTGTCAAACTAAAAATCTGAGCTGACATAAATATTTGGTTTAATGTAAAGACAGCAATAAAATTTTATCTAGTATAAATCTAGACGGAAAAAAAATCCACCCCACATAAAAACACAACACACCGATAAGTGATACCTAAAACATCAACTTTACTTACGCCCTTTCGAAGCACCTTTTTTATGTAACTAACGGGCAGACGAGCCACCTGATGGAAAGGGGTCATCGTCGTCTATGGATAAGGATATGTGCAGCACCAGAAGATTCTTTTTAAACCGACTCCCAAAAAGGAGGAGATTTTTCCGCAGTGTTCTGTAAAACTACACCCCCCGCTAAAGGTGCATGATTTTTTTGCCGATAATGACAAGGCTTGTCATCCCCATTAGTTAAATGCGCATTCACCCATTTCGTACTTGCGTTTGGTAACAAATGTACGAACTCGCACTATTCACAAATCACAATGTAAACGGGTCATAATACCGTCACTAGAGTCTGGGTAATGTAAGATGAGACTGGAATAAACCGCGAAATTTAAAAATGTAGCTGCGGTGTGCCTTTGTGAACTAGCTATAAACAAATTTGAACGTTTTTCTCATTAACATTTCTTTTGAACTGTATAATTAATGACAAAAGTAATAAATTTGTTTAATTCTAGCTCATAAAGGCAAACTGTACCTACATTTCCAGTCTCATCTTTCTTTAGCCAGACTCTATACGTCGGCGCGAGTAGAGACGAAGCCGAGATACACTGCCGTTTATAAATACGCGAAGGACTACAAAATGGAAAGGCAAAGACCATTAAAATAAGAGGACTGACTACAGACTGACCATCTCCATACAAAAAGCCGTACCTCGATATGTACAGCGCCAGAAATATTCTTATACTATATGTATAAGAATTTTTTTTTACAATTATTCAACTTTGCAAGCGTGACACAGTATTTAAAAGTTATTATTTATTTATTATTAGTTATTTGCGAACAAATTTTAACTATACTTTGTTTCTTTATTCAATAATGACATCGTTAAATGTTTAGTTTTAAAGCGCCATCTAGTTTTTGCCAGAATATCTCCTTGCGATCGGAACACGAGTTATGGCAACTATCAGTCCTCTTGTTTTAATAGTCCTTGTATACAGGTAAGGAGAACACACTCATATAGGAAAACAGATGAAAGATCCGTTCAGAATGGCACTAGACGCTAGAGTAGCAAGATCGTATGAAAACAACAACTATTGACAAAAACATTTTTATCGAAATGCAACTCAAACTTTTTTCTTTTTACACACAAGCGTGTAGCCTGCCTGATGCTAAGTAGTAGTCACCGCGGTCTATGAACGCCAGGGGCATAACGTGCGTATTGCCAACCATTTTGACTGACCGATTTGAATTTAGTTTTTTTTTTCTGGAAGATGATTTAATTGAGAGCGTTCTTAGCTATAGTTTAAGAAAATCGCTATAGTCGTTTGAGACCTATCAGCTTTTTTCTAGACGTGTCTGAGTTATTTTTGGGTTTATCTGTTCACCGATGACTTGGTGCGGTAAGGAGAAAAAAATCATAATCGTCTTTTTTCTTCAGCGTAATCGGATAAAAAGTATCCTATAACCATATGCGGATGACGAGCTACTCGTGTACCAAAAATGGTGAAAGTCCATTCAGCCGTTTTGACGTGTTCAAGCCACAAAGACAAATGCAAAAAATCTAAAAATATTTTGTTTCGATTGAAGGACCTTCAAATAGTCTGCGTCACTTAAATTTCATTTCTATAACATTATAATAGTTAAAAAAAAATAATGTGTCTTCAATAGAATTTGTATTGCGTAGTACTTTATAGTTACAAAGTAGGGTATACCCCTGACGCATTGGACGACAAAAGTATGAATAGACAAGACTCTGAAGGCTACCTTCAAATTTAAATGCCATACAACTTGTACGCAACGAATGAGATTTCGTCATACTCATTTTCCTCGACTTATCCGCAAGTAGAAGAGTTGCTCAACTAAATTTTATAATCACCAGCCATGCGAGGCCACTCCTTATATTCGTGCAGATGCATATATATTAGTATGCAGCAATATAACACCTGACTCCTTGGAGTAAAGAAGTCTTTGGTACCTAGGTAGCCTTCTTACGTACCATACCTACAACCTCAATACTATAGTCCTGGTACCCGGTTGGGTACCACGACAGCGATTTGACAGAGAGGTCCGACATGTGCCTATACGAGACACGACACTATAAACTCCATATTAAATTCTGGTTTTCTAGAAAGAGATAGAATCGATTCGAAAAAATATTATTCTCTACTGTTCGTTACATGAATGAGCTTTTATTAAAGCGAAAATAATAACTCATGCATATTATCTATTGTTAAATTAATCGCCATACAAAAAGCCGCCAGATATTTGCGACGCCACGCGTCATCTATTTGTGAAAATTGTTATTTACAATCATGCAACTTTGCGAGCGTGACACAGGATTTAAATGTTACGATTATTTTTTATTAGCTGTTTACGAACTAATTGTTACTTTGTTGTAGTTCGTTCTTTCTTCAATTATCTCATCGTTAAATGTTTCTTTTTAAAGCATCATATAGTTTTGGCCTTGCCTTGCAGTCGTCGCTCGATCCAGTGTATGCCGATTGACAGTCCTCTTGTTTTAATAGTCCTTGATATCAACTAGTCACTGATAATTCTAAAGAATACTCTCGATAAAATCACCTTTCAGACAGAAGAAACTAAATCCAAATCGGTCCACCCTTTTATGAGCTAATTCGATGCCACAGATAGACCCAAAAATACACAAATACACACATCAAACTTAGAACACCCCTTAATTATCCGTCGGGAGTTATAAATTACTTGTCACTTATGATTGTAACAATCATCATCATCAGCAGCAGCAGCCTATATACGTCCCCCTGCTGGGCACAAGCCTCCTCTAATAGATGAGAGGGTGCAGTTTCCACGCTGGCCCAGTGCGGATTGGCGACTTCACATACACCGTTGAATTTGAAGATTAAAACAATACACTAATAGTTTCAGACGTACCTTCATTTTGCGAACTAGAAGGACGATCCGTTGAGTTCTCCAATGACAATCACGTACCGGGAGGCGCGCCGTACAAGATCAAATGAAGATACAGTGAATGTGGCGATAGTCCGCTGGATACAGCAAACCACAGTGACGTTATTTGGCGAGGACTATGCGCCTGTGAATAGAGGGAGGAATGGAGGCATGTTGTTGGACACTTGAAATGATGATCACAGCCACTCTGTCAAGAGTGAAACGATGAATGCGCCTATGTTCTACGGGCCTATGATGGCTGCGTATATCGCATGATACATAACGCCAAGGCTTCCGTCTTTCTTGCACTCACATACGTGTTAGAAAGTGATCGATGCTTTGGGACACGCGCTGTGCTCTTTCTCGGGCAAATATCTCGCCGCTCCATACAACTCCATGCCATAACCTCCAGGGAAAACCGCGATAGAGAGCTCATTCCACATTACAGTTCACAATATATGTACATCTCACCATCATTATCATCATTTCAGCCATAGGGCGTCCGCTGCTGGACTCAGGCCTCCTCAATAGATTTCCACATGGGCCGGATAGAGGTGACCCGCTTCTAGCGAGTCCCCGCAACGATAACCAGGTCGCCCGACCACTTTGAAGTTTGCCACGCTGCGCTTGCCGGTACGCGGTCTCCACTCGAGAAACTTTCTGCCCCAACGGCTATCTGTTCTTCGAACTATGTGCCCTGCCCATTGCCACTTCAGTTTGCTTACCCTGTCTGCTATGTCGGTGACCTTGGTTCGTCTGCGAATATCCTGATTTCTGATTTGATCTCGTACATTTGCACTAACCTAACCAGAATTCGAACCCACGAGTGCTAACAGCGACTACTATATTAAGCTAGCTTCACGAACAGGGCCACAATAACAATGAAATTAACCGCATCATCAATGAATTACATTATTGTTTACCATAGGAAACAGCACACCTAAACTCTTTATTGCTACAATACAGTGTCAATTTTCCTAAGAACAAAGACCAATCAAATCACCAGCAAACCACAAAATATTGCCAAGGTTAATTATAAGTGTACCTTACGGATATCCTGAACCAGCCCAGTAGAAATAGATGTTAAGTCTTCATGAAGCTCGTTGTTACTTACAACATTTTACTATTAATTGTCTGTGGTACTGTCAATACGGATTTCATAAAGGATCTCGTCACGATCTCCTTGGGTATGTCTGTATAGCTACTCATTAAACCTGATTGGTGGGATTCCCGTTATTTTTGTATGAAAATGCGGAAGCTTTTATGGTGACGCATTTGCGAGACTTGTTTTTTAACTTGACATTAATTGTGTTTTCTGAATCACACAAAACTCCGTACCTAGTATGTTGAGTGTTGACACCGGAAAACAATTTAGCAAATAAATAGGGAAGCGAATTGATTGACCAAGCGATCGTAGTTTCTGTTTTAGCTCAGCAATATTTGTTCGTATTATGTCTGTCCAGATATCCGGTTGTTATCTACAAGTCTCATTTCTTAACCGATATTAGTGAAATTTTGTGAACAGGTTCGATAACTATATGTTTTTTTTGTCGGTTCAACTTTTGTTTTTTTTTTTTAAATGGCGCAGATATGAGGGACGAAAGACTCGCGAGCTCAACTGCTCACAGAGCCACTAGTTTTTGTGTTATTACTTATTAGCTAACTGATATCCTTTCTTTTATTTCTACTACTACCTATAAAATGTTTAATCCAGCCAAACGTTGCTTTGCCTTTTTCGGAATACAATTAAGTAACTTTTTGATTACTTTTAACTTAAAAATGATTAAAAGTCTCACAATGACTAAATATACAGTAAAAGTTTTCTTCTCACTATTATCTGAGGAGTGTACGATTAGTTCGAAAACCGCATTATTTGTACTGTAAAGTTTTCCGAAACAGAAGCAATTATCTGAAAAAAAAAGACTTTTAAACTAAAACGAACGTCGTGCAGCTTTTAAATAAATAAAGCTGGGAAGTTTTATTTATTTAAACGTATGGCAAGTATTATTCAAGTCGAATAAAAAAATGTATAACAACTATACACTAAAAACACTTTGTAACGGCCAAAATAAGAAAATCCTCGCACACTTCTCACTCCTCCGTATGAAGGAGAATGGTACTTGTGACTGTGACATGAGTGACGTCACACCGTGCCGTTTGATTAGTATGGGGCGTTTTAACGCCAGCCGTTATGCCTAACTTTGAATTTCAATTTTAACGTTTCTAGTGTTTAATTTTCAATGGGTATCGTGTATACATTTCTTAGTCATGAGAAACCGGATCGATTAGTACCTATCATTGAAAAAAAATACATCTTCTCTATTGCCCGTAGTCAACCGGATAGCCGTAACTAGCCGGACCTTTAGCCGGACTACTTAATTCGGCACATTAACTCCCGGATCTAAATAATAAACGTTCACATAAATTATAACTGTTAGTGTTTAGTAGATGTATAAAATAAAAGTAATAATATAATATGATCCAATCAGAAATGAGGAGATTCGTAGACGAACCAAGGTCATTGACATAGCAAACAGGGTAGTACGGTTTGGGTAAGCAAACTTAAGCGGCAATGGGCAGGGCACATAGTTTGAAGAACAGATGGCCGTTGAAGCAGAAAGGTTCTTGAGTGGAGACCGCGTACCGACACGCGCAGCGTGGGAAGGCCACCCGCAACGACCTGGTTAGGGTTGCAGGGACTTGCTGGATGCGGGTTGCCTCTATCTAACCTATGTGGAAATCTATTGAGGAGGTCTGTGTCCAGCAGCGGACGCCCTATGGCTGAAATGATGATGATGATGATGAGATGTACATATATTGTGAACTGTGATGTGGAATGAGCTCCCTGTCGCGGTTTTCCCTGGAGGTTATGGCATGGAGTTGTATGGAGCGGCGAGATATTTGCCCGAGAAAGAGCACAGCGCGTGTCTCCGTGGCGGGATATTTGCCCGAGAAAGAGCACAGCGCGTGTCCCCTTGGCGGGATATTTGCCCGAGAAGGAGCACAGCACGTGTCCCTGCGGCGGGATATTTTCCCCAGAAGGAGCACAGCGCGTGTCCCCGCGGCAGGATATTTGCCCGAGAAGGAGCACAGCATGTGTCCCCGTGGCGGGATATTTGCCCGAGAAGGAGCACAGGCATGCACCCACTCCGTACAATCACGCAAGTCAGCGGAGGCCCTACCTCCTCAGAGGTTTTTTTCTACTACTAAGGTGGCAAACAAGTAGACGGCCTGCTTAATATTATCTAGCGACTGTAGCCTATGGAAATTTGTAGCGCCGGGGGTATTACGTGCGGTTGCCGACCGCATGAAAAGTAAGATTGTCCCTGTTCTATTTACTACTTGATTTAAACCAACTCTTCTTATCTAAGCAACCTCAAACAAACAACACTTATAAATCTGTTTTGATATCAGACAGCTTATTGGCAATACAAACTTACTGTTAATTATATAAACAGTTAAAACCAATAAGCAGTACATTTTTTACGACATGCAGTGCAGCACTGGACGATTTATTCACACCTTTGTGAGCCCCCGTTAGTGGGTAGCCAACTGTGCGGGTTTTTGTAGTATTTGCGTTTTTTCCAGGAATCATCGCCCGGCCCACTGGGCATACGGGCGTAAAAGTGCACAGTGCGGTTATTAATGTTGTATGCAATTGATTCCGCGCAGGATTTTAAATTGTCCGCGTGGATAGTATTTTTAAAATGAGTATATAGCCTATCGTTTATCACTATGCTATTTACCATATGTAAAAATAGCAAGAATATAAAAATAAAATAATAAGTGCCGTAAAATTTGTTTACTCAGATTTTATAGATTTTTGAAAATAATTCTAAAAATTGTAGTAATTTAAACATGTTTTTTTAGACCTCGTTTTTATAATGTTTCTTTAAATGGAGCTGATGATTGCGTCGTGGTTATTTATATACATAATTACTAGAGGATCAGCAACCTCGTTCGCGGATCGCGGAGCGTGGAGAAAGAAAAAGACATAACCCTCTTTTTTTGCGTTAGCATAGTAGAGTAAAAAGTATCCTATAACTATGCCCAGCTACCCGTGTACCAAAAATAGTTAAAATCCGCGTTTAGCCGTTTTGGCATGATGGAGCCATAATGACACATACATATACAAAAAAAAACGATTCAGGGACCTTCAAATAGTCCGTATCACCTATTTTTTTTTACATATCTTCAATGTACAGATATTTCATTTTTAGAACATTTTATGTCTAAATAATTAAAAAATCACTGACGACTGTCCGAATCAAATTACTCCAGATAATTAAAATCCCACTGTGAGATACACCTTCAACTTGATTTGTGAATCGCTTTAGAATCCTGTCACAGCAAGTCAAAGACGACAACAGATAATTGATTCTAATCGCTTCATTCTTATGTCATTGTGACAGGGTTCTAAGGAGGCCTACAATGGGGGCCGCATGAGTGACGAGTCGTTTCATGGTGCATTACATTTACACAATTATTAGTTGCTTTGCTTCAGGTGGTAAGAATTATGCTTATTAGTCAGACGCAATTTAGTGTTTCTGTTTACTGATGTTTTTAACAACTGACGAAACGAGAGGGTGTTAGCTTGACGCGAGTATCTGTATGTCTGTCTGTGGCATAGCCACTCACATGCTTGAAATTTAGGATTGAACTGTGTATTTATCTATCCATACTAATGCATACTAATACTAATATACTAATACTAATATACTAATATCCATAATAATCCATACTAATATCATAGATGTGAAAGTGTGTCTGTCTGTCTGTCTGTCTGTTACTTCTTCACGCTTAAACCGCTGAACCGATTTAGATGTAATTGGGTAGGGAGATAGTTTGAGTTCCGGGGAAGGACAATAGGCTACTTTTTATCCCGGAACAATACCCTTATCCACGATAAACGAATTTAAGGCGGACGAAGTCGCGGGCAGAAGCTAGTACCATTATAAAGTTAAAAAAAAAGTACATTAAAGATATAAAAAAAGATTCTAACGGACTATTTTGAGGTCACTGAATCGAAATATATGTTTTTTGGATTTTTGTTACGTGTCATTGTGGCTTCATCCATCACGCAAAATCGGCCAAACGGATTTCAACTATTTTTGGTATACGGGTGAAGAAAACGAAAGAGTAAGCTGAAGAAAAAAAGAGGGTTTATGACTTTTTCTCCTCCGCGAACGAAATTGCGGACCTTCTAGTATAAGCATGGTGACAGGTTACCGAAAGCAAGTGAGTCACAAGTGCGTTGCTGGCCTTTCAGGTGGTACGCCCTTTTCTTGAATGTTTGAAGGTCGCATCGGTCCGGAAATACTGCCGGCGACAATTTATTCCACAGTTCAGTCGTGCGAGGCAGGAAATTTCAAGCAAAACGCACAGTTGTGGACTGCCAACCACCTAAGTGGAGGAAATGGTAAAATGGTCGCGTATAGGACGATGGTGGATGGATTAAGCTAAAACCAATCCGAACAAGGTTTGAAGGAAACCCATTTGACCGTTACCGGGTGCTAAGCTCAAAGATGGACTTGCTTGCAAGTTGTTTGGCTTCCCATTTTTCCATCCATGCTTTGATATCATACTAAGCTGGGTCACGTGTATGATAAATTACTCGTATATATAGATCGATGTGGTTGAACGTCTATTGAAATAAGTTTCCTTAAATTAGACTTAATTGAGACGAGACGTTCCTTTCCAGCCGATATTTAGACTTCACTCTTTATAGCAGAAAATAATAATGCCGATGTCAAAAGGAAAGGCCTAAAACCTTTTCAGAGAGAGGGTGACCCGCGACTAATTGGTAATTACTGAATAAATAGAACTTTCAAATTAAATTAATTATGTAATTTACTCACAATAAGCCCTTGGTTAGGCTTGGGTTCTTTAAGTAAATAACGAATAGGATACTAAGAACCAATAAGATTCTAAGAGATAAATACGAATCATCTCTTAACGTAATACACTTTTCCCAACTTTGCGTTGTTTAATAGCTTCTATACTCGTTTATAGTGATAAATGACAAGCTACTCTAATTTTTTTTTGTGGAAACTGCATGAAAATATGCGCACGGAATACTGAGAGATACTATGTTCCGAGCAGCAAAGAAACTATGTATAATCCATTAATCTATACGATGGTGTTGTTGTAGGTTGGATATTGTACAACGATTAGACGAGTGACGGAACCGTCCCAGGGACGGCCGTCTAAGGCCCGGTGGAACCAAATTAGCCGCCACGGTCAAAGCCGCAGCCTTGCTGGCGATGGCCCGTGAAATTAATGCTATTGTTTATTTTGCTGTTTGTTTACTGTCACTGTGATTACTAATAGTACCTACTACTTACGAGTAGTACTTACTGTCTGTTTTACTATAAAGTGTTTACAAAATACAAAGCCCGACTGCCCGTGTCTTAGTCCGCATACTATTGAATTAAAAAAATCCATGCTTCCTCTACACACGTAAAAAAAAGTACGTTTTTCAAGTTTCGTATTCCTACCTTTTAGTATAGCGATAGTCGAGTAGAGTTGTCTAATTCTAATAACTCGAATCAGAGTCTAAACGAGTTGATTCGAATCAAGTTCCTTCGAAACTCGAATCAACTCGCCGACCCCACTTGCCGGTTTGACTCGAATAACTCTAGTCAATCCTAGAGTAGGATCGGCGTAGCCGAGCGGAGGTTCTCTGTCTGGTTGATCCGACTCGAGTTTCGATTGGAATCAGGGGTCGAATCAACTCGAGTTATCCGAGTTGACAAAAAAAATCATCTCTTAACATCGTTGTGCGTCGTCTGTCATTTAAAATTTTAATTTAATTTATTATCATATTATTACATTAATCGTTAAGTCACATTACTGTTTTTTTAAGTAGGTATAGATTATGCTAAACATCTAACTACAAAGTTCAAGAAAACCCAGTAAATCAATAAACGCATTCTCGTATAAATAATATATTTAGACAAGTCATTTACTTTCAAAGCACCAGGAAATTTATAGTACCTATTTATCCACGGAACCATGGAGAGCCGTTAGATAGGAATTCCTGCAAGCATTCTATTCAGAAGGAATCTGCCTGCCTCGGAATTTCCTTTCCAGTCCCAAGCAAAAAGCCGTTTCATCACGGTACGTGTATGATGTACCGAATTCGGTATATTATTTTGATATCTTAGAGCATTAAAACCAATGGGTATCAGAAGCCGAATAATTACCGAACTATTTTTTCATAATTTTTTTGCGGGAAGAGTAATCACAAAGTATATTCGTTTAATAGAGAAAGAAAAAAAAGTAGTATAACCTGCCCGCCCCCATCTATTTTCTAAACCTTATGTTCAAAAAATATGAAAAAAATTACAAAGATAAAGCTACTTTAAATCACTGCTACTACTGAGTTGCCGAAAACTGCGCTTCTCAGCAAAAGGACTTAAGTGCCGTGGAGATACGCTCTTTTGCTCGTTCAGTATCATATCGTATTTTTTCATCTGTAGTGCATTTTTTGCATGAAAGGTTGCGGAACTACACTGAGCGTTATTCCCAGTCCCGGTTTTTTAAACCTGAATTTGAACTGAGTACTCGGATTCAATGGGGGGGAGCGTAAACTCACAAACGGGAGCGCTGGCTACTTGGAGATAGGGAAGGACGTGGTTTGCAAGGCACAAGGACTGCAGAGGTTGTTGAACTGGTTCAACCTGGCTTAAGTGAGAGAAAGAGAAAGATTGAGACAAGGGACAGATAATAAGACCATGAGTTGGTCGCCCACGTTTTGGTGGGATCGAGGCTATATAACATCTCCAGTAGTTGAATGTTCTAAGGTTGCTATATTTCCATGCTGAAGTGTAAAAGGCTTGTGTGTACAAGAACAGCCAATGCTCATAGCTCTTTTAGTTGCTAGATCATATTGAACACTACTTTCCTAAGGTCATATGTCTTTTAACGTCGTATTGAAATCTGAAGTATATTCATGGGCTGTATGATGTTTCTCGCAATACATTAAGGCAAATATGAACTGAAAGATGCAATTGATATTTTCATTTGGTATGCGCCTCTGAATTGTCAATGAGATATGTGTATAGAGTGGAAACTGAATCTCAAAGTAGAAGAAATTTATTTATTCACAAACTTAACTAATAAGCAGCGAGGTAGGCATATTAGCTAACAAAAATGAGCGATTGCGCGATATTTTCCCATAACAAATATATGTAAGTGGTTATTAACGGCCATCGCAAAATAACGCTATTAACTGCCTTTTGACGTAAAATTTGATTTCTTAATTCCTTGACAATTTATAATTACGGCAGTCCAACAAATTATTGTATAGTTATCTACTATGATAAAGCTAAAAGTGCGTTTACATAGGTATGTTTGTCAAATTATAGATCGGAATCTCGACAAAAAATAAGACGAAAAAAACCCTCGACACATATAGTTGTAAAAATGAAATGTCTGTGCAGTGAAGATATTTTCAAACAAATGGTTTGTAACGGACTATTTGGAGGTCACTGAATCGAAACATTTTTTTTTGGATTTTTTGTATGTTTGTAAATGGCGACAGCCCCAAGGCTTCATTACGCCAAAACGGCAGAACGGATTTTATCTATTTTAAGTACACGGTAAGCTGCGCACCCACAGATTTTCATTTTTACATAGGAGACTTTTTATCCGATTACGTTGAATCCGATCCAGTCCCGACCACCCGATCAAGAACTATGACTGCCTATGATGACACAAATAGACACACTGATAAACAGATACACAGACAAACAGTTCTGATAAATAACTGATCTCCTACCGCTAAATCTATGTAAATAATATTCTTTTTGATCTTTCGAGTATGACCCAACAAGTAAGGTTGCGTGACAACGTCAGTTTAAAATCGACATGTCAGCTGTTGCATTATTCAATGCAATTTATTGCGACGTATGCGCATAAAGATTTATGTAAGTATTTGTGACCGATTATAAGGCATATTCGGCTTGAAAGCTTGGTTAAAATTTTTGCAAAAAAAAATCGTACTACGTTGTTATAAACTTTACTAAAAATCATTAGGTCTTCCTTGACACGTGTGATTAAATAGTTCAATTGAATCCGAATTCTACGAAATATTAAGAGGGATGAAAAAATAAGGAATTTCTTGCATGGAAACGCACTTTTGAGAAAAAGCTTTTACACGCATTTCAGTACATTTGGAGAGTAATTTGTTTTTTTAGATCTTGGCGCGACACCTCTCGATCGATTTTTGTTTTAATTTGTTACTGCTGCCTATTAGGGAATGCAATATATGAATATATGAAAAAACCGTCAATTCCGGATAAAACTCGGTTTTTCCTATACTATTCAAAAGCGATAGTATCCCCTAATACCTACATAACGACAAAACAATTACAAGGTATCCCTATCCATATACCTATCTTCTTTAGGTTGGTTCAAATAAGTATATTGGAAGACTAGAAGGTCCACAACTTCGTTCGCTGAGGAGAAAATGTCATAACCCCCCCTTTTTTTCTTGAGCGTAGTCGTGTAAAAAGTATCCTATACACATCTGGAGATACCCAGCTACCCGTGTACCAAAACTAGTTGAAATCCGTTTAGCCGATTTTGCGTGATGAAGCCGCAACCACACATATAAAAAAACAAAAAGAATATATTATTTTCGCTTCAGTGACCTCCAAATAGTCCTTTACAATACTTTTTTTTTTAATATCTTCAATGTACAGACATTTCATTTTTACATTTTTATAATAGTATAGAAGACCCCTGTTTACCATTTCATATACTACTTCACTGCCTTAAGTGTTATATTCTTTTCTTTTAGTGAGCAATGAACAGAGATAATTAATGAAAGAATAATTAATTCCCACCACTTGTGATTGTAACTAACCTAACCTAACGGAAGTCAGATGTGATTGAATTGCTAAGCAAGTGATTTAAGTGATTCAGTACAGTTAATTGTGTTTGATTGATGCAGCTAGCTCGTTTATTTGCTTACTGTCTTGCATTAGAATGTATTAGCAAACCAGGATACGTTAAAGTTTAATATCTTATATGTATATACTAGAAGGTTCCGCAACTTCGTTCATGTAGGACAAAAAGTATTAACCCTATTGTTGGTTTTAGCGTAGTCTGGTACAAAGTATCGAATTACCAGCTTCGGATGATCAGCCATCCCTGCCACATTTTTTTAAAGTCATCGTCGTGGTTACTCAAGAACCTTTCTGCCCCAAATAATATACTACCTTCTAATAATGGCATTGCTAGTAGCAATGCCACCCACTGCCATTTAAGTCTGGCTCTATGATCTATGTCATGCTTGGTTCTCCTACGACCAGCGGGCCTATGATGGTCGAGTTTATCACGCGATAAATGATATGATAATGCACCTGTCACTCTCGCACTCACATACGTGTCAGAAGGTGAAGGCAGCTATGTCACTTATTTATCGCGTGACAAACGCAACCACCGCTGGTTAAGTAAGACTAAATGCCCTATATTATATAGATGTCGAAATCACCTCCGTCGATTTTCTTCTAGCTGCTCTAAGCACGAGCTTCCCACGAAAGTATTTGTTTCTGATCTGATCCTGTCACACCTCCAGACGTCCACTAACGATGCTGCGACCTTCAATTTTGGGTCAATATTTGAGCGTTTCAATTGTCTTACTTTCGTGGACAAATTTTTGCACAACTAGATTAGACTTCTGAGAAATATTGCGGAATCTCCAAGTATACCGAACAAATGAATGACCCCTCTGCGATTGGATAGATAGAACATGTCGCTAAGTTACCGCCCATGTTATCTGTCAAAAGGTAAGAGTCTCAATGCTTGACAGTTTAATTCCAAGAATTCATACCCAGTTTGTCACCTCTATTGGTACAAATCAAGGTTGAAGGGTCCAACTAAAGGGACAATGTCGGGCGTTGTGACATTAACGGCGCTCTCTCGGCATGCGGGCGTCCGCTCCGGGTGCGTTTCCTGTATATTTGCGTGTGGTGGGCGATCCGCCAGTCGCAGCGTTTCTCTATGAATATACAGGAAACGGCACCCGGAGCGAACGCCCCGGCACCGGGCTCCCGCACAAGACAGCGGACGCTCTATCTGAAAACAGATCTTGTCATCTTATAAACGAGGCGTTTTATTATACCTGCGACAATCTATTCTTTTTAAATTATGAGAGTTCAAACAAACTGAATTTGTTTGGAAATATCTATCTCTTAAACGGATCTTTGATATCAATGTCCTTGAGGATGTCTAGCGAATTATACTTTGATGTATCACGATAAATATCTCATTTAGCTCCTAATTTATCATCTCTGTTCTTAATTAATTAAATCTATAAATTCGTCTCTCGACAGCTAAGTCACTAAATAAAGCTCGTACCCCAGAATCCGACCAGTATCGAGATAAGAGGTTTTGAAGAGCAGTGACCTATATTTTAGTGAGTTTTCGTTGCTACTAGGCAAACCGATATCGGCCTAATTACATGTGGGCAAACAACATAAAATATTACGCTGTAGTTTCCTAAACTTAAATGAAGTTGAAATATTTTTGTGTAAGACCCATTCTTACATATAAATAAAAACAAAACTTTGTCTGCGGAGGTGAAAAAAAATCAATACCCTCCTTTTCTCTTCGGTGTGGTCGGGTAAAAACTATCCTATAACCATCTGGAGATACCTAGCTTCACGTGTACCAAAAATAGTTGAAATCTGTTCAGTCGATTTGCCGTGATGAAGCCGCAACGACACATGCAAACTTACAAAAAATATATATTTCCATTTAGTGACCTCCAAATAGTCCGTTACAATCATTTTTTTTGAGAATATATATAATTTCTACAACTTTATAATATTGAATTAAAACAATTTAACGGATTATATCGCGTATATTATCTCATTTTAGTTCCCGACGTTTCGGAAGCTTTCCAGCTTTCCATGGTCACGGGAGGACTGAGAAAAGATGTATTTTCCTCTGTCAAAGTTACAATTTGTGCAAACTACCCATTTTTGAAAAAACAAATAAAGGTGTACAGACATGCCAGATGGGCCTAAGCTGTAAAGACAGTTACACATGTGCCAGAAGGCTTAGAGGGCTTAATTATTTTATTCTAATAATTTACCAAGCAGCATTTCACAAATGAGGCGTACTGAGGAGAAAAGAAACGCTGCAAAGAAAAACTCCCAGGCTACCTCATTACTAATTATAATATTTAAAAAAACAGAGACCATTAAACTACTTTTTAAACAGGTAAGATATTTTACACCGTTCGGAAATTAAGGTTTTGCAGCCCTGTGTCTCGCTTGTTCCTTGATGGATAAAGTTAATATTTTTTTCTGTTTCCGCGATTGTTACTCATTGAAATTTAACAGATTATATCGCGTATATTATCTCATTTTAGTTCCCGACATTAAAAAGCATCCTAATTTCAATAGAGAAGATGGATTGTCACTACCACCAGCATCCCAAGTAAAGTATTACAGGATCCCTAGCTGGTTTTAATTAAATAATAAATAAATTAGGATGCTTTTTAATGTCGGGAACTAAAATGAGATTATATGCGCGATATAATCCGTTTAATTGTTTTATTTCAATGAGTAATAATCGCGGAAACAGAAGAAATTGTTATAACTTTATCCATATCCATACTAATATTATAAATGCGAAAGTGTGTCTGTCTGTCTGTCTGTCTGTTACCTCTTCACGCTAAAACCGCTGAATCGATTTGGATGAAATTTGGTATGGAGATAGTTTGAGTCCCGGGGAAGGACATACGCTACTTTTTATCCCGGAAAAATACCCTTATCCGCGATAAACGAATTTAAGGCGGACGAAGTCGCGGGCAGAAGCTAGTAATATAATAAACTTAATAATATATAGTATAGACAAACTTTTGATACATAACACTCACTTGATTTCTAATTTAAAGATAAATAACACCTGCTTTCACACAGCACATTCTAAACGACATTTTGGCGGCCAACCAAAAATGAAGTGAAATCCCACAGGGATCATACGTATACGGCGCGACCAACTTAAACGAGGTTTTATTCAAGCTACTATAGTCTCTATGCACCTGTACTAACCGCTTCTGTAGACGTTAGAAATATTGGCAACTGGAATGTCCAACACATCGAAAAGAGCCGTAGCTGTTGGAAATGTAGGGTTACATAAGTCCTTCTGCAGTTCCAAGGCAAGGTACATTTATCTAGAGGATGTCACGTGCTTTGCACTGATTGTTAGGATGCGGGTAGTCGCCGCGCCGAATGCCGATGTGTATTTATTGGCCAAGTTTAGCCGCAATGGCCATTCGTATAAATATCTAAACACCATACATAAAAACAGAATATACAATTTGATCAAAATTTAATAAAGTTGATAGTAACAGGGTAATTCTCAAAGCGTTTGGACCGCCTTTCTGCTCCATGGATGGATTATTCTGAAAGTTCTCTCGAACTCGTGTGCCATTTTCGGTTGTTTAAAATGGGACTTTTACGATATCTCATAAATAAAAATGGCACACGAATTCGCAAGAACTTTCACAATAATGTGTCCATGGAGCAGACCTTTCTGCTGCGGTCCGAACGCTTTGAGAATGAGCCATCAACCGACAGTAACGCAGACGTGACTTATGCGTCACAATTTTAACGCATCGAATGTAGAAGGTATGCGTAAAAATGTGACTCATAAAAACCAAGATTATTGTTGCAATGTATATTATTATCGCAACATTAAAGTATTTTTTTTACATGGCAATCATTTTCTCAGCCATTTTTCTCTTCTTCTGACAATACAGAACTGCACCACGTCAAATTCGCTTTTTATATATAAAAACATCAACACGACCCGTAGGGCTAATTTGTGCTGTAAATAATTATATAGTAATTCAAAGGTGCCCGAAAATGTGATATTTTGTAACTGTGAGCATGAGGTAGTAAAACAAACGTGTATAATTACACAAAGGCAAAAATCAATGCAACTTAGTTAATTGGACTTGAATTTGCGCCCTCTTCTCCACTAACTGTCCGAAATTCATACGAACAAAATTATGGTACTTCCACAAGTGGCCGCAACTTCGTAAGCGGAGGAGAAAATAATCATAGCCCTCTTTTTTTCTTCAGCATAGTCGAGTAAAAAGTATCCTATAATCCGTAGATGCCCAGCTACACGGGTACCAAAAAAAGTTGAAATCCGTTTGGCCGTTTTCTCGTGATGAAGCCACAAAGACGCATACTAACATAAAAAGATAAAAATATTTTTCGCTTCAGTCACCTTTAAATAGTCCGTATCACTTTCTTGTTTTAAATATCTTCAATGTACAGACATTACATTTTTACAACTTTATAATAGTAAAGATATTTCTCACATGCAGTAACGATAACGGGAGCCGATTTCATAATGAAATAAAGTCACGAGAAAATCCAGTGATAATTTGCGCTTAATCAATTGGAAATACAAACAACACTAAAATGGCGTGATTGCGGCCTATTACACTGGATCGTTCTCGCGAATTGATTTCTTGCGTAGATTAAACGCAATCTTCGGTCAACAAACTTTTGAACTTGTCATCGATGTCCTTATATGGCCTACTGGGGGTTTTCCGCTGCTTCGCCTGCGTCAGAATAGTTATTTATTTATTATTCAAGACTGCAAAGTTTTTTAATAGAAAGCCGAATAAGCGAAGGAATCTAAAATTGAACCACAAGCGCAGCGAGTGGTTTAAATATAGATTCATCCAGAGGAAAATGTGAGATGTAGGAAAAACCATGAAATTATAACAAACCGATTATTTTTTCATTTAAAACTGTTGATAATTAGCCCACAAAACACACTCATAACAAAAAAAAAACAAATGAACTTTGTTTACTATTGAACTTAGATTTGGCTGTAAATGGAGCTTTTCCAAGCAAGTGACGTCAAATAGTTATTTGTTATGCAAGGCTGCAAAGTTGTTATTTGACGCGAGTGCTTGTATTGAAAGCTGAGTAAGCGAATGAATGTAAAATTAAGACACGAGAGAAGCGATGCAACAACAACTTTTCACCTCACTACAGCGAGGCAATATATCAGATGTAAGTAAACTGTATAAATATCACAAAACCAGATATTTTTTATTTCAAGCTAGTGATAATGTACCCACGAAAGACGCCCATAACATTATAATCAAATACACATATAAAAATTATAAATTCGAACTTCAAATTACTTTTCAACGTAACGGATAAAATCGACTATGGTACGCAGATTTGGTGCTCTATAAAGGGAAATTTTCCGACCTAGTGATGTGAAAACGTCTATACTGGGGACCGTGAAAGTTTCGGGATATAAAGTAAGGTTTTCCACTCTCAGTCCTTTATTTATTTATTTAATCTTTATTGCACAAAAGAAAACTTATCGTATAAACGGTAAACTTAATGCCGTAAGGCATTCTCTACCAGTCAACCTTAGGGCAAAGGAGACAATTTGTGGGCCGTGCTGAAACTTGTGTAACTACAAAACGCATATATTTCGTTGTCGAGGGAAAGAAAGACCTCAATCGTAAATCATTAATCAGAAGTATGATTTATTTATATTTAAATGTTTTTAAATCGAAATCTTTTCACTATTTCTATTTGTTGGTGGCATTTCTGAAATATAGATACTTATTCAAGAAGTTATAGCTTATGAAAAATTTCATAAAATCAGAGTAGATTTTTTACACAATCACCGCGAATATTTCTAGAAGTGTAGGTAAAAAATAAAGTCACCACCAAACAAAGAGAATATAAACTTACATGCATTAAGTAGCGAACAATAATAAAGCATAGTACCATTCATTGACAAGTTTTTTCACAGACTATGCAAATGTATCTCAATGCCAGCTGATTCACTATTACAACAACAACATAATCAGCTGATAACGACCATCGCGATTGATCTCTTATTTCTACAGGCCTGCTTACAAGTAACGGGTCAATGTGTTCTGGTGCGCACACGCACAAAGAAGTGTGGCGTCGCGATGTAAAGTAAATACTACAGAAGGTTCACTATATAATATAAAGAGAAGGGACTCATATTTCAACTGATTGAGAGTATAGACAACTTTAGGTCAAAATAGTATCACTATCATACAGGATATAATATCTCTTTTAAATTCATTAATAGTCGCACTCTTGTCAGTGGAGTCCGGTTTTGTGCCAATTTCTCACCTTCTGATAAACACGACCTCAACCTGTTTATTTGTTAAAATAAAATTCTCGTTCGTCTTTCCCTGTAAGGTCAAGAGAAGAAAATGAGAGAGATAGACAGAGAGGGAGAATTTTATTTTAACAAATAAAGAAAAGAAAGTTAACACATAGCTCGATAAATTTCACTAATTATATCGAAATAAGCATTAGTGAGCCTTTAAAACTATTTTATGTCTTTGACATACATAAGACAGGCTTTGATACTCAGTGACATGCATTAAAAGGGCTGGCACTATTCATTAGACTGATAAGACTTATCTCAGAAATTATGTAATGATGATAGAAAAAAAAAAACTTTTTTCCCTCTGGCCTCTGTATGCATGTATGAAGTGAACTTAGTGAGCCTTCTGTACCACAGTTCTGTGGCGCGTCATTGACACACATACGTTGACGTAATTGATAGTCAGTGACGTGTCTCGTGTGATGTCGCTGTCACCAGCGATACAGTTACTTGCATCGTTAAAGTAACATTAACTGCTGTGTTTACATTTTGCTGGCTTACTTGCGATTTCGACATTCAGTCAAGTATGTTTTTAACCAACTTAGAATAAAAATGGTGCTCGATGTTCTTACACGATATCTTCGCCACAAACGAACCAATTTTTATTCAAATTTGGGGTACAAAAATCTCCCTAAGATAAAATTTGGGGTTAATATTTTAAGTGTGCATGTTATTGCAAAAATGTTACTAAGTAGTTTGAAGGATGATTGTTGCAATTTATATGGTTATGGACTCGATTTTTACCATTTATAACCCGTGCAATAGGGGATTATGTTGCCTGGGGGTCTAGCCAGCCTAATTACGATCAAAAGCGAAGGATCCTCCTGATGTCTCCTCAGGCTTCCCGGACACATGAGTGTTATCAGCCTGTTGTTTAGCTACGCTGGCGCATTCCAGGATCACGTGGGGAGCTGTTTCATCGGCCGACAGGCAACGCCTGCACCGGGGGCTATCGGTTTTTCCTAGAACATATGTTCCTGTAACATAATGTCTGTTAAGTGGGCAGTGTCCAGTGATGGTGCCTACGCAGAGACCTGTTAAGTGTCAGACAGGCGCTTCGTCAGGCGCGTGTCCGGGTGTGGTACCACTTCCCGGGACTGTGTGCATGTTGGTTTTTGCCCATTGAACAGCATCTTGTGTTCGTGTTCTATGATTTAGCCATGTACGTTGTAATATGTAAAGCCCGAATCTGTAACGTTATCATATTACCATAATTCATATGGAATACATTTCTAGTCTAACTTATTGAGCTGGATTTTTTGATACCTATCAATTTACTTAAATCAGACGCTAACTTATCTTATCATAAGTAATTGACGGTTGAAACATGCAAGGGGGAATGATATGGTAAATAGAAACTATTTAATCTATGTACGATAAAAGTGTTTTGTAACACTTGTATTTTCCGAACGCGTCTGTTTGTGACATCATAAACCTATAACCTAAAGATAACGCACAGCCAAAACAACTGAAGAAGGATGAAATTATCACACTTAGAGAAATAAGAGATACACTAAAAATTATAATCTGAACGTCAACTCACGAGTTAAAACGGAGGATGAAAGTATTGTATGAAAAAATTGCGATATGGTTTCTAGTCTAGTAATAAACATTCAAAGTCATATTATTTTATGTTTCAATAAATATTGATCAGGTATATACGGATGTAGCTCATCGTAATAAATTTACGAGTAAGACTTGTACTATTTACTCGACGAGTTAGTTGTGAAGGTATTTTACTGTCGCCATTTTCCTTAGACGAGTAATATGATGACAAAAAGAAATATTTCCTTTTCAATCATAGGTTTATCGCATACTTGCAAAAACGTGCAGTAGCTGGGTATTTAACTTTTTTATACTGAAATCGTTATGAGGAAGAACTATGATGCACGTTGTTATGATAAAAACAAGGTGCAATGTAATGCTCAAGTGAAACGTGAAATAGGTATAAGGACTTAGCATTTACACGTGGCTTCGCCCGTGCTACTAGAACTGGCTCGCTTTAGCCCGGCAGCTTTGTTCGACGTGACACTCCCATAGTCTGCGGGCGACGGGGGGAGAAAGATAGCGAAGGAGCAAGACCCTGCCACGCGCACACTTCTTACCCGCCCCCGCTGCCTTTCCCCCCGTCGCCCGCAGACTTACACACGATAAACATCCTATAGACAAATGGGGTTGACTGTACTTTATTGTTGTGAAACAAAATGACAATTAAAATAACCTAAAAGTAAAGAAGTTAAACGTTTATGATACTCTTTACGTTTTGTAACCTCGTTTCGCAATCAATTTGCATAATTTTGTTAAGCTCTTGTAATGGTTTCTTATCATGAGTTATGTGGCCTAGAGTTTTAGTTCAAAGTCATTAAATAATCATGTCTGTGTTATAAGGCAAATATGTATGACAAATAAGTAATCTTCTGGACTATTTTTAAACCGAATACGGCGACTGGCTTGAGGTTAAAAACAAAACACAAAATTAAAAAATAAATAGAAATGGCGACAACTGAATTAAACGGTCGGCGAAGAGGAAACATTTATTAAGTGTGACACCACTGTAACACAAATTCACACGATCTTATAATGCGCGGCATGTAATTTAAACCTGCGCAGAAGTCGATTTTAGAGTTTCATCTGAGGTAAGGGCAGGGCGGGGGCAGACGCACTGCACGTATCCATAGCAACGTGGCGGCGGGGGGTTGGATACCTGCGCAGTAGCGGCCATGTTGGTTTTACTTACGTGCCGCGGATATTATACATTCGTGTCCGTCATAAGTCGCGGGTAGTTTTGAGCGATATATGCCTGCACATTGTCGTCTGCTGCGGAATCGGGCGTATGTGTGTGTGTGTGTGCGCGTGTGTAATCCCCTACCCGCAGACTACTTGGGCCCTGATACGATGAGGCTACAGTGAGAAAAAAGGATTACTGATTATACTCAAAGATATGAATCAATTAAATTACGCATTGCATTACTTAGCTCATAACTATAGAAGCGATGCAAATGGATCATTATGGGACCGAGAATAGCTCGCTCGATTGCCCTTTGAGTGACTTTTGAGCCTTCATATTAGGCCCATTGTGAGTGACCACGTCTCAGTGCCGTATGTCGTCACTGGCAATATACACTGTATAAAAACTTTCGTCTTAAGACACTGCGGTATTTGGGACGAGAAGATATTACGTAGCTTCGTAAATTAGTTTACAAGTAGGTACATCAGGCATACAATTTATTGAGTCAACTAGGTGTAAGTGCCAGTACTTGCCGAATTCTCGACTCAACCAGATTAATCTAAGGCTACCTGGTCACCTTATCTGCTTTAACTAGATCGAGAGCTTCATAAAAGTATGATACATTGTTTCTCAGCTAGAGCGCTGACATACGACAGACATACGGACAAAGTCGCACCATAAGGGTTTCCGTTTTACGTTTTTGGTACTAAACCTTAAAAACTAAGTATTTTGAATCATAAAAGTCCATTCCTTTATTTGGCACTCGCTTCACGGTAACTTGACTCCATAATTTGGAATCGAAAGGCGTACTTTTTCCTATACTACTAAGGTGGCAAACGAGTGTACGGCCTACCTGAAGTTAACTAGTCACCGCATGCTAGTAAAGCTTGTATATATTCTCAATGGAGCAAAGGAAAAGGCTTTCGAACAATGACACAGATTGTAAAGGGAAGTTTCGAATCATATAAACGTGTTAACATTCCAAATACCATTAGCATTTGTAGTAAATATGTGGGTTGTGGGATTCCCGAAGCGCGGTCTCATCACTATCATAGCATCATATATGGTATTATTGAATACCGTTTTCCTTTTCAAATTAAATACAAGTTTAGTTGCCTAAAGCAGGAGATTCCGATTGATAGGTATTTTATGGTGTAACGAATTGATTCCATCAACTATACAAATATCTATCGCGTCTTTATTATTACAAAACAACTTTTGGTTCGTTCTTTTTGGAACAGTAACCTCAACGGTTAGTGTTCCAGGAAGGTTCATCTTAATAGCTACCGTGATAAAGTGTAGATCTTCTTGGTAAGTAAATAGGGTCTTCTCTAGGACGAAGTTCCGAGTCAGCGTCGAATGCAGAGCTGACAGACTGGTCGCTGCTATTACATGACCCCTAGACACATAACAACTAATCGTAATCATAGGTCTCGCTCTTGGCTTCCTTTTCTTAAGTTTTGACTAACTGCTTATCAGGCCAACATTTTGCCCTCTCTACAACATGTATCTCAGGGACCAACTGAAGATGTTTTAACACGAATTTTCAAAATAACACCTCAGTTTCTATTCTAGTACTGGATTTAAATTGACTTTGACGACCAGTTGACACGTTTATTATTACATAGTTCTACTTTTTAGGAAATAAACAAAAGCTTTCAAGACTACTCCAACCTGGAAGGCCGGCAATGCGTTTGTGACTCCTCTGGTGTTGCACCTGCAACACAGGTATAGACTCAGCGACGGTGATCGCTTACCACCAGGCGAACCGTCTGCTCGTTTGCGCCCTATTACATAAAAAAACAAGCACTCAGGCTATAGACTTTACTATCCTTAGGACTTACTCCCAAGTTACAAATTCGGACCGGCTTCGTATTGTTTCACACGAGCTCTCAAAGCTGGAACGTAAGCACTGAAGCCTTGGTATGTCACATACAACAGGTATTCTTCGAATCCGGGCAACCAAAGTAGGTCGTCTATATGGAGCCTGAAGGACTAAGACTTAAGCACGTACACTACAGTAGACATACTACTACAAAATTTCAGTCTTATTTTCTTTCATTAGGTATGAGTTTTTTTTTTTCTATTTGAATGGACGATATACATTATTCAACATAAAAAGAAGATGTTTAGGAAATCCGTCCATATTTTTCGACATAAGGTGAATAACGCAAGTATCAAGATTGCCACTGCCTATTGGCGCAGTGTCGAAGACAGAGCATTTAGCTTAAATCGCGTACAAACATCCAAATAAGAGTGATGATGTAAAAAACTTACAAGAAGCGTTTTCTAAATAAAACTGTCACTCTGCCTTATTTTTGCTCTCTGCTATCGGATTTTTTCAATGTATTTCCAAATTGTTTTCCTGTACATCTTCTGTGGATTCCTCTGACCCATGAAATCCTATGACTTTGATCCGGGATAGATAGGAATGATTGAAAAGTTACTTAGTCTTACGCGGCATGTATTGTTGTTCGAGATGGTTTTGAAATTATACAAATACGTAAAATTATGAATTAGCTGTGCATTGATATGAATTAACGCAATATTCGGTATGATTACAGTGGAGCTGATGTTTAGAAATAGTCGTTTATGCCACTGACACTTAAAGAGAGGCTTTAAAACATAGCGATAAGATTACATGTGTGTTTTAAGGCATAATTATGTACAGTCGCATATACTAGTTTATCTACATCCATATATTAAATTGTTTCATGTGCAATGATTGAGCCAGGAACCATGTTTATCAAGATATTATGACGCGTCCGCCGCCGGGCGCGGCTGCAGGACGGATCTGTACTGTAATGATTTCATAACTACATCTTATACGATGTAGTTATGACCGCAGCGCGGCGTGCACGCCGGGTTATCTTTGATATCATTGCAGTTATGAGAATGTAAACATTTAGTATTGAAAAGCTGGTCGTTCGTTACCTATGGGTTTTAAACACATTAAAGAGGATATCTCTCTATCTACACCTAGATAAACAATATATAATAATATATAACTATATACTAAAGTCACTAAACTAATTGAGACTAAGAGTCAGTAAAAATAAGAATATAACTCTGTCGATGCTATTTTTAACTGTTCGTTGGTAATTTTAATTATTTTAGTTAACTTAATGATTTTCTTTTGTTTCAGATCCTTCACAATGTATCTGCACAAAAGTTGGAATATCTGCCTTGTGGCTTTGGTGGCGTGTTTACTACGTAAGTACATTCTTCACTGGTTGCCAATGAAATGAAATAAATAATATAATCTGTGTTAGAAGGTGCCCGTAACTTCGTTCCGCAGGAAAAAAAATCATAACCCTCTTAAATATCCTATAACCATCAGTGGATGCATATTATTTTCCAAAAAAAGTGAAAGTGTTACTGAGAATAGGAACGATTTTTTTGTTCGTTTTAAACGGTTAAGCGGATTTAAACTCTTTTTGGTACACGGGTAGCTGGGCATCCACTCGACTAGGTACGATAAAGAAAAAAAACCGGCCAAGAGCATGTCGGACCATGCTCAATGTAGGGTTCCGCAGTTTGTACAAAAAAGGCAGTACATGAATAAATAAGATATGAAAAAAAAACACTATCAAAAGAGCGTATCTCCCCGGCACTTACGTCCTTTTGCTGAGAAGCGCAGTTTTTTGGCAATAACTTAAAAACGGTATGTCCGATCATGTTGAAAACAATTTTAGTTGAAAATATTTATTAAGCTTTATATGTAAACCTCAAAGTGTTTTTAGAAGATCAGTCGAATGATGTGCCACACATTAATGGAGTGCCTCCCCTAGAAATATATATATTTTTTATTTAACTATCAAACTAGGTAGCGGTTTACACAAGACACCTATGTTCCAAATTTCATCAATATACATCTAATAGTTTTTGAGTAAAATGCCTGTGACATACGGACGGACGGACATGACGAAACTGTGAGGGTTCCGTTTTTACCATTTTGGCTACGGAACCCTAAAAAGAGATTAATGATTTTTTTCTCCGCCGCTGCCAAAGTTGCAGGCACCTTTTATAATATTCATAAATTAACAAATAAACAAGTCAAATATTTAAAATTTGATAGAAAATCTATACTATATATAATTAAAACTAAAAACAAATAATCTAAAAATAATGACCGCTGGGGCAGAGAGGTCTCGAGTGGCCACCGCATACAGGACGACGCAGCGTGGGAAGGCCCCCAAGATGGACCGATGATCTGGTGAAGATCACGGGAAACTGTTGGATGACCGGACGTTATGGAAATCCTTGGGGGAAGCCTTTGTCTAGCAGTGGACATCCTTGGGCTGATATGATGAATTAATTGAGGTTATACTTGAGCGCAAAAAGTGCAGCTGACAGTAATATACATATATATTCTTTGATTGAGAACTTTATATTTATGGTCATGTAAGTAGGTAAAAAAATCAACTTATCTACTTAGAGTTTTTTCATTAACTGTTATGACTTTGTCGATGATCTAAGTACGTATTGAACAAAGTGTTCTTATAACTATAAATATTAATGGCCAACTTGGTCACGACTGCACGGTGCAATTAATTAAATTAATTAAAATAAATTAATACTGAACATCATGACAAGGGAAGTGTTACTTGTGAGAGACATTTTTTTAGGGTCACGTACCCAAGGGTCGTTAACGGGACCCTATTACTAAGGCTCTGCTGTCTATCCGTACGTTCGTCTATCTGTCGGCCTACCACAGTTCTACATTACGAGTACATACTAATAGTAAGGAATTCAAATCTACGTACACTAGAATCGGGTTCAGTAGAAGTCACACCTAATGAAACAATGAATTTATTTTCTTTATTCTGTACTCTGTACCAGAAGGTGACCGCACTTGCAAGCAGGGCAAAGTCATGATTTCTTTAAATTATCCGGATAAAAAGTATCCTATAAACTTTTGTGGATGCCAAGCTACCCGTGTACAAAAACTAGTTATAATCCGTTCAGCCGTTTTGGCGACATGAAGACACACAACAATACATACAAAATTAAAATCGGTTCAGATACTTTTTTGAAAATATCTTTAACGTACAAATATTTCATTTTTACAACTTTGTAAGTAGTATAGACAAGAATAAGGGGAACACTAGAAGCCGTATTCAATATAGTTACGTACGTAGATTAGAATATTTAACTACTGGAGATGGTATACGGAAACATTCCCCTCAGCCAAAGTAATCGCGAAATCGACGGTCAATTTATACGGTAAATTGTCAGTATGTGGGTGTTTTTTGTTTGTAGCTGATTTATTTCTATAGTGGGTGTTTACCTCGCCCCCTCGCTAAAAATGCACGAGAATTTGTTCGGTAATGACAATGACACAGCTTGTCATCTCCAGTGGCTAAATTCTCTAAGATACCTAACTAAATAAGTATAATAGGGTTGTTGACTAACATTTTTTTTTTAACAATTATATAAAATCCTGATAAAACAACGAAAATAAGGAACTAAGTCAAAATTTAGAGTAGCTTGTTTTAAGAGCATTTAAAGTTGGGTGGGAAGGTCAATTTTTAAGGTATGAAAATATTAAAAACTAATAATACCATTGAACAACCCATAAAAGGTAAGGTAACTTTTATTATGAAACCGTTTTGATAAACGCAAGTCTTAACATAGCTGCAGAACACAGTTCTTAGTTTCCCCATACAAGGTATTACAGTGTGACGTCACAATTTGGAGGCTTTACTATGAAGTGTTTTTTGGGAAAATCCAAAAATTTGCTTTTAACATAGTTATATCTTGGGGAGTTCTTATCAGATTGAAGTAGTTTTTTGACTAATATTTCTATTATAAAGATAACGTTCTATAACATACCACATGAAAAAATTGTCAAATACCCTATTAGTTTTATTCAGTTGTAAAAGTCTCCTTCCCTTATCCGTCTTCCATCGTCTCTTATCCCTTAAAAAACAATTCGGCAGAACTTCGCCGGCCCCATATTACCATATTAATCAAACCGTAGAATTCAGGTATTATTAATCAGTTTTCCCTTCCCACATCGACAGGGTAATTAATAATGTACTGCCTCGAGGGTCGTTCACGTACACCTTTTTTCAATTACACATATTTTAAAAAGGTTTTTGTCCATAATCTATTAAGAGCTAACAATTAAACAACTCACACAATTTTATTCTGTGTTTATCTTCGTAAGATGCCTATACATGTAATTATATTCATTCCTTTTACTCAGCGATACTGAAACTACTGAAAGTGCCCTAGGGCTCCACAAAGCGTGTGTGTGTGTGTGGGGCTCCGCGATAGTTCAGGTTATAATAAAAAAAAATAGGTTACAGAGGTTTGCAACCTGTAACAGAAAAGTTTTTTTTTAACTTTCATAGTTGGATAAGTTTTTCAAAAAAGGATGATTTTAGAGTGATAGCTGTCACTTTGATGTCTGTCAATACCAATGACACGAACAAATTTGTTGACATTTGTGTCCAAACACTAAAGTGATAATATAATCACAATAAACATAAGAAATGCGTGGTTTAAATCATTTCTGCCTGTAACAAACAAAAAGGCTATTGACCGACTATGTACTTGTTTTAGATTCTTAAAGTAGAAGTAGATAAGCTCAGGAGAAATACACAAAGAAATACCTGTTTTTAGCATAGTCAGATGCAAATTTTTATAGTCTCTTGACATTGACAGAAGCACACTATACAATACACTGATAATAGAGCCAGGCTTGTTTACTACCCGAACTAATTAATTGGAACGAAACGTGTTAGTCAAACGAGGTAATAGGTATAAGGCATAATGGCGGGGTACGAAATTCCAAATTCTATCTAGTCCGTCAGTTAAATAATTAATTAATTAATTATTCAAAAAGTTACACAGCATTACAGCAAAAACCAAGACACTGTGAACTACAAAAACATATGGAAAAACTTAAAACTAGTTCGATTATTATATGATAGATGCGACGTAACTCTGTGGTTCCGTTGCGTCGTCTGATCTGGTATAATAAAAAACCGGCCAAGTGCGAGTCAGACTCGAGCATCGAGGGTTCCGTATAAAATATACGCTTAAACGGCCGTATCTATGAATATATAGTGTTAATAGAGTCCTGCTCCTTAAGCAAAATGTATGCAGTGTGAGATCATTGTATTTTGATGACTGACATACACAGGCAGAAATAAAAAAGTAAGTTTTTTCAGATTTATATCGTGGGTTGTGCTATATACCAAATTTCAAGTTTCGAGGACAACTGGCTATCTATGGACGGCAATTTGTATGGAAACAACTAGATAAATAATGAAAAAAATATTAACATATTAACACGCATACTACTCTCATTTCAACCTCCTCAAACTCAAGCCAGCACTTCGGTTACTTTTTAAATTAATTGCTTTTTGTCTGTTTTTAATTAGTTTTCGTTTCATGTCAGTTGACGTCAGACAGTAATGTTTGTTATTTGTGTTTAACAACAAAATGTAATTCCGTAATTGGCCTCTGTTTCTAAAAATTGATGTTATTTGTGCTGTGGATTTTGCTTCAATCAAAATAAAATAAATATTAGACCCTGACTGACTTCAACCAGTGTTTTGTGCCATGTTGCCGGGGCGCATGCTCTGTACCAACTAAGCTACAGGCAGTGGTGTGCACAGGCTTTTTGGTTAAGTTAGGCAGTTAAAATGTTTTGATCACACAGGTAGGTAGCTTCTCTGTGCCTACATGGAGCCATGGTCATTTAGGGTAGGCAGTGTCTTTGTGCTTATATGAAGTACACGCCAGTGGCTACAAGTAGAGACCGTTGCCAAGTCTTACATCGTAAAATTTGATACGAATACTAACTATGAGCAGGACGTAAACTTTACTATTCAGCGGGCCTATGATGGTCACGTTTATCACGCGATAAATAATATGATAACGAGCCTGTCACTCTCGCACTCACATACGTGTCAGAAGGTGACGGCAGCTATGTCACTTATTTATCGTGTGACAAACGCAATCATCATAGGTCCGCAGGAAATAAATAAATGGTTACAACAACCTTAAAAAAATGGGAAGACTAGTGTTAAGCCGTTCATTCAAAGAAAATCCGTGCTAAAATGAAATGTGCAGTATACAAGAGAGACTATAAACAAAATTTATCACACTAAAATTCTTGGAAATAAAATAGATAGTACTATGTTATGGAAATCTCACTCTAGACAAACCTGTAAAAAGCTGTACACATTGTCATACGCATTACACAAGGTGGCGAAGACCTCTGCCCAAGAGACTGTCCTGGCAGCCTACCACGGTTTTGTAAAGTTTTACCTGGCGGTTTGGTATTATCTTTTGGGGCAATTCTACCCACAGGGATAGATTTGCTCGAAGCCCAAAAACGTTGTATTAGGGCAATATGCAAGCTTGAACTAACGGAGAGTTGCTAACCATATTTTAATTTTCTGAAGATATTAACAATGCCCTGCTTGTACATCTACGTATGCTGCTATTCTGTAAAAAGTAATTCGACTCTATTTAAAGTAAGTGAAACAAATCCAAGCAGTAACATGCGACCTAGGAAACCAGCTGTACTTGTAGAAAAACCGCATTAATGGGACACAACGTAACGACACAACTCCAAAATTATACAACATATTACCTACAACGTTACAAAATGCTGGCATAAATTCAAACGATTACTATCACAAATACTTGTACAGAAATGTTATGATAATATTAATGAATATATAAAGCCGACTTTGAAATTGCTTAATGAAAATGACCTACCTATGTAATTTGTATTGTATTCGTATTGACGTCGACGTACTTATTACCTCAATATTCATGTACCCTAGGATAAATATAATTATTATTGTTATTCGTTTGCCAAGTGCTAACAACTCTTATCATTGTCACCTCATATTGATTACCTGTGATGACGAAACAAGGACTATTCTATTCTAAGTCTTCGACTTTTGTCATTATTTGTTTACGGATATTTGCATTCTTTGCTTTACCCATACCACAGATTATATGATATTATCTATACTGGCTTTTGCCCTCAGCGCCGCAGGTAAGCATTTATGGAACTAAACACTCCCTCGAAAAGCGAGCTAAAACATTAGTCACACTACAATCCCGATAGAATCAAGCGTAGGTCGATTTTTTACCAACCAACTGACAGACTTCTGAATTATGCATTTTTCCGAATTAAAAAAAATATCCTATATCCTTTTTAAGTCTCAACGTAGCTACATAATAAATTATCACAAAATTGGTTTAGCGGTTTAAGCGAGAAGAGATAGCAGACAGCTACGCATTTATAATATTACTAAAGATTTACGGGTCGGCTGAGAACATATGAGGCACTTCCGGACTGATAATAAATACAAATAAGTTACCAGAAAACGACATTGCGTTTCTCTTTTTTAGGCGCTAAAATTTACTTTAGTGAGTGGAACAATAACACATACATACAAATCCATATCCATACTAGTTAATATTATAAATGCGAAAGTGTGTCTGTCTGCCTGTTACCTCTTCACGCGTAAACCGCTGAACCGATTTGAATGAAATTTGGTATGGAGATAGTTTGAGTCCCGGGAAAGTACATAGGCTACTTTGTATCCCGGAAAAATACCCTTATCCGCGATAAACGAATTTAAGGAGGACGAAGTCGCGGGCAGAAGCTAGTTCAAATAATATTTTTCGATTCGAGACCTTCCAATAGCCCGTTTTGCTTATTTTTAGGGTTTTGTACCCCAAAAGCAAGAAACAGAACCCTTATACGATGACTTTGTTGTCTGTCTGTCAAGACCATTTTTCTCAGAAACACGTAGAGGTATCAAGTTGAAATTAACATCAAATACTTATTCTTAAATACTCTGTGGACCCTTGAAACTGTAAAAAACAAGTTTCTAAGTCAACTCCATTCAAAGATACAGTCATTCAAAAAGGCCTTTCGATACAAATTGCTGTCCATGGAAAACCTATACTTCCAGGTGTCCCAGAAACTTGAAATTTGGTATAAAGGTAGCTCTTATAGCACACAACCCACGAAATAAACCTCAAAATCTTAATTATTTATGTTTATCCGTCTATATCAGCAACCAATATAAAAAGATCCCACACCGTATCTCGATTTTTGTAGATACGGCCGTTTTAGCGTATATTTTGTACGGAACTCTCGGTCCGTGAGTCCGACTCGCACTTCGTCGGTATTTATGGGAAAAGTCTTGACTGTACACACATTTAAAGTAAGTATATTACTCAGATATGATATAGAAGTCAGATATATTTACAAGTGTAGGTTTATCTTTTTTTTATGACATAGGAGGCAACCGAGCAGACGGATCGCCTGTTGGTAAGCGATCACCGTCGCCCATAGACACTTGCATCCCTGCCGCTCACTTGCCGGCCTTTCAGGTGGAAGTAGGCTCTTTTCTTGAAGGTTTGAAGGTCGCATCGGTCCGGAAATACTGCAGGCGGCAATTTATTCCACAGTACAGTCATGCGAGGCAGGAAATTTCTAAAAAACGCACAGTTGTGGATTGACAACTATCTCAGTGGTAAGGTTGGAGATATACCGCCGTGTAGGGCGATGACGGAAAGATGCAGCTGGAATCCATCCGAACAATTCCTCGGAGCACTCCCCGTTATACAAGCGATAGAAAATGCAGAGCGAGGCTACATCTCTACGCAATGCCAAGGAGTCAAGCTGATCTGAAATACGCTGGCAACCGACGATACGAGTCGCTCGTTGTTGAATGCGATCATGCGAGAAACAAAGAAAAAATATCATCCAATTTAGCTTAATCCTTTCAAGTATTTCCATTGTATACTTCACAATCATTGCATTTTTTTACCATTAAATTTTTAACGAGATAATTTATTGGCGAATTAATGAGAGGCTCAGTAGATCGTGCGCACAGTACGCTTCCATTGCGGTTCGTCAATAAAAGATTCACTACTCATTTTTGTCCGTCGATTTCAATAATGGTGGTATTACGCAGTGACTACACTGACAGTAGTTTGCTATACTAGAACGCGCCCGCAACTTCGTTCGTTCCCTTCGTTTTTTCTTTAGCGTATTCGGGTAAAAAGTATCCTATAACCATCTGGAGATACCCAGCTACCCGTGTACCAAAAATTGTGAAAATATGTTTAGCCTATTTTGCGTGATGAAGCCACAACAACACATAAAAACATACATAAAATCCAAAAAATATATTTTTCGTTTTAATGACCTAGTCCATAACAATCATTTTTTTGAAAATATCTTCAATGTACAGACATTTCATTTTTACAACTTTATAATAGTACTAGCTGTGCCCGCGGCTCCGCCCGCGTGGAATTCGGTCTGTGTCAGTAATTCACCCTTTTCCCCTGGAGGCGAAACTTGAAGTAAAGTCCAGATAAACATAAAGGTGCGTCCACACTTGTATCATTTGCTCGTATCCGATCACCCTGCCGTAGCATGACTGCGTATCGCGCTGCTTGGACGCTTACTGTCGGCGCGCCGATAATGCCGCACTCTTCCGATACAAGTGTGTGATACGCGTAGCAAATGGATTTCGAGTGATCAGATCGGCGCAACGTCCAAACGCGTGATCGTGACACGCGATCATGCAACGCGACGATGATCTGATACGGGCAAATGATACAAATGTGGACGCACCTTTATACAATTACCACTAAATAAAGTTTTATTTAGTGGTAATTGTATAATCCGCTCCAAAATTTTTGACGTGATTTAGAAGACATAGAGTATACACTTAGTAGGTGTAAATCAGACGATACAGTACCACTTTTTAACTGACTTCCAAAAAAGGAGGAGGTTCTATGTTCGACACTTAGTAAAAATACTATTTTATTATTATTATTTTTTATGTACGTTCACCGATTACTCCGCCAATTGTGGATCGATTTTAATTTTATTCTTTATTTGAAAGGGTATACTCCTGAAGGTGGTCCCATTGCCACCAAGCTGGGATCTGATGACGGGATCCCAGGGAAATCGAAAGCAATCCTCAAATTTTATAGACACTTAACGTTTTTCATACATTTTCTTAAGCTATTTAAGTATTTGCATATGGTAGTCATCATCTCATCATGCTGAGCTGATGACGGAAGGTACCACTCCTTAATGGTTAAGAGTTAAAGGATAATTCTTTAAAAAATCATCTATTATAGGTAGGTACGTACTGTTAGTCATATTCTTTATAGTGTGTCCCTGAGGTAGTCTCCTTATCACCATGTCAGGATCTGATGATGGAGTATTCCATTTATTTCCCTGGTATCAGGGAAATCGAAAGAAACCCACAAATATTATAGGCACTAACAATGTTTTGTATATATTTTTCTAAAAGTTTCTTGTCATCAACAGACAAACAAACTGAGCTGATGATGGAAGGTACAAATGTATATGATCCAACCAACTTTTACATTTCTTAGTTAGTCCAAAGACTCGAGATGCGTGCAAAGTGCCTCCCCAATCCTCTAAAAATACTTATCACTACTAAAATCCATCACTAAAAAGGTAATATATAAAAAAAAAATAATAAAAAAAGAACCGACTTCAAAATAAACTAAAAAGCCATAAATAATCTTTTACGTACGGTACGGATCACATTTGAATCACCTTTTGAAGTCGGTGCCAAACCTGGAGTAAATAAAGTTCTTTATTGAACATAAATACGAATTACTATGACTAAATATATATTATGTAGGTAGATAATAACCAAAGGCTCGCCGCAGCGGTTCTTAATAGTAATAAATGAATGCTTTGGCACCGACTTCAAAAGGTGATTCAAATGTGATCCGTACCGTACATAAAAGATTATTTATGGCTTTTTAGTTTATTTTGAAGTCGGTTCTTTTTTATTTATTTTTTTGTATTTCTACGTGACTCGTGAAATCAAGTGCATAGCAAATATCATCCATATCGGCCCTCCAGTGAAATCAGTCTAAGCATGAAAAGGTAAGAAATATACACACAGGAATCCATACTTCCTAACAAACTTTCGAATTTAGGTCCTAATATTATTTATAAGTAAAATTAGAGGAAAGGTGAACATAGATATCAGAAACGTGAGGCCAAGTAGGTATTTACATTTTATTTACAGTTACGTTTATGTAAAGTCTAAAGTATATTTACATAACATTGATATTTTACAATATTTTTTCGTACTGTTATATCCAGCCATAGCATGTACAGATTGCTAAGTCAGCAATGCAACCATGCGGCCTGCGACGCTTTGACGTCATAACGAAAGTTATAAAAGTAAGTAAGGAGGTAAATTAGTTCAGTTCGCCGTATTATGTCCTAGTATAACGACATCTTGTATTTTGTGTAAATTGTGTGAAGTGAGTTTTTATTTACAATAAATTTAGTGGTGTAACTAAGAGTTTTTTTTTTAAAAACTCCCCTGGAAGCTGCCCTATAACAAATTGGTGGCAGCGGTGGGATGACACAAAGGGACTAGAGATTCAAGTCTCGTCATTCCGAATCCAAGGCCAGCTTCCAGATCGACGGTTAGTCTCAGCTTCTCGCTGAGCCCGCATCACAACGAGATCGACGGTCAGCCTCAGCATTGTCGCCGAGCCCGCATCTTATCCCCGAATCGACGGTCAGCCTCCGCACCCTTGCGAAGCCCGCATTCGGAACACCACCGAAATATTGATCCAGCTCACACCCCAGGTCGACGATCAGCCTTGTGGATAAGCCCAGTCCATGAGCCCGCACCTGACACAAGCCGAAACTACCACATCGTAATTAATACAAAGTGCCGACACGTGTCGCGGCAACTCGACACTCCGAACCTTCCAGTTACAGAGTTCTCCAAGGATGTTCCTGCACATTATCATCTTCCTGTGAGTTCTATTCTTTTTAACTACCAGTGAAAGTGCCTCAGTTCTCAACCCCAGTTCAAGTTCATTATTCATAAATCGTATTCTAAGCATAACTAGCCCCTAACTCTGTATAGATATTAATCTGGTGTTCTGTACTGCATAATTAAAGTTAATGCCTATACCAAAGAAAGAGGAATCTCAGGACGAATCCGAGTCTCAAAATTCGAATTACACATCCGACACAAATAGCTCATCTGAAGTATCCGATACCGAGAAAGTAACCAAAGAAATTCCAAAATCATCCAAAATCAAAATGGCTGACAAGGTTACTCTCTCTGTTTTGACTAAGTTCATCAAACCCTACAATGGAGATCGCGAATCACTCCCGGCATTTCTAACTAACTGCGAAAACGCTATTAGTCTAGCTAGTACAGAACAACAGAATGTTTTATGTAAATATATTGTGTCGCAATTAGAAGGTAAAGCCCAATTAGCATGCTGCTTGAAAACATTTAAAACATGGCCAGAAATTAAATCTTTTCTTAAAACTACATTCGCCGAAAAGAAACATTCCATACACCTTCTTCTAGAGCTCCAGAAATGCAAGCAATTCACTTCCGAATCCGTTACCGATTATTCGCTGCGCGTAGAGTCATGTTTGACCAGAATTCTAGCCGACATTCAATACTCTTGTAAAGATGAAACACAACTCCCCGGACGTATAGCCGCCATGGAAGACCTAGCCCTTAATACCTTCTTACTAGGTCTAAATTCCGACTTCTCACATATAGTTCGAGGTCATAACCCTTCTACCCTTAACGAAGGAATCAGCTATGCAATTGAAGAAGAAAAGATATTTAATTTGAACCGTACCACTCCTAAGACACTCAAAACATGCAGCGTCTGTCATAAACCGGGACATACCTCATCGGAATGTTTCCAAGTCAAAAAGGAACGTAACTCTTACCATGTACGACCTCATCAGTATCCTCAACCTCAGCATCTCAATTCCTATAATCGACCTTCTACTAGTTCAAATTATCCCCAACACCAATTTCCAAACAAGAAAGTATGTGCCTATTGTAAAAACGTAGGACATACAATAAATGAATGCCGTAAAAGGCAATACAATAACAACCTACGTTTTAACGGCGGCGGCGCCACAAACTCGATGCCAGTAGTCGCCGCCGGCGCTCAGGTTTCAAATGCACCGAACAACCAAGTAAATGCGCATTATTGCGAAGCGCAGTTCGAAGAAAGCGATTGCGACAATAATTTAAACTAAATATGATCCCGGTCCCGTGTCTGCCGAGATCACTTAAATTAAAGGACACGACCGCTGTCTCTCGCTGTATCCCAAATCCTACTATTTCTTATATATCTCAACCACGTAACGCACAGTTGAGTCATGCCAAATCTCATACTAATCCCACATCTCCAAATGATCGGAGTCCTACTATATCTTATACACCTCAGCCACGTAACGTGCAGCTGAGTCATGCTAAATCTCGTCTCAATCTTACATCTCCGCGAAAACGGAGTCCTATTTCTCTGCCTCCCCTGAATCTTGATATTAACGAGCTGAGACCTGCCATATCTATAAAATCGATCGACAATCGACCTCTCACTGAATCTTGTATCGAAACCAAATCTAAATCTTTTATGAAACAAACTAATACCGAAATCTATCCTGAAAATGAAAGCCCAATTTGTAAACAATCTCGCTCTGAATCCTGCACGAAAATATGTACTGAACCTCAGGCAGAACCTGCTTCCGCGCTTTGCGACACCGAATCTCAAGTACCCTGTTATGAAACGGAAGCCCTGAAGAAAAAAATATCTTTACCATACATATACTTGACGACTTCTAACCCTGAGCAAACCTTCTGCTTCCTGATCGACACGGGGGCAACTGTTAGTATTGTGAAATACTCTAGTTTCGAAGCAAAACCACCCCTTTCTTCTGAAATCATTAAACTTAAAGGTATTAACGATACAGACACGTACTGCGAAACACTTGGCTCTTCTCTATTACAGTTTCAACTTCTGGATAATACTATTTCATACAAATTTCATGTTATTAAGGACGAAATAAACCTTAAATATGATGGCATCATAGGTAATGATTTATTAAAATTCTTCGACTCCAATATAAATTATAAAACAAAATCTATATCCCTACAAGGTCACATTCTACAAATTCATTTCAACCAACCATCTTACATAATTCCAGCTCGATCAGAAAGCGTAATTGAATGTGCTATCTCGAATCCAGATTCCGAACTCGTTGGCATGAAAGAAGGCCTTATTTTAGATCACAAAATCCGTGACGGCGTTTATCTGGCAAACTGTATAGTCTCTATTAAATACAATAAACGCGTCAATGTATCTGTCTTAAACACCACTGACTCTCCTATTGACATTAAGGAATGTAACGTTAACATTACCCCAATCGATTACTCTGCTTTCATTAAAGACTCGTCAGCATCCGACATGAAAGTGAACCATATCACCCCGAATCCGTCTAGTCGCATCCAGCGCGTGTTAAATCTCATACGTCACGAGCATCTTAATTCAGAAGAGAAAAAATCATTATTACAGTGCTGTAGTGAATATGCGGATATCTTTTATCTCGAAGGCGACCCATTGACCCATACCAATGCTCTACAACACTCAATTAATACAGGCAACGCTGCGCCTATTAATGCTAAGTCCTACAGGTTCCCAGAGTGTCACCGACAAGAAGTTGACAAGCAAATTAAGAAGATGCTAGACCAAAATATAATTAAGCCTTCTATATCTCCCTGGAGTGCACCAGTCTGGATTGTGCCGAAGAAAATCGACGCTTCAGGCCAAAGAAAATGGCGCATTGTAATTGATTACAGGCGTCTGAATGACGTCACAGTAACTGAAGTTTATCCGATTCCACTGATAACTGATATCCTTGATCAACTAGGCAAATCTAAATATTTCTCGACATTGGACCTCGTTTCCGGGTTCCATCAAATTCTGATGGACCCTGCTGACTCAGCAAAAACTGGTTTTACAATTCTTAACCCTAACGGTGTGTCAGGCCATTTTCAGTTTAATCGCATGCCATTTGGGCTGAAAAATGCCCCGTCCTGTTTTCAACGTCTTATGAACCTGGTCCTTTCCGGCCTACAGGGCCTACACTGTTACATATACCTCGACGACTGTATTATATACTCACATGACCTCGAAAGCCACATCCAAAAACTTCATCTCGTTTTTGACAGATTCCGAGAATACAATTTAAAATTGCAACCCGACAAATGTGAGTTTCTCCGCCGCGAAGTGACGTACTTAGGTCACATTATCACTGATAAAGGCGTGCAACCTAACCCCGACAAAGTTAAGGCCGTTGCACAATTCCCCGTGCCACGGAACGTCAAAGAAATAAAATCATTTCTCGGATTAGTCGGTTATTACCGCAGATTCATAGATAACTTTTCTCAAATTACTAAGCCACTTACTTCTCTCTTAAAGAAAGATGTCACATTCCACTGGTCCCCCGAACAAGATCTCGCATTCAATCACCTTAAAGAAAAACTTACAACTGCGCCTCTACTCCAATATCCCGATTTTTCACAACCTTTTGTAGTCACGACAGACGCTAGTAACACTTCCGTTGGTGCCGTGCTCTCCCAAGGTCCAATAGGAACGGACCTCCCCATCGCATACGCGTCCCGTACTATGAACAAAGCAGAATGCAATTATTCCACGTCAGAAAAGGAACTTTTGGGAATTATCTTCGCTGTAAAATGTTTCCGCCCTTATTTATACGGAAATAAATTCAAAATCGTGACCGATCACCGCCCTCTCGTCTGGCTATTCAACGTAAAAGATCCCGGCAGTAGACTCATACGCTGGAGATTAAAACTAGAAGAGTACGACTATGAAGTCATTTATAAACCAGGAAAACAAAACTCTAACGCCGACGCCCTATCTCGAATTCCGATACATGCTATAACTCGAAACCAAAGCTCAAACGCGCCCAATCAGATTACCTATGAACAATATTTTAAAAAGCAATTTACTAACACTATCGGGAAAAACAACACTAAAATTGAAGAACACTCTGAAAACTTATTCCGCTCTAAACAGCACACAATCGCATGTCCCACAGCCCTTGACCTTGACTCATCCATGCCTAATATTGAAGAGATACTGTCTAGTTTACCAGATCAAAGCGAATTGCGAAATTCCGAACGCGAATCCCTTACCGTGCTCCCGTATCTCAGTAACGATAAAACTTACTATTTCTTATTCACTAAGATAAATCATTACGATGAAACAAATTACAAGTCTATTTTTAACCTGCTTATGTCCTTACGAGATATCATATTACAAAACAATCCCACACTCACTGACCTAGCGGTGTCAGACTTCACGGAGCCATTTACAAAGATATCATACAGTAAAATATATAATATGATTTCGTTTATATTCCATAATACCAACATAACTATCCATATATATAAAAATAAAATGATTTATCCTACCCCAGCTGAAATTCCTCAGATCCTTAAGGAAAATCACGACTCCACCATTGCCGGACACCCGGGAATGAACAGAATGTTTAATCGAATAAAAGCCTCTTATTACTGGAAATCAATGCGCTCAGATATTGAGAATTACGTAAAGTCCTGTAAATTATGCCAAATCAATAAGCCACTAAGAAAATGTAATAAAGCTCCTATGGTAATTACTTCCTCCAGCACGAAACCATTTGAACGTTTAGCCCTTGACATTGTAGGCACTCTCCCGGAAGCCGGATTTCAAAAATTTAAATATATTCTAACCCTCCAAGATGACCTCACCAAATTTTCATGTGCATACCCTCAAGTCACAGCCACAAGCGAAGAGGTAGCTCGTAACCTCGTACATTTCATGGCCCTTTTTGGAATCCCAAAAATGATCCTAACCGACCTAGGCACTTGCTTCACTTCAGATCTATTCAAGCAAATTAACAGCATCTTTAAGATAAAATCCCTATTCTCTACTCCTTATCACCCACAAACTAACGGAGCCCTTGAACGCAGTCATGCGACCTTAAAGGAATATTTAAAATCTTTCGTAAACGAAAATCAAAATGACTGGCACTGCTATATATTTACAGCTATCCTTTGCTATAACACCACTCCTCACAGCGTAACTCAATACACCCCTTATGAACTCCTATATGGACACAAGCCCCATATTCCTAATTCACTCTACGAAACAAGCGATAATCTCACTTATGACGAATACATACGAGCCCTTCAATACCGCATGCGCTTCAGCCGCGAGAAGGCCCTCGAACATATCATTAAAAGTAAAGAAACTTCTAAACAATATTACGACTCCCCATCGCGCGAGGTTTCGTATAAAGCTGGCGATCTTGTTTATCTAAAACAACACCACAGACTCCGCAAGGCTTTATCCCCAGTGTGGAAAGGTCCTTACAAAATAATAAAAGTCAATAACAAACACAATGTTACTCTCTGTATTAACCGCCGCCATACTAAGTATCATGTTAACGAAATAAAGCCCGCTCATCCCTAAATAAATAATTACTCTCTTTTCAGAACCCTCTCACAAAGATGTTCCGCTGGAAGCAAAATAACACCGATCCTTCAGAGCCCCGGAATGTATTTTGACCCCTCAACTACCGTACATTTCTTTCACGATTCCTGGAATGTTGTAACTCATACAAATATTATTTCTTTAAATCCCCACTTACAGAGTATTGAACGCCTTCTTAGTAAAACGACTACTTTATGTAACCGTATTAACTTAACTTCTCTTTTCGACTGCACTGACATAGCAACCTCCACACAAACACTACTCGAATCTAACTACGCCAAGTCCTTATCACTATTTCATCTATTATCTCATAACATTACCAGTAGCAGATCCAAGCGATCTATAGAATTTGGAGGCGAAATTCTAAAATTCTTCTTCGGTACCCTAGATGCAGACGACGCCCGAAAATACGATGACGCAATAGAATCCTGTCAAAAAAATGAGCATGAGATCTTCCATTTAATGAAAGAAAATATTCATATAGTTAAATCAAGCATTAACACCTTTAATTCGACTATCTCTAAATTAAACGCTAATGAATTAAAAATAAACACTCAACTCGAACACATGAACCAAGCCTTGACTCAAGTTACAAAGATAAACGAACAGCTGACTTATATGTCACGCGTCAACAACCTTGTAAACGTAATAGAAAGCTCGTTACTCGCAGCGTCCAATTACCTTGATTCAATTTTGAATGCTATCCTGTTTTCAAAAACTAATATCCTACACCCTTCGATACTTTCACCCTTTACATTATATCACGAACTATTGAAAAATAGTAATAACTTTAATCGCAACTTAGACTTTCCTATTCCAGTATCTATGCAAAATATCCACACTATAATTGACATCTCTAAGTTAACATCTTATTATTTTAACCAAAAGTTAGTATTCATCTTAAGTATCCCATTAGTTTATCCCGAGAAATATACTGTTTACAAAACCCTTCCATTACCCATTCCTCACGAAATAGAAAACCCTAATACTTTCTCTCTCATACATCCCACTAGCTCTTTCATGGCGATAAGCGACGATAAATTACATTACGCACTATTTAATGATTTAAACGCGTGTACCGTAGTATCAAGCGAATATTCCATTTGCCCATTGTCAACTATTTACTCTAGTATTAACAACCCCTGTTGCGAGACACGTCTTTTTACCGAAATTTCAACATCTCTACCGAAGGAATGTGATTCCAAGCTGATTTTTGGCGATGTAGATATTTGGCATGTTTTAAATAATAATAAATGGATATTTGTCCAGTCAAAACCATGTCACTTAACTGTAAAATGTAACGATAATATCGAAGAACACCCTGTGTTCGGTACTGGCATTTTAAAACTAACAAATGATTGTATTGGCTACTCAAAAACTATCAGGCTGCTTCCCAGCACATCTAAAGATGTCTTAATACAAAATAACATGCATTCAGATTTTAATATTATAGAAGATGACTGCTGTAAGAAAGAAAAGTTTAATAACACTTTACCCTTACTTACCCCTATTTCTATTAGTAATATTAACCTTGACTCTTTAAAATATGCCTCTCATAAATTAGATAGTTTAGAAAATGATTTAGATAACTTACAGCAGCAATCTCATCTCGTGAGATACGGAACATACTATTCTAGTGTTACTTTATTTTTAGTTAGTTTTATCATATTGTACTTTATTTTTAAGTGTATTAAATGGTGTAACTTTAGCAATAATAAACGTTCAGCATCCAAATGTTGCATTCAAATATTTAACCAATGTAATAACAAACATAAAAATAAGACTCAAACCTCTGTTTCAAATTCCATAGAAATGTCAGAAAGTTCAGAAGACGAAAAGAAATCCGTAAAATCATTACCCATCTTCCAAGATGTATCTCGAGTGAATCAGGTTAAATTTAATTCTTCCAGAAATATTTGTAATCATTAAGACTTATTCATTGTAATTTTAATATTCCCTTACAGTTTTATAAAATGCTGAACGTAATTTAGATATGGATAAGTATTAGCATTAAGTAATTTAGATAAGCTTCCATGTTTAAGATAGATCTTGTAACTCAGCTTCATCTATTTGAGATAAAGCTTCGTTTTATCGGGGGGGCTGTTATATCCAGCCATAGCATGTACAGATTGCTAAGTCAGCAATGCAACCATGCGGCCTGCGACGCTTTGACGTCATAACGAAAGTTATAAAAGTAAGTAAGGAGGTAAATTAGTTCAGTTCGCCGTATTATGTCCTAGTATAACGACATCTTGTATTTTGTGTAAATTGTGTGAAGTGAGTTTTTATTTACAATAAATTTAGTGGTGTAACTAAGAGTTTTTTTTTTTAAAACTCCCCTGGAAGCTGCCCTATAACAGTACACCACATTGTGAGTCTTCCCGACGCACCAACAGCTCCGTACAGCTGGTGAAGCGCGAGCTCGCCACGTAGCGAGCTGCTGCCCGTGCGAGACGCAGCCCGTGCGCAGGTCCACGCCGGCGACGTGCAGCGTCTGTCCCTGCGACTTGTTGATGGTCATGGCGAAGCAGACGCTCACGGTTAACTGTAGGCGCTTGAAGCGGAGCGGGAAGTTGCTCGGGATGAGGGGGATGCGGTGGATGAACACGGCATCTCCGTCGCCGCACCCCATCAGGATTTGCGCCTCGATGAGGTTTTGCTGCAGCTGTACTACTTTTAGCCGGGTTCCGTTGCATAACTTTGGAGGTGACAAACTCCGAAGAAGCATGATCGGAACTCCAACTTTCAGGGTTAATATGTGTGCTGGGAGTGCTGAAGCGCTCATTGAGTTTAGGAAATTTATCGGGTATGTTGTGACGTTACCTTCATCCAAGACAGTGTTAATGGAATTATGTACTGCCTGTTCACCCTTTTCGCCAATATCCACGAATTAAATGCCACTGCCTGTTCAATTTTCGGCGCGAGTATGGCTCTCTTACAAACCCAAGAGTTTTCATGTCGCGTCACCTGCCTGGCTCAGATCTTCGTATACGCTCCGAAAGTGCTCTTCAACGGACGGAACGATCCTGCATAACATGTCTGGTAATCGAACCAGGCCGTGGGTTTTCTCCACAAGTCCTTCTTCAACCTGAAGCAGTACCTAGGAGAATTGTTGCACATGTGAGCCCCCTCCTTGTTGATACCACCGAGCCACTTATCTCGTATTTTGTTGTATTATTAAATCAATTATGCAATTAAAATTGTTGATATCCGTATCTTCTAAACTTAGAGTTAATTTGGCAGAATGGTATTAATTTTAGCGCCACCTGTTAGTTTCGCAAGGTACTCGATACTCGTAGGCTCCTAGAACATGTTTGAGAAAAGCTTGCACCCCCTTCCTAAGTAGCGCGATAAGATTCAGGTGCAAACTTAACTCAATCAAGTGTAGTGGCCACCCCCCCATTTAAGGGTTGAATTTTTATAGCCTATAATCTGGCCGGGGATTTTCTCGACAGATTAGTAGAGTTTGCATCAAAATCTGTTCAGCCGTTTTCACGTTTGCGCGTACAAATAAACAGACAAACAGATAAACCGACAAACAGACAAAAAATCTAAAAACTGTTGGAACGTGTTCTGTTATCGATTTTAAGTATCCCCGGCCAACTTTTTTTCGAATATCTTCCATGTACAGACTTTCGACCCTCTTCAGCTTTATTATATGTATGTATAGAGAGATAGATAGATACGAGTTGTTATTTATTTATTTGGGGCATCAACAGCAATACAAAACAGCCAATAAAAGATGTCACAAACGTAAAAAATTGTGGAAGAAGTTACATAAAAACGAATATAAGTATAAATATTGGAAAAACATTACAAAATGCTCAAATACTAGATGACGGGTGCCTGTGCAGGTGTCTGTCTGTGTAGGTGTGTGGTCTATGTGTGGTAAAGGAACATTTACTAAGCATTGATGACCAAATAATATTAGTTAAATCTTTACAATTTTAATACTAGAAATAAAAAACAAAATCGTATAAAGTAACCAAATCATTCGTAGGCAAATGTATACATTTTTATAATAAGGTACCAGATTTTACTTTAAAATTACCGTTTCCAGCTTTCAAAAAGTACTTAAAAGAGTCTCAAATGGCAAAGACATATTATAGGGTAGAGGACTATTTAACAGAAAAAATGCATGGCCCAAAACAGAAACCAAATAATTTACTTTTACCGGGACATGGTTCTTATAAGGTGGCATATCAAACGTATGTAAGTTGTTTTAAATCAAAAATCATTATTTTACTTTTTTATATGCTATATTTTTTTACTTTTATAAGTTTTGATATGTTTTCTTGAAGAACTACTCATTTAGTTTATACTCAAAACATATATTGAGGATAGGCTAAGTACAAATATTGTAATAGATATAAGTTATTTAAAAAAAAATGACTGACTTTTGAGTTTGTTTCGGCTTTCTTCTCCTCAGTGGTCTCCTCTCACACAGCCTAGAGTCAGACTTGTGAAAGTGCCCTTTCGGCCTACTTACAGAATAAAGATCATTATTTCATTTCATTATTTCATTATTTATTACACCCCACTATCGGGACGGAAACATAAACACCTACATATTAAGAAAGTGCGCTAAACAAAAATAAAAAGAAGTATACTCGTTATCGTACTTAAGTTGCTCTACTGTTAACACTGGCGTGGCATTGTGTTTCATGCATACGTAATTCATATCGATATTTAAATCCGCGCCCGCATTTGTACCTCTTTCCTGCTTTTCTCAGATTCCATTACCTGTGAAGAAGATATTCTTTTTTAGAGTCCCGTTCCCAAAAGGTATTAACTGAACCCTATTCAAATGACTGACATGTCTTCCAGCTGTCTTCTCAACAATGGTCTCCTCTTGGCAACTGCGCAGACTCTAACTTGTAAAAGTGACCTTGTGCTCTACATACACAAAAAAACACATTTTGTCATTACTATTACTAAGTCTTCGCTGTCTGTTTGTCTGTCACAGGGCTCTAATTCTTGAACAGTTATAGGAGTAATTCTGACCGATATTTTACTAAATATTCCTAGTCAATAATTTTAAATAGCAGTCTTGGACCAAAGTTACAAAAATTTCCAAGTAAGAACTACTTTTAACCAAGCGCTTTAGTCAATAACACTTTTGACTGTTTTTATTCGTCAAAAGTAGTTTTAACCGGAAAAGAGTCTGTGACATATATCGGCGAAATCAGAAAAGAAAGTATAAAAAAATAATGTAACATGATTTTCCTCTCTTTCCTTTCAAACGATACCTATTAAGGTGCGTTCACAGTTGTATCATTAGCTCGTATCCGATTACCGTGGCGTGGCATGACTGCGTATCGCGCTGCTTGGACGTTCACTGTCGGTGCGGCGATCACGCCGCGCTTATCCGATCTAAGTGTGTGATACGCGTAGCAACATGGATTTCGAGCGATTGGATCGATGTAACGTCCAAACGCGTGATTGTGATACGCGATCATGCCACGGGACGAAGATCTGATCGGACAAATGATACAAATGTGGACGCACCTGTAGGTACCTATATCGGAGTACGAAAAATCGCCTTTATCAGTGCGAGAGAAATGACCCGGTTAAGGATGGCGGGATATATATATAAAAATAGCGTGCATAACCACGGCTACTCTGACTAGAGAACATACTAAAAAGAGAAAATCCCTCGCTGAATAAACCGTAGAATAGGACTAGTATCACAAAATCCCATTTCTCCCTGAAAGGTAAACTATAGCGGGTGTCTGAACACCGTCTTTATTGGTATCAGGATGGGACCGCGTTCCCGGAACACGCAGATTGCAAGAGATTGGGGTGACTTGGTACTTGCGTTTCTTGACAAAATTACGCATAACTTTCTATAAAACATTGCTAACAGGTCTCGATTTTTTGTTCAGTATATGAAATGGTTATCTCATGTGACGTTTGAATTTGTCATGAATTTCTGCTTTCTAACGCAAACAATATAATGTGGTCCAAAAAATCCTCGCGGGTGGGTCGCGCACTGTAGAACAGGGCTAGTATAACAAACTCCCAACTTTCCCTTAACAGTAAACTATACCGGGAGCCTGAACACCGTCTTTATTGGTACCAGGATGGGTTTGCGATCCCGGAACAAGCAGATTGTGTTAAATTCCCCGATTGGAGTGATTTCATACTGGACATTATTTGAAAAATGAGGTGTGGACAAACAAAAATTATCATGCCATTGTGTCGATTAAATAGTTTTAGCTGACCAAATGTGAAAAAGGACAATAAAAGTCCTCATAGCATGGAAAAAATAAAAACACAAAAGTTTTGTTTAAGATATTATCTATTATTTAAGTTCAGTGTGCGCTCTCAGCTCGTAAAACTTTCCGGTCACATCAGACAGAAACCATAAAACGTGTCATGCGTGGCGTAGGTCCAGTCATCCTAAAAACATAATGTGGATGCGAAGATTTGCTTTTAAGATACTGTGCCCACTTTTTTAAACTCTATTGTTCATAATTTTTTCAAATCTTTTATATTATAAAGATGTAATAATAAAATGTTTGTACATTGAAGATATTTAAAAAAAAACATTGTAACGGGCTTTTAGGCGATCACTGAATAGTTTTTTTTATTTAGATTATTTGTATGTTTGAAATGAAATGAAATGGCTTGGCATCCACAAATAGTTATAGGGTACTTTTTACCCAACTACGCTGCAGAAAAAAGGAGGGATATTTTTTTTTTCTTGTATAAAGTTGTGAAATTGAAATGTCTTTACCTACTATACGAGTATGTTTTCATCACGTCAAAACGGCTAGACGGATTTCAACCACTTTTGGTACAATGACGGCTGGACATCTGAGGTTATAGGATACTTTTTAATCGACTAAGGTGAAGCAAAAAAGAGGGTTATGACTTTTTCTCCTCTACGATTAGAGTTTTTTTTTTATTCACTGAAGTTACGAAAAAACTATGCAAGGCCATGTGTGCTTCATAAATGACCATTTTTCAGGCTTTTAGCTTGTAAAATACTTTTGAATGAATTAATTGTTTGTTTCCCGAAACTGATTTATTTTGTGTAAGTTTTAAAGGAATATGTCGCCGTTAGCTGAGATGAGATTTAGACATATTGTTTTTTTAAATCCTCGCACGGACTAGTATGGCAGTAGAATTTCAAGGCAAATAACGTATTTAATAATAATCAAATATAATGAGGAACATACCACTTTGCTGACCTTAAGTAGTCTATAATCAAATTAGCTTTGATTGCGCTGAGACTAGCAGTAAACACTTCACTGGATGACCTTACAAAGTTGTAACTATGTATCACATTCGTGAAGTTTTATGAAGTACAAGCACAAATTGAGATTATGTAATGCTATTCCCCTTATTTTATTATCCACGTTTCAGTTTATTTATGGTAAAACAATTTGTGTATCTATTTTTGTAGTACCTATAATTACCAGTTCTCCGAGCCCAAGTTGTTAGCATGCACATTGCACAACTCAGTGTTTAATCTATGTATACTTTTATACTCTATATTATTTAACATAGAGTATACATTTGTATAAATCATGTTACAATATACTATTATATAAAGTTGTAAATATGAAACGTCAGTACATAGAAGATATTAACAAAAATGTAACGGACAATTGAAAATTGAATTATATTTTATGGGTTTTTTGTATGTTTGTATATGTCGTTGTGGATTCATCACGCAAAATTGGCGAAAAAAAATTCAACTAACTATTATTGGTACATACATACCCGTATACTTTTTTAAAAAGTGGGTTTATGACTTTTTCTCCTCCACGAACGAAGTTGCGGGCGCCTTCTAGTAATAAATAGTATTGTGTGCAAAGACAAAGAAATAAACAGGTAACACGGGAAAATTACTGTAACTACACATACACAAACTAATATCATCATATATACTATAAACTAATACGAACATACGTAAACTAGAATAATCATAAAATGATACGATTTATTTCAAGTATCAAGTCGCGTTAGTCCTGCGACCTGCAGCTAGATGAATGGGCCGATTAGGTCGGGCAACTCGGTGCGATCTTGATTAGTCGCGCGACGGCGTCAATGCGACAATCGCGCGATTGAATTCAACTAACTACTGCTTCTATTGTGCTTGGTAAAGTTGGAATTGCCTGCCTTTGAGGAATTTGAGCATGTTGGCATAGGGTAATTAGGAGTGAAAATGTTTGACGAATTATGTAGATTGGCCTGATCTCGTTATCTGGGGAGACAATGCATAGGAAGCACAATAGTTTGAACAGAGAATGTTAAATCGGGCTTTGTCTTATGACGTATTACAAGCGAGTCGACGACGTATCTAGACTATGTAGTTTATCTTTTAGTACAAGAAAAAGTCATAAACTTGTTTTTGCTTCTGCGTAATAGGGTAAAAGGTTTTTCTGTAGCCCTCCTCGGGTGTCCATTAACTACTCTAGAAGACGCCCTCAATTTCGTTCGCGGAGGAGAGGAAGTCAAAACCCCTCTTTTCTATAACCCCTCTTTTATATTGTATTCTATAACCATCTGGGGATGCGCAGCTACACGTGTGCTACAAATAGTTGAAATAAGTTTAGCCGATTTAGCGTGATGAAACCCCAACGACACATACAAACATATAAAAATAAAATATTTTTCGATTTAGTGACCTTCAAATAGTCCGTGTCACTTTTTTTATGTCTTTAATGTGCAGACTAATTTCTACAATCAATCAATCAATCAATCAATCATTTATTCACCAGAACATGGTATGATTGTACATAAGATGTTACAGTGCAGAAATTGATCCTTAATATATTCGGCCGTTCGGCATGTGAAAATTAAATAGAAAGTTATAACATAAATTAACTTTAACATGTTCTATGTTTCATGCATTATTCCATTCTTAAATATAATTCAATATAGTTGAAAAGATTAGCAAATTTATTAATATAAGTGTAATTATAATAATATTGATTAACTGTTAAATTAGGATACATTATCATCTGTAAAAAAGTCTTCTATTGTATAATAACATTTGCTAATGAGGTTATCCTTTAATTTTCTTATGAACACATTTAAATGTAGCTCCTTTAGTCCTTCTGGCAAATTATTATATATTTTCGAGGCCATGCCTAGAATGCTGTTTCGTAGAAGCGCAGTTTTGACAGGGACAGTGTTAATTTTGTATTTGAACCGTCTGTTTCTAGAATTTATCGACACTAATGGAAACAAATTGGGGTTTGCTTTACCAAAAACTGAACTTCGTAAATGTAGAGACCAGTCAATGTCATAATTCCAAGTTCTTTGAAATGCGGTCGACAGGTATCAGTTTTTTTTAGGTCACAGATGGCTCGAATACATTTCTTCTGTGCACCAAAGACTATTTTTTTATTTGTGGAGTTGCCCCAAAAAATTATGCCATAACGATGAATTGATCCTATATAGCCATGATGCGCTAGTAACGCAGTTTTCCGATCTGAAAGTCTAGTTATTCTTTTGAGGGCAAATACAAAACTATTAATTCTTTTACGTAATACTGAAGTATGTGCTTTCCAGTTCATATGGTTGTCTATGTCAATACCTAAAAATGTTGTTACATTTGTATGTTCAACATTTTGGTCATTATATTTCATGTCAAGATTTATTGAAATTGATTTAGATTGGTGAAATTGCATTATTTTTGTCTTGTCAATATTTATCTTTAGTTTATTTGTTATGACTACGACTTTATAATAGTACTAGCGGCCGCCCGCGACTTCGTCCGCCTTAGATTCGTTTATCACGGCTAAAAGGTATTTTTCCGGGATAAAAAGCAGTTTATCTTTCTCCAAAACTCGATATTTTACTAATTTAAATGTGAAGCATATTACCAAGATTTCAAGAGTTCCTAGCATAAAAAAATATTTACTGTCCATATAAATTTTCATGCCCTTTTTCGTCCCTAAAAGGGATGAAATTTGACATACATTATAGCCTATGTCCTATTCTGATTTATATGAAACTTTCCAGTTATGCCTTACATAACTGGAAAGTTTCATAAAAAATCGTCCAGTAGTTTTTGAGATTAAGTGGAACGTACGTACATACTTTCAGGTTTATAATATAGTAAGGACATGTGTAAGATGTTCTCAGCTATGGTTTTAAAAAACTGGTTCAGCCATTTAAGAATTATCCGGTTGTTCATTACCTAAACTAATGTGTTAGATTTCACCGGAACCCAAAGCTTTTTTGCCTGGCCTATATATTTTTTTTTATTATAGCGACTAATAATTGTTTTTAATCATTATACTGTTGTGAACGGTTCCAAAGATATTACGGTTCCAATTATTACGCAAAATAAGTATTTACATAGGCGTCGCGTACATAACTTGATTTTATTTTCTTACTAAACTTAATACCGAATTTCATAATTGTATATGTATGTATATATACATATATTCCTTTTGAAAACTCAACCTAGTTAAATCAAGCAAGTTCTCACGTTAAGTATAATTAAGTTTCTCGCGGTTTTTGTTATTAAAATATATCCGTGTCTCTGAGGGGACCGTGATTCTCAAATAATACTGTACAAAAACCATTGCGAATCGTCTTGATAAAAACTTGTTTCATCATTATACCTATCCGAATTTTGAAGTTAGCAAAAACATATTCGTACTTTAGTCGTTGAACGTCATAAATCATAAGTAACGAATTTAAAGCTAAGTTAATAAAATTATTAACGCTCAGTTTATATCAAAAGTAGCATTAAAGTACTTATGTTGTAATTAAGAAACATGAAAATAGTCAGTTACGTAATTACTTACTGTAAAATGTAAATGGTTTTTTTTTTGTATTTTTCATTAGCCTAATGGATTTAATTACCTTATTGTAAGACATTTAAAAATAGCTTTTACCTTAAACAAAAATAAAATAAAGAATTTTCGAGAACCGAATTGTACAAAGCAGGTGATCTCTTTAATTTGCAATTCAAATCGACTGTAACGGCCGAGTGAAATAAATCTTCCCGATTTGACTAATCAAATAGATGGGATTTTCAGATTAACTTGACAATATAAAGATTTCAAAGAGATTAGAGAGCTGAGAATTACATTAACTTAATAAAATTGATGCTTGTATTGAGTTTTATATTTTATCCGAGCTACGTATCAAAACAAGATATTAAAATGAAGCAATGTCTTCTAGTCGTAATTAACGTACGAACGACTATAGGTACCTAGTACTTAGTAACTGGGCATTAAAGCCAGATGAACATGTACTAAACAAATCATTATTTGTTTCAGGTATACAAGAAATCAACTGTCAGATAAATGAGCAGGATTCCGAGACTACGACACAAGTTCAAGATACTACATCATTACTTGTAGAAACACCTACGGAATTCGTGGAAGAAACAGTGATAGGTGACGAAAATACTCTTAGCAAATTTAATGTAAGACAATCAAGAAGTCAAAGCAACGAACACGTAGAAAATGATGCAGTGGAAAACGATGATCAATCTGGGTCACCCGAATCACCAGATACTAAATCAGTCAATATACAAGCGAAAGTACCTGAAACCGCATCAAAACTTGTTTTGTCTCCGGAACTCAATCCATTACTCAACGCAAATAAAATAGCAAAATCTGTTATAAGACAACCTACCAAACATTTGGTCAAAGAACTCAAGGATGAAGATTTAGAAAATGCAAGAATAAAAACAGTTAGTAAGAAATCCGAGCAAAAAGCACATTCTAAATTTAATGAAGCTACAGGTGAAGTAATTGAACCTCACCCGTGTCAAAGAGAATGCAAAGAAGGAGAGGAGCCAATGATTTGCTATTATATGTTTCACCTAGAATGGTATCAGACTATGAGTAAGGCTTGCTACAACTGTCCTTACAACGAAACAGATTGTCAGAGGCCGGATTGCATACCGGCCGATGGAATGAACAGAGCTCTTAATGTTATTAATAGAAAGATGCCGGGACCCGCTATTGAGGTAGGTTTCCGTTTAAATACTTGCCAAGTTTTAATTTAAATTTTACACAATAACGCTCAGCATTTCAAAGTCACCTAACATTTTTCGCCGGTTGTTTATCCACCCTCAAAAATTGTTTGCCCGGCGCAGATATTTCAAACTCGAAAAGTTGCGTAAACTTTGTTTTGTCCAGTTACTTGAATGGGAATTTAATATTTTTCATTGAGCCAGTTTCCGGACGGATCAAATAAAACATTATTGCTTTTCGGATTAATCTAAAACATTGGGAAACAACGAGACGTCGAGATTTTTTAATTTGTCCGAGTTTTATTAATTAAGCTACGTGGTGAGGAGTTCTGCTTTATATTTAAATTAATCACTTATAAAGATGATTAGATCCGTTTTTCGTTTCAAAAGAATTATAGGCTAAATAAGACGAGCAGTTGTTCTGTTGTCGCTAACATGTGATAATTGTATTAAAAGTAAAACTTCTTTGTGACATAATCGTACATTCAAATTAACTATTTCGTAAAAACAAAAAAAAACTTGTTTCGAAATTTGTTAAGTACTCTTTCTTGTTAATTAACAGAACTGTGACCAATCTTTTTTGTTCTTTATTTTTATGCGTTTGGCCTGCCCAAGGTTAGGTATTAATCTCTTTCAAGAAAGTTTAGGATTTTACTCATCAACTTCACACTCGGGAGCAGATTTAAGTACTGTTAAATTCAATCTGATACACGAGAGCTCCATTTATATATTTCCTAAAGAGAAATATGAATGTGTTAGTTAGGTGCAATAATATTATGCTCTGATGGCAATTAACGATTGTTATAATGCCATTCAACTTGCCGCTCCAGGTGTGTCAGCACGATCGGATTATCGTGGACGTGGAGAACGACTTGATGACCGAGGGCACGACCGTGCATTGGCACGGGCAGCATCAACGAGGCTCACCATACATGGACGGCACACCATACATCACTCAGTGTCCTATTCTGCCCGACACCACTTTCAGGTACGTAAAAGCAGCGAATGCAGTGGATTTGTGTTCACGATCGCGCTATGGTACCAGCAGCATCAACGCGGCTAGAATTATATGAACGGCGTATTGCTCATCGCATAGATATCCCTACATCACTCAGTTCCATATTTTGCCAGGTACAACTTTCAGGTATGTAAATCTTCGCTGCGAATCCATCAGGTCTCAGTCTTCAGTGTACATTTGATGAGCTAAGAGCATGGTCCAGCACTGACACGTTCAGTATCCACGAGGATCGCCCTTCACGGATGGCGCTTCCTTCACTCAATCCTATTCTGCTTTCAAGAACGTAAACCTTCACTGTGGAATCGTGGTGCGCTCACAAAGATTATCAACACAATTGCCTTGCGAACGTCATGTCTTTTCTTTAGAAACCAACTTTGAACAGGGTAGCCTCCGCCTTCTTATCAGTAATCGGATTCAGTGGGGGGAGCGCGACATGTCATCAGCCCAGTTTTCTGGTTAATCCCCATGGACTCGTGTGTCACCGTGTTCTCCAATCGAGCAGCCTCTGCGCCTACCGATCGATGTTTGATTATTTAAGCAACTATAAGATAAATATATGTAGATCACTAATATGTGGTTCCCCTTGTTTGCGCATTTTTTGTCATAATTTTATATTGCATAATCACAATAGGTATATGTAAATAAGTATGCAATACAATACGCCACGCCGCTCTCAACGATATCATCCGTCGGGCCCTAGCTAGCACGGGAGCACCGGCGGTCCTTGAACCGGTCGGCTTAACCCGCGACGACTGGAGGAGGCCCGATGGAATGACGCTGATGCCGAAGAAGATGGGTCGGCCTTTGGTGTGGGACGCAACTTGTGCCGACACACTCGCGCCGTCCCATCTTCCATCGACGGAAGTGAGAGTCGGCGCTGCTGCAGACTCGGCGGAGTGCCTCAAGCGTAGAGATGGCTAACTACCCAGGTAAATACCCAATGTTGGGTATTTACCCGGTAAATACCCGATATTTACCTACCCGCGGGTAAATACGTGGGTATTTATTCTTATTTCTAAGTTGTATATATTTAGTCATATCTGGGCTTAGAGCTAATGCTACATTGATCATTTATTGTAATATTTAATTAAAAAAAATGCAATAATTATATTTAGACTGTAATTTAAATAATATTTTGATTATGAGTTTTGATTGCCATTGGTAATCATTAACAAGTCCAGCATTTTAAGAGTTAATATATGATTGTACACTAATATTTACTTTAAAAGTCCTAAAAAATTAATTATTTCACTTATAACGGAAAATGGTCTAATCCTTGGTGTCATTATAATGTTCAATTGCAACCGACTCGCCGAATATATTAAATTTATTTCACTTGCCAATAGCAAAGATAGGACCTAATCCCTTCCCATTGCTTCGCATCGCATTGTTAGTATAGCATTCAGTGGTGTATTTGGAATTATATGGTTTTGAAGAACTTTGCGCGTTGTGATTTTTTAAGTGAAAGTTTCCGCCAGTTCCATTCCAAGTGTCAATTTAGTAACATTGCTTTGTTACTTTAACTAGTGGCAATGTTGCAGTTTGTTTTATTAACAACGTACTAGTTCAGTATAGTAATTTTAGTATGAGTTTTTCTGCATTGAATCTCAATTTTGAAGTCCAAATAAGATTACTTACCTCCGTACACGTATATGTATTTCAATTAGTTTACAGGGTCCTATTTTATAACTCTTACGGTCAAAAATATTAAAATCTAAAATAGTTTATTTATTACTGTTTTACTTTTTTTAACCATCCTTGACACAAAACAATATCTAGAACTTAGCATATAATATATTATTCCAGGAACCGCAACATGGGCAAACCAAAGCGTGAAAACATCTCGAAACATTATCGCAGTGAAAATGACAGTAAATCAATCATTTGCGTATTTTGTGAGAAAAAATACAAAGTTCCCAATGTGAATAAAATGGAAAAACATTTTAATTCCTGTCTGAGGTGTCCTCCGAATATAAAAGAAAGTTTGAAAGAGATAGCGTCAACGTTGAAAAATCAGGAACGAAGCATGCTAAGTGAAAACGAGCAAAATATTATTAATAATGATACGACTGTGGACATAGAAGCAACAGCATTAAAGCAATTCTCTGCACAGAGCTTTAAGTAATGCCATATTTGTCAGTGGAGCCCCTATGGCTGTGGTCGAGCATCCATCTTGTTTGCAATTCTTTGAATTGCTACAACCGCTCTATAAATTACCGACTAGAAAAACAGTATCGACCAAATACTTAGACCAAATTCACAAGGATATGCATCAAAACTTCAGAAATGAATTTGAGGTACAGAATCAACTTCACTTGCAATGTGATGGATGGAGTAGCGGTCACAATGAGGGAGTTATAAACTTTTTAATCTCCAAACCTGAGCCTGTACTCGTGAAAAGCTTAGATACTAAAGAAAACCGCCACACAGGAGAATACATATCTCAAGAGATAATGAAAATTATGTCAGAATACGGAGAGCACAAATTTGTAGTTCTTGTAGGCGATAATGCTAAAAATATCCAAAGAGCGTTCCAGTTAGTGAAGAATGAGTACCCCCATGTAACATACATCAATTGTGCTGCACACACACTGAATCTCTTGTGTCACGACATACTTCAAATTGATGTTTTGAAGGCTTTTATTGGACTAGCCGTGGATTGTGTTAAATCAATAAAGAAAAGCCAGGTTTTAACAGCAATATTGTTAAAGATAGCTAAGGAAAAAGGCGTAGGAGAAACACTTAAACTGCCTTGTACAACTCGATGGGGCAGTTATCACATTTGCTTAAAAAGCCTCGAAAACACTAAAGTTTCACTTCAGAATTTAGCTGTTCATGAAGGGTCTATAAGCCTGCGGCCTGAAATAAAGATGACTTTGTTGGATGAAGATTTCTGGAAGATGAATAAGCAGTGCATTTCCATTCTGGAACCCGTAAAAGATGCCATATTCAAATTGGAGTGAAATGAAGTAAATATGCATAAAGTTTTCATTACTATTCGAGACTTGCAATCGAAACTACACTTTGTGCTACCTGAAATTGATATAATCGAAGAAGCCGATAAAAATAAAATCCTCGCAACTACGGAACAGAGGACAAAGATGTGCATCAAACCGATTCATCTTGCAGCTTATTTATTGGACCCCGTTTCGCAAGGATGTGAATTGAATGAAGTTCAAGAGGCTGACGCCGTTGAATTCATTTTTAATATGACAAGCGCTTTGAATCATGACGTTATGCCGAATTTGGCTAAATTTAAAGCTAAAGAAGGCCTTTGGGGCAAAAGCTTTGTGTGGAGCCATGTGAGAGAGATGAACCCAGTCACATGGTGGAAAGGTATATGCTGATCCACGTTGCTCAGTAAAATTGCACTGCGGATATTGACAGCCCCGTGTACATCTGCCGCTACTGAACGGTCTTTCAGTACGCGATCTAATATATATAGCAAAAAACGAAATCGCCTAACATTGGATCGAGCAGGCAAATCGACTTTTATTTCGTATAACTGGAATATCATGCACCGGAAAGACGAAACTACCGATGACGTGGACAACGAATTACTGGAAGAAGAAACTGGAGAAACTTCAAACTCTAGTAATCAATCTAGTTTTAGCAACAGTGATGGTGAATAATTTGAGTCAATCACGTCTGCAAATAAGAATATCTTTATTTACACAAGTTGACTTCATGCATTTTTTTGTGTTTTTTGACGATTTGGAATGTAACTGATTCTAATAAAACATTTTAGCGCTAGCTAACTTTCGAGACTTGCAAACAATTGCTATCAAAGTCATTATTTTTTATCTCTTGATTCAATTATTAGTCGCATTAAATAAGGAATAGAACATATTTTTAATAACATTTAATTCTGGTCTACAAAATTTGTGATTTTTTGTTGATTTTATTTACCTTATACGTTACACTTGCTAATTTTTAATTTTGTTGATTAAAAGAAGTAGTAAACAACCTCTGGAGACTTTTATTGCAAACCTGAATCCGTGAATCGGCATGCGTAAAGTAAAAAGTATCTACCCGTGCATTTGGGTAGATACGGGTAAATACCCACGACCCATCTCTACTCAAGCGGCGCAAATATGCAGCCATAAGTAGCTGCATGTTTGAGCCGTTTGGGGTAGAAACGTTGGGGCCGTGGGGAACGAGCGCGACAGCACTCTTTAAAGATATGTCAAAGAGGTTACGTGAAGCATCGGGTGATCAGAGGGCTGGCACTTTTTTAGCCCAGAGAATCAGCATTGCCATTCAGCGTGGCAGCGTGCCGTCCGGCAGAGACATGGGGGAACTTTTTTATCTATAGTTTTAAGTTTTATACTTGCAATAATGTATACAATATACGTAGTATCTAACTTTGTTAGTTACCTTAATAAAACAATAGGTATCTATAAGCATAATTCCATTACGCCGAATCCTGTTTTCGCCGAATCAATTTTCGCCGAATGGTCTTTACGCATAACTTTTTAATGCCGAAAACCTACTTTTCTGGCAGCAGTCATCTTCTGTTCAGGATTGCAGTTCTAACCTAACCTACTTTACTTGGCAGCAGTTTTTTTTATCGTTAGAGGTTGAATTTGCAGCTTACTAAAATTCGGCGATACTAAATTATGCGTATTTAGATTCGGACGAATAATGATTTGGCGAGATGAACATTCGAAGAAATGAAATTATGCGAAACCTGTCCGGCGAAGTCAGTTTCGGACATAAAAAAATATGCGAAATAGATAGCACCCATCATCCCGTTCATAGTAGCATCAGGAGTTGTTACCATTAACGCCAACTTATCGCTTTATCTTCAGATACCAGTTCAACGCGACGCACGATGGCACCCACTTCTGGCACTCTCACTCGGGAATGCAGCGAGCTGATGGGGCGGCCGGCGCCCTCATCATCAGACGGCCCAAGTCCCAGGAGCCACACGGTGCCTTGTATGACTATGACAGGTTAGTTTTCATCAGAATACAATAGCCTTCACTGTTTATCTAAACATAACACAAAGAATTGCTAAACTTAAGTGACCGTGGGCTCATTGCTCGTAAAACTGATGGCCGCGCAGTTTTTCCATGAAAACGACGTACTGGAAAATGCAGCGTGGGTAGAAACTAAGGTGGACTGATGATCTAGTGAAGTTTGCGCAAGCCCGCGGCGCACGACCTTCTTTGGGAGACACTTCTTTGACTTCTCTGGGACTTCCCAGTCGTTTGTCTAACAGTGGACGTCTTTCGATTAAAAATTATGATTATTTAACTACATGTTTTAGCTACTGGCGACGACCTTTAAACAATTGTTGTCTCCTGATTATATTGTACTCTATGTACGACATACACATTTATTGATTAACCTTTAAGGCAGTTTGACGTGAGAGCGACTTAAAGCTTTGCATAACAGCTAAATCTAGATTAAGTGGTTTAAGGTTTGCTGTAAAGACGTGTCTCCAGTTTTCATAGGCATTGTACGTAATCTATTCGGGCAAGTTATTATTGAAATAATAATGAGATTAATAAGTCTGTAGATTTATGTCGAAAGTGCCAGGCCTAATGAAAATTGACTAAAGACTATAAATACTAAGAGACGCGGCGCGGAACTTATTCTGGTTGCTTGTGTTTTGTAATGAAAACTTTAATAGATAAGTATTGAAAAACAGGTCAAAAGCATGTCAGACCATGTGCAGTGTAGAGTTCCGCAGCCTTTCATACAAAACAATGCACAACAGATTATAAAACTACTAAATGAAAAAAAGCACTAGCAAAAGAACGTATCTCCATAGCACTTACGTTCTTTTGCTGAGAAGCACAGCAGAGCGAATATTTATAAAACTGCTGACTTTTTTTGGAGAAAAAAAATATCACCCCCACTTTAGGTTAGGTGTACGAGAGGTACCCGAAACAAAGTTTTTAGTTACTATTTATTTACTATATATACTCATACCAAATTTCAGCTTTCTAGTACTAATGATCACGGAGCTACGCTGCGGACGGACAGACAGACGGACAGACGGACATGGCGAAACTATAAGGGTTCCTAGTTGACTACGGAACCCTAAAAAGTGGATAATCACCTCGGAGGAATTTCCATACACGACGTCTATACTTTGATTTGTAGTTCCAATACAAGATCAAAAATCTACCCCACTCACTAGTCACCATTCTTATTTTCATCAATTTTGCAAATAAATCCGATTCTTAACTTTACTCGTAAAGTTTAGACAGCTTTAGTTCCAATATGTGAAGTATTTACTTACCTAATAGCAATAACAATGTGTAAAAAGCAAGGTCTACGCCCGCCATTTTGAAGGTGACCGTGAGCAGCTTTGAACTTCAAAGGCGTTCTGTAACATGTCTGATGCTTTGACTTTTTTGATCCAAATGATGATTGAAGGTACTTAGTTTTATGTTCTCGGATAAGATCCTTAGTGTTGTTGGTATTGCCAGCAAAGTCTTATCACCGCGTATTACAAAACATTGCATTTTAGTAGAAATTTCATGTTAATAGGCTATTTGTCAATTTTTTTATGATATATTATAAAACGTCGTCTTAATAATAGAAATATTGATGAAAAAACTACTCCAATATCATAAAGACTCCCTGAGATACAACGACGTTAAAAGCACATTTTTGGACTCTTCCAAAAAACGCTTCATAGTCTTCATAATAAAGCCTACATGCATATGACGTCACACGCTTGTATCTTGTATAGGGAAAATAAGAACTTTGTTCTGCAGCTATGTTAGAACTTGCGTTTATCTAAACGGTTTTAACACAAAAATTACACAACATTTTATGGGTTATTGAATGGTATTATTAGTTATTAATATTTTCATACTTTAAAAATGGACTCCCACCCAACTTTAAAGACTCATAAAACAAGCTATACGTAAGGTAACGAACACATAATTTTAACGTAGTTTTTAGGGTTCCGTAGCCAAAATGGCAAAAACGGAAACCTTATAGATTCGTCATGTCTGTCTGTCTGTCTGTCCGTCCATATGTCACAGGCATTTTACTTAAAAACTATAAGATTTATATTGATGAAATTTGGAGCATAGGTGGTGTTTTGTGTAAACAGCTACTTACTTAGTTTGATAGTTAAATAAAAAAAAAATATATATTTCTAGGGTGGGGGGGGGGGGGGGGGGGGGGGGCACTCCATACATGTAACCGAAACTGAAAAAAAAAAATTTCAGTAAATATCTATGTGGCATATATTTCGACAGTTCTTCTTAAAACTCTTTAAGGTTTTTAAGAATTTTTTTTTGATTTAGTGAATATTTTCGGAAATATTCGCTCCGAAAGTAGCAAAAATTGTGTCCCCCCCCCTCTATTATCTAAACGAAAATGTTTAAAAAATGTGAAAAAAATTACAAATATAAAACTTCATTAATACTTCCAACGAAAATTGTTTTCAACATGATCGGACATACCGTTTTTAAGTTATTGCCAAAAAACTGCGCTTCTCAGCAAAAGGTCGTAAGTGCCGGGGAGATACGCTCTTTTGTTAGTGTTTTTTTCCATATCCTATTTTTTTTCATCTATAGTGCATTTTTTTGTGGCTGCGGAACCCTTCATGGGCGAGTCCGACTCGTACTTGGCCACTTTTTTTATTTTGCTTGCTTTATCGGGATCTTATATATTTTTTTCATTTTTTTTTCTAGTGTCAAGTACCCTATTAACAGACATCGATATTTGGGCGCGAAAGGGAGTTCCCATATCAATAAACTCACTTATCGATAATATTCTCTTTTGTGTCTGCGATTATCCCTAACTGACTCCCAAAAAAGGAAAAGGTTCTCATTTCGTCGGAATGTATTTTTTTTTAATAAAACAATTTACACGGTATACCTATTATCTCATTTGAGTTCCCGACGTTTCGGAAGCTTTAAAGCTTTCGTGTTTCCGCGATCGACTGAGAAAAAAGAATTTATTTTTATACTATATTGATATCTCCCAGTTTTGTTTATGTGTACTTTGGTGTTCGATACCATCACAAAGTAGGTTACACGAAAACACACTTCAAAATAATCGCTAGGCTATAAGGCTTTATGAAACCTGTTTGGATAATTAAGTAGGAATAGCGTACCTACTTAGATTACTAGAAAACTGCCGCGAGACTCAGACATAATTATATTACATTTAGCGGTTACTCATGCCGTAGAAGTTCAGTACTCCCAATATCTTTGTCACTGCCTATATTTATGGAATGGTTGGAAGCAGAAGTTTTTAATAGCAGTGGTGTAAGACCTCGAAATAAGTGGCGAAACATGTTTGGATAAAAAATGGATAATCCGTGGAAAATGTCTATCTGGCCTATCTTTCCGAGTACGTTTGACAGACGTAGCCTGCCCAATCCCACTTGAACCTGGCTGTTTTATTCCCCAGCAGTTATGCGAGTCTTGGAGTGCAGCTTCGTGTTCCAGATGCGACCCCTCCTTTTGACCCTTGCTCTGCGAAGATTCTTATAAATACAAAGATCTTAATATTGCAAAAAAAAAACAAGACTCCGACTGGATTTGAACCAGTGCCCCCCAAAGCTCTGCCAACCGAGCTACAGAGTCAAGCCAGCTTGCCTTCAAATTTTGACACTATTTCTTCCAAGATCATTGCATTTTGCATTTTAACCGGCTTTTCTGCCGTTAGCACCATGGTGAGCATTGATGAAACTAAATTTTCACCGTCAAGAGCGTACTTTACCGTTGCCACATGTTAGCTAAAGTAGCTGTTGTGTAAACATTGTTTTTTTTTTACGAAAATGTTGATGTTTTACCGTCACGATATTAGTGATTTTTAAACTGAAATTCACTTTAAAGATTTTCGTAAAAAATCAACGGACATAACAGGGTTAAATTTGTATAAACAAAGATTAGAAACAAATGAAAAAAATTTTCGACGATACTTGACTGGAGCAGATACCTTTACAGCTACCATGGCTCGGTGAAAGTAACTTCACAGTTCTGCACTAGGCGGCGCTAAACGGCTAAAGAGTCGGATGCACCATACAGAGATCCATAAGCAAGAACAGATGACAAAAATTCGTCGACTACTGGTATGGACGATTAGCTCAGTTGGTTAGAGCGTGCTGCCCCGGTCTGGCTCAAGGCACTGGTTCAAGTCCAGTATCATCGAAATTTTTTTCATTTGTTTCTGATCTTTGTTTATAATAATAACGCTAGTGGAGTGATCCACTAATGAATTGCAAATATTGTGATTATTATCATGATATTTGAAAACAAAAAGTAAGGTTAAATTTTACATCTCATGATGCGGACGAATCCGAAAAAAATCTACAGATTTTAATATGAGTCTGTAAAGTGTTTGTAAACAAAGTTATGCCTGTGATATTCGAAGAGCAGAAACTATGATTTCATAAATACAAAACTAGATTTAAAGTTAGATTACTTACTGTTCCACTTGAAATTTCTTTCTGACACGATACACTTCAAAGGTATCATACAATTTGGTTTACTCAATAGATAAGTGTTACCAAGTTGGTATCTATAAAGTTTTCGTATTAGTTTGGTAACTATTTAACATATTTTTGTTAAAGTTATATCAAATTCAATTGCAAATGTTAGTATTTTATGGTCTTAATTGCTTTTTGAGGCCCTTGTAGGTTCAACTTTTCGTAGATACACAGTTTGATTTTTATTATTAACCTGAAAAATGTATGCCTTTATAAAAAACAATGCGTTCATAATAAACTAGAAGGTGCCCGTAGGTAACTTAGTTCGCGGAGGAGTAAAAGTCATAACCCCTCTTTTGTTCGTCAGCGTAGTTGGGTAAAAAGTATCCTAAGCCATTTATGGACACCCAGCTACCTGTGTGCCGAAAATAGTTAAAATCCGTTTAGCCGATTTGACACATACAAACAATCCAAAAAGTATTTTTCGAGACAGTGATCTTCAAAAAGACGGACTATCACTCATTTATTTGAGAATCTCTTTAATATACAAAAAAATCATTATTGAAACTTTATAATAGTAGATTACTGTTTTCATAACTGAATTGTTCATCTAAAAATATTATAAAATAGATTCTAGACTGTGGGTTTTGTTAGTCTGTATTTAAAATTAATTAGGAACTAAATAAAAATTTAAGGACTACAGTTCTATTCTAAGTAAAGTTCTACTTCAAATGACGAGAAAACATGAATGATGAAAAGATTAAGAATTGACGCCCCGTTGCTCCCTAAGTTATCAGAATAACTTTGATGCGTCTCTAATAATACTATTTCACTAACAAGCTCAGTTCTCAGGCGAAACTTCTCTTGCACAAAGGAACATATCTTAATGCCTTTACACACTACGCTGATTTCTGCGTTGCAATCTAATAAATGACCTCTGCAGAAGAAAGGTCTTCGTGTGGTGACTACAAAGCAGAAGTCGCAGTGTGACAGACCTAGGAGGACGCGTCATACAGAATTTAGAATTTGATACCCTAAAACCTCCCAACTAGTCCAGGCACTCAACTATGGCCTAGAAAGTAACATAAATATAGTATTTTCTTCTGTTTCCGCGATTATTACTCTTTGAAATAAAACATTTTTTTTTCTCAGTCCACCCGTGATAATGGAAAGCTGGAAAGCTTCCAAAACGTCGGGAACTAAAATGAGATAATATACGCGATATAATCCGTTAAATTGTGTCTGCAGTCTGTGAACATGTCATTGACAAACCAAACCACTCCATTAAGTTTGATAAACCTTCTATCCTTGCCAAAGAAAAAAGATATTTTCCCAGGATGCTACGCGAGGCTATTGAGATTAAAAAGCATCCTAATTTCAATAGAGAAGATGGATTGTCACTACCACCAGCTTGGGATCCTGTAATACATCTCATCAAGGAACAAGCGAGACACAGGACTGCAAAACCTTAATTTCCGAACGGTGTAAAATATCTTATCTGTTTAAAGTAGTTTAATAGTCTCTGTTTTTAAAATATTATAATTAGTAATGAGGTAGCCTGGGAGTTTTTCTTTGCAGCGTTTCTTTTCTCCTCAGTACGCCTCATTTGTGAAATGCTGCTTGGTAAATTATTAGAATAAAATAATTAAGCCCTTCTGGCACATGTGTAACTGTCTTGCTTAGGCCCATCTGGCATGTATGTACACCTTTATTTGTGTTTTTTCAAAAAAATGGGTAGTTTGCACAAATTGTAACTTTGACAGAGGAAAATATATCTTTTCTCAGTCCTCCCGTGACCATGGAAAGCTGGAAAGCTTCCAAAACGTCGGGAACTAAAATGAGATAATATACGCGATATAATCCGTTAAATTGTTTTATTTCAATGAGTAATAATCGCGGAAACAGAAGAAAATATTATTTAAAACTTAGTTTTGATTGCGATATTATTGTTGCTGCTTGCATAACTATTACAGTTTAAAATATCATGCTTATAAAAAAATTGTTAAATTACCTGTATTTTGACTTTTGGTCTTTACTTGTTCTTGCTGTTGCTTTTTGAATCAAAGTTTGTTTATTATTTAGTCACTTAAAAGAAAAAAAGCTTCTGTAACACGGTTTCTAGTATCCTTGTAAAGCAAAGATTTCAGGGAAATTGTCGTGAATTCGCCCAAAAATCAATTCAAACTCATGTATCGTGGTAGGCCTCATTTGTTTTATCCACCGTCACGTTGAAGAACTCAGTGTGTAAGAGTTCTTAGCTGAACGGCGCATTGGCGTCGCTTTTCCGTGTACAGAGGCCAATCTCGTCATGCGGGCTTCCCACTGAAACTTGTAGGCACTGTTTTGTTGATAATGAACCACTCCTGTATGATGTATTCAACGTATTGTTTGTGTTCTAGTTGACGTGTGATGCCGAAACAGAGTTAAATGAAGTTCAGTGACTTGCCATCAACACTTAAATTTTGTTTTTAAGTAGCTTTTAAACCGCAAGCAGCAATTAGATAAACAAATATGGTGGATCTATGTGTGAAAATTATTTTTCCCATTTTTGATCTTTATTTATTATTACTGCTGGGTATACTCTATTATCAATGTCTTATGTATAAATAAGACATTGATAATAGCGCTATAACTCAATATAAAAAAATAAATTAATGCTTACAGTACTAGGTCAGAACAATTTTCTTAGAATTTTTAGATAAAGTATAAAGGATGAGTGTTTATATTGTTATGAAGTTTCAGTTAGGCAACGGATTCTAATTATAAACTTCCAAATTTCGACACTTCTGGGCGCATAGTGTTGCCTGAGTTTGTTTTAATTAGTAGCGGTACCTCAAGTATCGAACGGGGCAACCCAGTGTAGGACTGGTCCAAATTTCGAGGTGACGTTTGCCAGAATAGTTCCAGCCTCGAGGACGTTTTACGTGGTATGTGGGGGGCCTTTAACGCCACCTGAGTTATTAAGGCTGTCTTGGTTAAGCCTGACTCTTCGTGCGCGTTTTGTTGGATATCGCACTAAACGCACGCTTTAACTGGATTGAACTCGCACTTCCTGCTGCAACTGACACCGTTGTAGGCTACAAATATTGAACTTAATGTTTGCAACAGCTGGCCTATCAGACTCATTTAATGAGTCTGATAGGCCAATACACGTCACGCGTTATCACGATCTTCTTCGAAGTTGTGCAATAAAAGCGAGTTTATGAGGCTGCTTGAGTGAAGAATGTTCTAATTGTACCTAACTCTTGGGTATATATCTTCTAGTTATTAATAATACTCTTACAGGTTTCAACATTTTGAAATTGTCATTCTTCTCTCTTTTTTTCAGTAGTCTTTCCTTACAGGTCCCTTTTTAGCGTTCGATGAAAAAGAAGGGGGGGGGGGAGGGGTGATATATAATATTGTTTTATTTCAATGGGGTGATATATGTTTAATGGGTGTAAGTACCGAGCTCTACAATTACTTAATTAATTAATGAGCTTGTTTTTAAGCATTTGTTTTGAAAACTTAAGAAAGAATTATATTATTCTATTAATTTATACTAAATAAACACGACACGTGGTAGATCCTACGGATAATCCGATTTTCATTTATTTGTCTGAAAGTGACTTCAACTCGGTTCAGCCCTTTCACGATCATTAGCTTTCTTCTGTGTGTGTCAGAAGTTTTGATCGAAGATTTCAACGATTGCCTGTTTTCAGGTCAGAGCACGTGATGATAGTGACGGACTGGATCCACGAGCTGACGGTGACCATGTTCACGGACCACCATCACTCGACGGGTGACAACAAGCCTCCCACGCTCCTCATCAACGGAGTGGGCCGGTTCAAGATCTTCAATGAGACCGTCAAGCCGTTCTATATGAAGACTGCCAGGTTCAACGTAGAACAGGTGAGCACTGAGCATAAAAAACAGCACAACAAGCCTCCCATGCTCCACATCAACGGAGTGGGCCGGTTCAAGATCTTCAATGAGACCGTCAAGCCGTTCTATATAAAGATCGACAGGTTCAACGTGGTAACAGGTGAGCACTGAGCATAGAAACCGTACAGCAAGCCTCCCACGCTTCTCATCTCATCAACGGAGTGGGTCGATTCATGATATTCAATGAGACCGTAAACCCGTTGCATTTGAAGACCGCTAGGTTCAACGTGGAACAGATGAACACTGGGCATAAAAACAGTACAACATGCCGCCCACGCTCCTCATCAACAAAGTGGGTCGTTTCATAATCTTCAATGAAAATGTGAAGCCGTTCTATATGAAGGCCACCAGATTCAACGTAGAAGAGGTGAGCACTGAGCATAGAAACAGTACAAAAAGTATCTCATGCTCCTCATCAACGGAGTGGGTCGGTTCATGATCTTCAATGAGACCGTCAAGCCGTTGCATATAAGACCACCAGGTTCAACGTAGTAAGCAAACACGTAAGCACTGAGCATAGGATCAAATTTATTCGCTTGTGTTTATGACAACCCAGCCGGGCTAGTATAACTGGCCAGGGCTTTGCTCACAGGCACAGCTTTGTGCCTCTTTATAGCACTGTGAAAATGCGCGGAATAATAACGAACTTCAGACACAGCAATAAAGCCTAATGTTGCGTATTTGAGTGCGGTTTGTTTTCGCGCGCTTAGTCGGATAATGACTATCCTTTATATATCTAAAAAAAATCAAATCTGTCGGCCTGTTTTGGCATGATGAACACACAACAATATTCCTACATTCGTTGTCCGAGAGTTCGCGTTCTTACATTTCAAGAATTTTGTCGCGCGACATAGATTATATGTCTCTTTCCTTACAATACAATGCGAGAACGACGGGTGATGCTATGTCGCGCGACAAGCGAAGTCACGGAGAGTTGTGCTAGACCGCAGCATCGTCTTAGCGTTCGCATCGACGCGGCGTCATCACAGCCTACAATTTTGTATAGAGACACTGAGACGACGCCGGTAGTGTGGGGGTCTCTAATACTACTTTTTGTTTCTAGGGCTACAGGTACCGTTTTCGCGTGATCAATGCGGAGTTCCTGAACTGTCCCATCGAGCTGTCAGTAGACGGACACAACATCACGGTCATCGCTTCTGATGGTTACGAACTGGAGCCCATTACAGGTAAGCTTTATAATCCTTCATCTTTTATCGTCTTTTGCAAAGCTAAGGGTCATGATTTCAACGAATCGTTTGTTGGGATATCGCACTCCATTTGTTTTCGTTTTCGGAAGTCGACATCGTGGAGAATGAACATTTTTGCCAGTGGCGGTGTTAACCTGCCCCCCTATTGCCTAACGCGTTTGACGCTCGGGATCAGAATCAAGTGTCATGATTTTGTATGGGCTATGACAGTTGATTCGGATACCAATTGTCTAAATTTCGTTAGGCAATAACCCCCCTGAGTGCCTACCATGAGCTGAGTTTACGATCGGCGCTAGCGAGTATCTCGTATCGAGAGTCAGTGCATCTCTCTCGCATGCGCTAATAGTGCGAAAGAGATAGACCGTCACCGAGCGCTCGATAATCGTTCGTACCGAACTCATAGTAGGCGCACTGATCTGCCCTGGGCCAACTACAAACAAGTTAAGAAGTTAGAAAAACTAATATTTAAAAAAAAATATTTGGTAAAGGAGTATTGCTTAATCGACCCTTCCTTTTTCAGTTTGTTAATTATTTTGCCTAGGTCACCCGGACCATAATAACGAAACGATTGACACCTCATTTATCAAAATCGGTTGAGTAGTTTAAGCTCTATCGTGGAACATACGTACATTATAGACAGCTAAAACCATAACTCTCTCTTTTGGCTGTACCGTAGTCGGGTAGCAAGAAGTTCGCTTTAGATAACAGATCATTTACTCTAGCTTAAGTCTGAACTAAAGATACGTCGTAAAAGCGACAGAAAACGACAGAACTTTTTACCTTGTATCGTGTGAAGTAGAAATGCAGAGGAAACAAGTATGGAATCGTCTGAGGAGAATAAATAACTAGATATGAAAGTTTCCACGGATATTCACACGTCTTGGGTACGACATTTTCTTAAAAAATATATATTTATTATTATCACAAATTTCACAGACAAGTGTAGCTAATTTTAGTTGACGTTGAAAACCAAATTATATTCACGACAGCGAAATTACTGGAGCGAGTAAAAATACTGAGGCAGGCTGGCAGGTTCCAAGTAAAATGCTTTGAAGAAAATTGACCGACTTCTTTACAGTATTATTTGCTCATTTACTTGATATTCCCGGTATATCAAAAACTTTTTTAATTTAATGTTATTCATTTGTGACGTTATAACTTCCAGAAATGCTTATTGTTCATTAACTGAGATGGATATGATATTACCGGTACATTAGAAGCATTGTTGAGATATTTGTGTGTTATTGTAATTTCTAGAAGATGATATTTATATATTGTTCTTGTTTTATTTTTCTTGGCTGATAAAATTCAAAAACTTGGAAACTCAACTTTAATATTTCCCCGTGATAATACATTCTTAATATGAGGATAATAGAAGTTACTCTAGAATGTGTATAACTATGGCTGTAACAATCAATCCAATAAAAACTAAAATAAATTTTAATGAACGACTGAAATAATAAAGAAAGGTTGTTTTTCGGCATTGTTTTGCTTAATTATTTTAACCGTTATATCTTATAATAAGTATAATCAGTAAAAAGATGGCGACATTACATTTTAAGAGTTATTATAACCTCAACAATAAATCAAGGAGTTCAACAACAAATGTAATATTTTCTAACTGTGACATAGAACATAAAATTTTCAAGCAGGACTTGAACATGCGATCTCTTCTGCTCTTATTCTGTCCGAAATTCATACGAAAAAAATGTGGTACTTCCACAATAGGGAATATTCATGACTTTTTATTTTTGCTTTGAACACTAGACACAAATATTTTTTCGAATAACTATAAAAATAACCAAGATATAAGCCATCAAACATTTCATTCAATCTCTTTCTAGCAAAATAGAATTTAATATGGAGTTTATATGGCCGGAGTGCACTATGACGTAATAGTTCATGTCGGACCTCTCCGTCAAATCGCTGTCTAATTACTAGTATAAAATAACTATATCATGCGTATTTCTTGGCCGATTTTAATTTTAATTTCACTTTTTGAAATCGTTTTTGCCGTATTTTGATATTTTGTTAAGAAAAGCGATACCTAAAAAAAAATCTATCATTTACCCTGCAGCGGCGGAGAAAAACCTCATATTTATTTATTTTTTCTTCAGCGTAGTCAGATCAAAAGTATCCTATAACCATTTCTAGATGCCCAACTACCCATGAACGAAAAATAATGGAAATCAGTTTGGGCGTGATGAAGCCAAAACGACACATACAAACATACAAAATATCTTTATCTCACATGCTTGTCAGAGTGTGACGTGATCTTTGTCATTTATTTCTCGTGCGACAAACGTAACTATCATAGACCAGTAGCATCAATACCCTGTGATATTGACAGTCTATACCTACCCCGTGACATTGCTGCGATGCCTTAACAAGTCCTGAAAATTTTATAGTTTCAGGAAAAAAAATGAATTGTGCCAAATGATGGATTATGACAATAGAAATTATGCAAGACGAGGGTTACCCCGTTCAAGTGAATCATCTGTGTTCGGATAATCTGTGACACAGACAGCGCACCTGTGACGGCGTTGCAGTTTGGTAACTTCCTAAATTGGCTTTTTGCTTTCAAATTAAATGTTGCGCGGAATAGTTAATGCTTTACGAATGATGTAAAATAAGTTTAGCTCCGATGCGCTACAGCGAAAATGGCCGCCGCCCGCCTGCTTACCCCTAAGCGTATATTATGGTAATCCTTGCTCATATTTTTACTGCTATTCTGTGTTTATTTGATCGTTCGTATTCAACGCAACATCGTAGTAATAAATATCGATTTATCGCATAGACATAAAATAAACAAAACATAGCTTTAAATTTTACACAAATCGAAGTACCATGGGTAAGCTCCAATATTTATTCATTTATTTGTGCTTGTCGCACAAATCTTTGACTTTACCGGGATTTGAACCCACGACCGTCGGCTTCTCAGGCAGAGTCACTATCGGTAATATACCGGTCATCAAAGAATATACTGTAGTCCTGAAAAGTGTCGTTTTCCGGCCCTGCCACTGTGTCTTTTGTTTCCGAAGCTAAACAAAATATATTTGCTTTGCGGTTCACACCGTACAATTTTCATAAGCTTATTTTCTCATTTGTAATAAGAGTCACGGATGGAGTCCACCCGTGACCATGGAAAGCTGGAAAGCTTCCGAAACGTCAGGAACTAAAATGAGATAATATACGCGATATAATCCGTTAAATTGTTTTATTTCAATGAGTAATAATCGCGGAAACAGAAGAAAATATTACAAAATACCCATTTAGAAACTGCCAGCTAAAATAATGTCTATACTAATATACTTAAAGTTGTCTGTACATTGAAGATATTTTCGAAACAAAATATGCGATGCGAAATATTTGAAAGTCGCTGAGTAGAAAAATATTTTTTATATTTTTTGTATGTATTGTGTCGTTGTAGTTTTATTTCTATTAAAACTCTTAAGCGGATTTTGACTAGTTTTAGTACACAGGTAGCTATATGAAATAATTATAGGATACTTTTTACTCTACTACGCTGAACAAAAAAGAGGCTTATGTTTTTTTGTCCTCTACTTACGATGTTGCGGGCACCAGTCTCTAAATAAATATATGGCCTTGCAATTTGAAAGATATTTATTTACTGCATTACATCAAAAACTTGCGGAAATCAGCTTTGGCGTGGTGAAGCCACAACAACGACACATACAAAAAATACAATATAAATATTTTTCGATTCAACGACCTTAAAATAGTCCGTATATATTTTTTAATATCTTCAGTGCACAGACATTCAATTTTTACAATTCTTTAATAGTATAGATTAGGGTAAGGATACTGAATTCACCTCTCTATCTGAATACGCCAAAGCTCGTAGAAGCACTCAACTCACACGCAGCCCCGCCCATCCCTCTTTTTGTAACGAGACGACAAGAGTTTCAATTAAGTTCTTTCGTGTTTTCTCGCTTTGTTAGCGAAACATGTTTTTTTCTTCAGAGTTGCGTCGTAAATTTGAAAGTGTGTCGCTATAGACAAGAACAAAGAAGTCACTGATATTTAACGCAAAAAAAATACTTAAAGAAAACTTTTACGCGTGTTGTATACAAATGTCACAACCAAAGTGTCACCCAAAAATTTTGAAAGTTAGCTCATAGAAAAGTTCAGGCATATTTAAAAAATAACGTTTTTAATAAAAGGTATTGAATCATTTTCCGAGTTCACTGATTTGAGGACAGAGGTAAAACTATTGACAAGAAATATATTTTAAAAACGTAAGTGGGCGTAAAAGTATCAATTATCGATGTTATACGCACAATATCACACGTATTTCCGGCTCTAGCCCTAATGACTTAATCAATGTTTTATTTAAATAATACAATTTAAACAGATTATATTTCATTTGAGTTCCCGACGTTTCGGCAACTTTTCAGCTTTCGTATTCACGGGGTCGACTGACTGATGACGGGGTCAGTCGAACACGAAAGCTTAAAAATTTTCAAAACGTCGGGAACTCAATAATCCGTTTAAATTGTTTTATTTAAATGAGTGGCAATGGCGGAAATAAAAGAAAATGCAATTTCATAATGCATAACAATTTAATAATGATCATTATATTTTATCAACTCACCGAACTCAATTTATATTTGAAACTAGAAGATACCCACCAGTTCATTCACGGAGGATGAAAAATTATAGCCCTTCGTTTGATCTTCGGCGTAGTCGGGTAAAAAGTATCCTATAACCATCTGCAGCTACCCGTCTACCAAAAATAGTTGAACTCCGTTTAGCCGATTTGGCGTGATGAAGCCACAACGACACATACAAACATACAAAAAAATACGCTTCAGTTACCTTCAAATAGTGCGTTATAATAGTGAATGCTTTGGCCATGACCAAGACCAAACACAATATATGGCATTCATAAACCCCAACCCTCATCAAAATTTAAATTACGAAAAAAGTCCCATCTTCTCAGGTTCCGATTTTACACATTGTGCATCAGTTGACGTCCATATAAGCCGATTCCAACCGGGTTTCCAACGTGAGGCTTATAACCACATTTTCCTTTAAATATGAGCAAATTAATACGCTTCGGTTTCCCTTGTAATTTTTCTTACACCACGCATCTGTTAGCATCCCGCACTCCGAACCCTCTGCTTATATAATCTGTGTCATTTGGATAACATTATTTTGGACAGAGTCAGAAAATGTTTTATAGCCAGGCTTTGAACGTTGTTTTTTGTAATTTGAACGCCGCTGTGGAACTTTAGTATACGTAATTGTGATGTAGATTATTCGGCCAGGGTTTTGTAATTAAATTTCTTATATAATAAAGATGAACGAGCGATAGTGACATTGGGTTTTACTTTATTTGTGAGGGATGAAAAGGCGAATTCGGCTTTTGTGCCGAACGATGAAGGAGCTGTTCTGAAATTGGATACTAGGACGATATAATTGCCACACTGGTACAGTAAAAATATATTTTTACTTATTTATCCCAAAAGAATTCCACAGAAACGAAATCCTTGTGTATTCGTCGTTTTCCAGGGACCTGCCGGGCTAGTATTGCTGGCCGCCACGCTTGTCGCTTGACATACGCTGGTTAGAGATAGGTGATATTAGGTGCAGGTATTTTTTTTAGAACCTGAGTAGATCTACAGTAGTAGGTCCTCCCCATGCGTCAACCTACCTCCGCTGTTCTTGTGCCTAGCTAGAGGCCATGGTTGGCATTCGCGTTCGTGAGTTTGCGCTCCCCCCAACTGAATCCGATTACTGGTAAGGAGGCATAGGCAGATCTCATCATCATCATCACATCAGCTCAACGACGTCCACAGCTCGACAAAGGCGACGGTCGTGCGCCGCCTCCATTCAACGACTTCCCGCGATCTGCCCTAGATCATCGGTCCATCTTGTTGGGAGCCTTCCCATACCCACGCTGCGTCGTACAGTACGCGGTAATAGAGCGAGCTATGCTTGGAATCTTCTTGCGTGATCGAATCAGAATTGAGGAGATCCGCAAAAGAACCAAAGTCACATAGTTCAAAGAGTTGCTAAACATTAGTCTCAGTGGGCGGGGCACATTGCTCGTAGAACCGATGGCCGCTGGGGCTGAAGGTTCTCAAGTGGCAAATACAAAAAAAAAATCTGTTTTACATGTTTACAGCACTGAAATTGGTATGAACTTTGTATCGTTTAAGCTTGAATAACTGAAATTGTCTCTAATTGGAAATCATGTCAAATTAAGCGCTTGACATTTTTTTTACGTCCTTAGAATTTTTACACTTAAATCGACCCCTGTTCGTCTGAATTTCAACTCAATTTAAGCGTATCAAAATACCATTTTCCATTAGCAGTATGTCAATTCACTAAAATCTATGCATTGTGATAAAAAAATCCTTACCTACGTGAAAAAGGTAAATTCACATTTACAATTTCACATTCAAATTTATTACCGTGAGCGCTTCCATTTGAATTGTAAAAGACATTCTTGTTAGTACAAATGATGTGGTACGTAGGTAATTTTAAACATACGTAGGACCTTGTCGCTGTAACGAACCGTACGAGTATTATAACATAGTTTGTAATGAGGCGCATTACGACTCGTTGCTTACAAACTGTCTGGCTATGCGCAGCTTATAAAATTATATTCTTCTGACAGCAAATTCAAAATTATTTAAAATTCCACACTCAAACACACACTCGAGATTCATAAAATTCTCAACTTCGGATCTGGGGGCTTATTGCCTAACGAAATTTTGACACTTGGTATCCGAATCAACTCTCATAGCCCATACAAAATCATGACACTTGATTCTGATTGCGAGCGTCAAACGTGTTAGGCAATTAGGGGGGCAGATCAGATGTCGGTCTAAGTCTGCTTACTCATAAACAATATTTTAAAATCTTTAAGCCTAAGCATAAGCCTTTATTCCTGATTTTAGTGTTTTGAGTGACTATTATATAAATACATATAAACTTTATATGAATCTAAAACCATAGTGTTAGTCTGTCGCTGACAACACATCCTAATTTGTAAATACTAGGCACGAAAACGCAAGTTCATATATATTTTGTAATTGATTACTTAACTGTTTGAACATGTAAATAATAGTAGCTAAGGACTTTCTTTTCCTTTATTAATACTTCAATAAATATCCTGTTCCTGGTCTCATGCTCCTTTCTTCCAGCTCCCGCGACAAGTTTTTCGCGTTGGCATGATTTTTGTCTGCAATAAATTGGAATCTTCGGAAGACGTTGTACATAGAGAAGAAAAAGTAACTACCCCTCTTTTTTCTTCAACATAGCCGGGTTAAAAGTATCCTATGACTATCTGTAGATACCCAGCTATCCGTGTACCAAAATAGTTGAAATCCATATAGCCGATTTGGCGTGATGAAGCCACAACAACACATATCAACATACAAAAAAAAACGATTCGGTTACCTTTGAAAATAACTTCAAAGTAGAGCAAACTAATTTTTACAACTGTATATTAGTTCATGTAATTAGGTGTTTTTTTGCCATCCTTATTCTATTTAAGTTATGTCAAGCTGTTGGTTCTCCAATTAAATATAAATTAATTAATAAATATTAATATAATACTATAAATATCTGGATAAGTTCTGTCCGCGTCGCTACGGTGCGTTATTGGTTCCGTACGGCGCCTCTATGCTCCGCACCACTATAATGCGGTTCTATCTTAACACTTTCACTACCGGGAGTGTTAGGTGGGCTCTCTGCTCGTAGCAAGTGTTCGCTACATACGCATTTCCCTACGGCGCGCACTTCGCGCGTATTGAATTCTTCAATTTGATGAGACTTTAATACTCGATTTAAATATGTACTATTATTAGTACACGAGACCTTAGAGTTAACATTATATAATATTTAAATAAAATTTTATAATAATTAAATATAGGAAACATTAATCGTAAAATACCTCGGCATTGAGGATTATCAACACAAGGAGGAGAAATCGTAAAATATTAGATTGTCGAGTTCACTGTACCTATTTTCATAAAGACAGGAAAATATTCAGGTATAGTAAAGACACACAGGAACATATACTCAACATTTTCTTGTTTTTAAGTAGTTTCATAATATACAAAGGTCGCCTCACATCAGTTTTCATTCCCGCGTTTCTTTTCACTAAATACGAGCGCCTTCCTTAATGAGAAGTTATGGCTTGTTGTTCAAGCCTTTATGCGCCTGGATTTTTAGAAGCCAAAGGCGAGCGTATTCTCCTACATATATGCTAGACGTCAAAAAACAAAGTAAAGCTTATTTAAAAGTAGATTAAGAGCGCTTTCTTATTTTTGGTGAAAAAAAAGCGTCAGAAACGGATTCATAATAATAAATAATAATAAAATCATTTATATCAAGTAACTGTAACTCATTTTGCTATTGTGAGAGATTTGGGTTTTTTACCAGTTATGTTTTGATGGCTAAAATTACTATACTAATTAGTTCCGACTCGACTTCGCTACTTGGTTCCAACTGAGTTGGGCCTGAAGTCGACCGAACCGGTTTTAGTTTTCCTCGAATCAATTTGTGTTTCGTTCGACAATTTGATCAGATCGGCAAACATTTCCAACCGTATCGGTAAAACGCAGGATTAATGAGGCAGGCGCGATAATTGGCTAGTTGCTACGGCCAGAAAATGTAATTCTGATCAGATTGGCGAACGCAATGCGACTTCTCTATGTAACCAACTTAAAAATAGTTGAATTGGTCTGGATATATTAGTCGACTACATCAGTTTAATAATTTTGCGGTTTTACCTATACCTAATTAAAATTCTCTACCCATCGGTATATCTATAGTCTCGTGTGTAACGTCGAATATATTTCGGTAAAATTAATTAAATCCACCAACGCTCGCATATGCCTAATAAGCAGATATCATCTAACGGTAACTGATATCTAATACAGATAGTTGGCACTAACTTTCGCAAGACAAATACAGCCGCACCAAAGTTGGTGTGTTCGAATTGTTCGTGGCTTGATTTACACGGCTGGTTATACGGAAAGACCACGACACGATACAAAATATTGTACAAAATAACCTCGCCACTTAGAACATTACAACTCTTAAAATCCTATGTACGCTTTTCTCCATATTGTATGATCAAGCTGCCCCCGATTACCTTCGTTCTAAGTTTCAGTTAGTCACGGCCCTCCCGGGTTGTGAGCTCCGTTCCTCCCGTACACTCAAACTCTGCATTCCTCCTGACTGCTCTAGTGCCATATCCAACTCCTTCACCGTATAGGCGATTAGTCTCTGGAACGCCCTGCCCTCAGTATACGAAAAGCTCAGAGTAAATTCTCCTTCAAGTGTAAAACGCAAGCATCTCTTGGAAAATCTTCAAGGTTAAGAGTCTTCATAGTAGTTTAGAAGCAGGTACCCGTATGTATGTATATATAAATTTATGTATTATGGTTATATATAGTACGTATTATGTATAGTTTGTATAGTATATAATTTGGGTATCTCGCCATTGTAATTATTAATTTGTACAGGTTTGATACCGATATCCCGCACCAATAATTTGTCTGTTTAGCCTAATGGTTGACTGGTAGAGAATGCCTTTATGAATAAATAAACATTAAGCTAATGGAGCTGCCATACGAATACATAACCCTGTGCCAAAGTAATCGCGAAATCTCCGGTTAGTTTAGATGGTAAATTGTCAGGTTTTTGTTTGTAGGTGTTTTTATTAATTGTGTGCTTATTTAGAAATAGGAATATTTCTGTAGTGTCTTGTACGTGCTTAGGTAAACACGTACAGCGGGCCTATGATGGTCGCGTTTATCACGCGATAAATGATATGATAGCGCGCCTGTCACTCTCGCACTCACATACGTGTCAGAAGGTGACGGCAGCTATGTCACTTATTTATCGCGTCACAAACGCAAAAATTTTATTCGGTAATGACAGCTCGTCAACTACATTACATGCTCTAAGCCTCCCAACTATAGTATAGGCACCTAAGTATGGTCCATAGAGAAAATGACATAAATAAATAATCATTATTCTTATAAAAGACAAAGATCTGATCACTGGTTCAAAGTCAGCCGGAGTCTTGGAACTTTTGCATTATTTAGATCTTTTTAAAGAAATTCACTTTTAAAATCACGAACGTCTTGATGGTATGTTGGTTATCAATATTTTCAGAGTTTAAAAATTGACTTTCCTATCCAACTTTAAATGCTCATAAAACAAGCTACACGTAAGGTATCCAACTCAAAATTTTTACGCAGTTCCTTATTTTGCTCGTTTTACCAGAATCTTATAGATCCGGCAATATCCCTATAATACTCGCTCTGCTCTCTGTTTTGATCTTAGCGAAAGCCGTTTGTCTCCGTGCGTGAATGAGAAAGCAACCTGAGCGTAAAAGAGACAGCTAGCATTTTTTGCAACCATTGCGCCGCTCAAGAAGAGAATGTTCGCAATCACCAATTTAGTCAGGCCTAAGGCCACTAGTATTCGAAGTGACCGTCACGTTAGTTTATTTATTGAGATAAATAAATTATATTTTCATGAACACAAAAAAAAATATGAAGTCGAGTCATATAACTAAGGTGGAAACGACAGGCGCGAGCAGTACATTATACTATATTGATGCATGATTTCTTTAAATATCAACTTGGCAATGACACTTTATGCAGCTTGCGTATCAAAAACGTTACATATTATGGCCGTGATATTGCTCGATTGCAAATACCGTAGTGCTTCGTCGAATTCGTCCCTGGCCGTTTCGTTGTCGTACGATGTAAAACGATTCCCGGGTGCGAGCAACTAATATCAATTTAGTTTGTAGTATTCAATGTATGTTAATTCAGTTGTTCTGCCGTGCGACGGGGCGGATTCAATTATTAAACTGTTTTAACGTGCTCCGGCGTAAGTGCCTACGTGTTTACGGTTCCGTACATCCGATAAAAAAACGAAACCATTATGTAAAAATTCAGTTGTCTCTCTCAGAGGCGTAGTAGTAGGTCAGGTAGGTAAATCGGGGCCGTCCAAGTAGGTGGATGATTTTTTAGCTAGTTCAATACGAGGTTTGTTGGTCAGGGTCCGAGGGCCCCTTGATCTTGGGGGCACGGCTCCGTCAAGCCCTTCGGTAGCTACGCCAGTCTCTCTCTGTTTGTCCGTCTCGTCTGTCTCACGAAAAGAGAAGTTTAGAAGCAATAACTATGACAAAGATAAAATTGTTGGTCATCTGGAATAGTTGCGCCTTCACGGGACAAATGCGTCTTTTAACGATTTCATTAAATCCGAAAGCTTTGAAACTACTCTATTAACATTGACGAATAAAACAAGTGGTCAATCGTCATACTAACAACCGTTCCCTAATACGCCACAAAGCCATTTTTACGAATGATTAGATTATGCATTGCAACCACGCAACATTGCTAGCATGGTAACAGCTAGTATATATATAAGCAGTATTCAGACAAACATAGACTGAAGTATACAGGCCTGGATACTTAAGTCAGGTCACCGACTGTACCATGGTACAGTATATTAACTATTGTAACCGTTTACGAGCTAATTCTAATTGTATTCTGTTTCTTTGTTCAGTTGTCTCGTGATTTTGATTTAAAGCGCCATCTAGTTTTAAAACTGGACATCTCCTTGGTAAAGGTTGACAGTCCACTTGTTTCATTAGAACATGCTTTTAGTTTTTTTTAACCTTAAAGTGTTAGAAGAACTGTCAAAATATGTACTACACGTTGATGTGTGTTAAAAAAAGAATCAGCTTCTGTTACATGTATGGAGGGCACTCCATACATGTAACAGAAGACTGAGAACTGATTCTGCCCTACAAATATTTTAACTACTAAACTAAGTAGCGGCTTATACAAGACACATAACTCCAAATTTCATCTTTATAACATATCTTGTAGCATTTGAGTAAAATGGCCGTGACATATGGACGGAAGGACGGACATGAGGGAACGGTTCCGTTTTTTTATTTTGGCCATGAACCCAAAAGAGAGAGCAGGGGTTGTTGCAAAATGTAACATTTCTATGTGATCATTAAAAGTCGCATTGGCCCCACAGTCTTATTGCGACTCCCAGTCCCAGTTGACTTAAGTTGGATTATCACAGATTGGGTGAAAGCCGACCGATTTTTTGATCGTAAAACAGCCATAGAAGCGTTTTGCTTCCATCTTAATATCCTGAGATCCCTAGCTCCAAAACGTCAACAATTGCAACAAATAGAAACGCCTCACTTTCCACTTACTTCAATTTAGCGAATGCTTACCGAATTTAGCATTTCAGGAGACGACCGGATTCCCCCGCTTTGATCCTTCCTGGACATTTGAATATGTAAATTCGGAAAATGGGATGAGCCGGATCACTGTTCGCTTGAAAGAAACGTTGATATCTGAATTTTAACATGCGAGGCTTGGCTGTGGGATTTTCATTTAATTAGCACGTTCCTATGCTGGTGAGCGCGGGTTTTGGATTGAATTTTTAACAACGTTGTCGTGTAGTCACTACCGAATTTAGTAAGTTCGCAAGTAAATATGTCGCCAGAGAGGATAATATAATTATTTAGGATAGCCATATAAACGTGGAGAGTTGGGGATGTTTTTGGAAAAGTTGTTCGGTCAATGGCTACAGGCTAAAGGACAGGCTAGATAAAAATCCTAAAATACTGAGATGTACTTACAATAACTGATTGACCTACAATACTAGGAAAAAGGAAAGCAATAGCTATGACTATTACCTTAATAGTGACTCTTCACAGTGTACTTATCTGTTGTGCTTGTGCGATCTTTACTCTCATTACTTTAATATGATTAATGCGCGTGCGTTTTCTGGTTTGTTCTTCTTTCACGCGACAACGGGGCAACGGAATGATATGATAAAGAGTCCATATATGTAGATAGATAGAATAAAGGCTGGAGAGTGACATAGACTACCCTTTATAGCAAAAATAAAAAAGGCGTTTCCGAGGGGTAAACAAAACAGGAACCATGCAGGCGAAACCGCCGGAGCATCCTCGTGCGCACTATATTTTATTTTTTGTTTACCTCTTTTTCTCTTTCAGTCTACAAAGATCGTCTTAGAGTTGTGAAGTGGGCGGTAGAAGGGTTACTAGGACTTACCCCTCATACGCACACTGCGCCGTATTTGCCAAATATTAGTACACGAATGTTACATTTCCTTTGTTTTCTATGTTAAATGAAAGGGATGCAACGCTAACGTTCAGTGTAGATGATGCAGCATAAATGATGTCAATTAAGGTGAATGTCCCAGTGCTCGCTACCGTCCCATTAGATGTACCTTTAAACTGAATTCATAGCAATAGAGAAAAAAGTGAGAATTATTGAATTTAGGCCGTTAAGCACCTGGCATGTTTATCTTACTACTGTTTATATTTTCACAAAGCGAGCGCAATATTTACCGAAGGAAGCCTAGTTATATTTGGCTTGCCAATTCTCCTTCTGCCAAACAATTTCACAATCGATGTACCTCAGCATTACTTTCTCAAATATAATGTCTTCGCCATAAATTGAAGGACCGATTCACTTAGTTTTATAAAAAAATCATCGGAGCATTGCAATCTAATTAGGTACCCATTATTGTCGAATTTTCTCGGCTGTAAAATTCTGTATCGAACATTGGATCACATAGAGCTTATTGTGGATTTTTGTTTTACTTATACCTAAGGTAAGCAAACTTTGGGCATCCCAATTCGCTGACATGTGTTTAAAAAAAAAAACATTTCATAGAATTTGTTTACCTAAGAGGGTGTATACCTGCTTAACTGGCAACGCTGCAGATTTTTTGGTTTTTCTTGATAATTTTAAGAAATGTGAATGTAACTTGAACATGTTTTCGATTCATTCATTGTGTTTTCGGTAGTTAAGCTGGCACAATACCATAAAAAGCGCGTACTGTGGAAATGTATATTCAATACTCACATATGGTATAACTTATTGGGGCGATTCTGTTGATGTCATTAATACATTCAGGTTGCAAAAAAGATGCTTGCGCCCCATGTACCACCTGCATTCTCGGTATTCACAAGACTAACTGGCATTTATATACTTGAGCTTTGTCTCTTTGTAAAGCGAAATGGCGAGTACTTTACTAAAATGTCTAGACTTAATGATAACTTGCGCACTCAGTATAAGTATAACTATCGTATTCCTAAGGTCCACAGTAAACTTATGTACCGCCGCTATGCGAGCCTTTCACAACTTGCCTGTTGAAATAAAGTCACTCGAAGGAAACAGATTTAAAAGTACCCTAAAACGTTGGCTCATAAATAAAGCATTCTATAATATGAATGAATTTTATGATGATGTATCTTAACTAATTAATATAATGTGTAATGCATGAATGAAGTATTTCGTAAGATCTAATATTGTATGTCTGTGATGGATAAACTGTTGGTTCTAATTTTGTTATTTTAACATCTCTGTACACAGTTACTCAATAAACGTATTCTATTCTATTCTATTCAATGCAAAATTTCATGATATTGTCACAACCAAAACTCTAAAAATAAATGTATGTCTATATCTTGTTTTGTAACAAAATAAAGACAAAAGCGATGAGTACATGAATTAAATGCAATATAAATGCTAAAAATGTAGGGTATGAATTGAATATATCTTTAAGTTTCATTCAAATACCACAAAATAATGAAGCAAGAAGAAAAAATATGCGACGTTGCCAGTTAATCGGGTATAAACGCTCTTAAATAATGAACTTTGTCCTGTGAGTAGGCCGCAAGGACACTGTTACAAGTCTATCAGCCATTTCGTCATTTTCCCTGAGCCATTATTTATTTGATGATTTCTAAAAAAAACTTTGCATAATAGCGTAAATGTACCATATTCCCGACGCTGCCCAATTAGTTGGCACCTTCAATCTTAAACCTCAAACTTAATTCGTAGCAATAGGAGTGACAAACAGGACGTTAATTATTGAAATTAAGCATCGGAACGTTTACCTTAAGTCTTAAGGATAGATTAACTTAGTTTCATATAAATTCCAAATTAATGTTTTTAGAGAAAAATGCTGTTGATTAAATTATACGTCGATGCAGTTAGTGTGTTTAGCTCACTAGCTTACACATGGCTAAATGCCATGATATATTAAGTACTAGCTTCTGCCCGCGAGTTTGTCCGCCTTAAATTCGTTTATCGCGGATAAGGGTATTTTTCCGGGGTTAAAAGTAGCCTATGTCCTTCCCCGGGACTCAAACTATCTCCATACCAAATTTCATCCAAATCGGTTCAGCGGTTTAAGCGTGAAGAGGTAACAGACAGATAGACAGACAGACACACTTTCGCATTTATAATATTAATATGCACTAGGGATAATATATTTCAAAGAGCATGCTAAAGTTTACTATGATTTAATACCTTATTAGAATGCGCCCGGAACTTCGCTAGCGGAGGGGAAAAAATCATAACCCTGCTTTTATTATCTGCGGAGTTGAGTAAAAAGTCGATGAAGAAGAACCATCTGTGGATCCAGCTACCGGTGAACCAAAAATAGTTGAAATCCGTTTAGCAGTGATAAAGCCGCAAAGACACATACGAAAAAAAACTTTGATTCAGAGATCTTCAAAATTCCGTATCACGTATTTTTTAGGGTTCCGTATCCAAAGGATAAAACGGGACCCTATTACAAAGACGCCGCTGTCCGTCTGTCACTAGGCTGTATCTCATGAACCGTGATAGCTAGACAGTTGAAATGTTCACTCATAATGCATTTCTGTTGCAGCTGTAATAAAAAATACTACAGTAATTTTATTTGTGTGCCAGTAACCTATATAAAATGATCGAACACCGCATACATTTTGCTAAGAAGAAGGGCTTTGCTAACACTGGATTTCCACAGATACGGCCGTATGTAGCGTATATTTTGTTCGGAACTCTCGGTGCGCGAGTCCGACTCGCAGTTATCGGTTTTTTAAATATCTTCAATGTACGGACATTTAATTTTTACAACTTTATAATAGCAGAGTATAGATGTAAAACTTTGCCTTGATTTAATAGTTGTACGCCTCGTACTACATTATACATAGCTTCATTATTAGCCAAAAATTGAAGCGATAACAACGGTCGGAATCGTCTTTACAACTTTAGCCCCTAACTAAAACTTGCGAGAGCCGGGACTCGGTTAGTAAGGCCTTGATCTTCGGAACAATGCCGACAACTTTTAATTGCGATAATTAAGACGCGCTTTAAATCGTACAACACTTGAAATCAGTAGGCTAGATTCAAATAAACGGAAGGACGACTCTTTTGTAGATTTTTTCATACATATTTGTATTTGTGGTTATGGATTCATCACGCCCAAACGGCTAAACAGATTTCAACTAATTTGGTGCACAGTTGGTATCCACAGATTTACTCAACTACACTGAAGAAAAAAGGGGGCTATGATGTTTTTCTCCTCTGCTAACGAAGTTGCGGGCACTGTCTAAGCAGTATTCAATGTGTCTGTGTCAGAGTCTGTGTCTCTCAGTGTCTGTGTATGTGTGTGTGTCTGTATCTATATCTATACCTTCTTCGTTCTGTAATAAAATAAACATCTATTGAAGAAATGTAAATTGGCGCATCATTTCAGAACGGGTACATCCATTTGGCTAACTGGTTTTCTTGTTAGGTTCGTAATTGTCAAGACAAGGTTTGTATGTAAGAAATATACAAAAAAATGCAAGGAAAAATGAAAATGTTAATAGATAAAAAATAATATACGGGACAATTTATACAGAGAACTAACTAGTTCTATGGTGAGCTCAATAAGGCTTTTATTATGAGTACTAGACGACGATATATTTTGGTTTGAAAATCTCCATATAAGAAATGATTGAGTCAGACAAAAGCTATAAGTACAACCGTGCGAAGCCGGGGCGGGCAGTTAGTAATGTAAGCACCATCAGAAATAATTACCACAATGCGTTAACAATTTTCAGACGACACAATTTTATTACAATTACAAAAGCCATTCTCTTAACTTTAACAGAGGAAACACGACCGGTCGGTCTGATTGCTTAACTGAGAATGCCCCATCGCGCCAAAGTCGCTCAACAACCACCCTGACGTAGTGGACGGCTATCATAACGTCACCAGAATAGTCAATGCAGCTCCTTTTAAATTCGTTATTAATCTTAAATAATTAAAATAATGTACAAAACCTTACAGTAATACTATAAAGGAGAAAATTTGTGAAGATGTTTTTTTGGAAGTTTCATTATATTTTAATACAATGTTGGTTGCTCAATAACGTATAAACCATAATCACGACACTACAAACGGGGCTTAGTCGCGTATAAATATGATTTATTTAATTACGTCTCGTTTGTTGTGTTGTTATAATGAAAATCGTGTTACTTTTAATCAATGTAACGTTTGCAGTCGGAAAGATTAAACTTGGCAGGGATAAGTTAGCTGATGGATTAAAACGGAGGATACTTTATTTCTGGTTACGCGGGAAAAGTCGAGGGTAAATGCTAGTTAATACTCAATATTAAGTTATTACATAACATTGAGTAAGTATTAACTATCATTTTCTTATTACATTACATTGATATAACCTGAGAATAATATTTTGGTAAACATTCATACAGCATAGAATTACCTACATTTGGGGCTGCAGGACGATACTAACCCAAAATACTAGATATAAATAAATAAAAAATATGAACTATATCCCAAAATACTTGTGTAAGTGATGCGACTGATATCACAAACGTAATATTACTCGATCGCGTGATGCCATATCACGCATCACTCGGAAGAGACAAGCATCACACCAACCATCACTCGATAGGATATGACTCTGGCGCTGGCATGGCGACCGATCGCAGCTCTATTCTTATGTCGCTCTCACTCGGCGCGCAACATAATACCAGCCGGCGCCGACGATCGGTATCGTAACATCACAGTAAGATATTTATTTAGATATCACAACACTCGAAACATTACGCCGTACGCAACGCAATGCGCAAGCGCAATCACTGTGAAGTGTGTTGTAATGTTATGTTTCAAAAGATGTGATGTGAAACTACTGTTTGATGCATGTCTAATAATAAAAAAAGATCTGCTTGTAAGTGATAACATAGTTCTTAAAATACGATTTACTAGATTACTAGAGACAAACGCATTCAAAGACGAATCAATAAACACTATTACCATGACGACTACCAGACTATCAGCCGTTAGTCCCCGTTCCATAGGTGATCATATGACAAGAACCAATACGTCAGCTTTTTTAATATTGAAGATATAACTATTGTACTAATGCTTCCTCTTACAACTCCATACTTTCCTCTATAACAAAAAACAAATATAGTTTTTAAGTTCTTGAAAAAAGTCCTTACGTCTGGTTTCCTAAAGCTTTATAATTAGGTATACTCAGGTTAAATAACATGTTTTGACTACAGAAAAATACTCTCAAATTTTTACTTATGCTAGGGTTGTTTGTGCAATTGCGTGTTCAGTTCAAGAATCCGCAGTAAGCTACCCCGATCCGTTAGAGGGCGAAGTTAGGTTAGTTCTTGTTAAAATAGCTTCAAACCTGGCAGCTTCTGAAACTGGGTACATGGCTAAAGGTATTCCACTGTGCCGATGTTTGAACAGGTTTGTTGTTTAGTTTACTTGATGTGGCAACTTGATTAAAAGCAGGCGGACACAGGATTTCGTGCAGGGGGCATGGGCGAGTAGATTTTTTAAACGATTTTACTTATCTTTAATTTTTGAATTGGCCATTTATTTAATCGTATGGCTTTTACATAAAAATTAGGCAATTGGCCATTGAATCAGGGTCATCCGTGAAATCCCCCTCTCCCTTCCTCTGCAACCTGCTTCATGGTAGATAGTTTTATAAGAGAACAAAACATGATGCACTTGCATTATACGAATGAGCAAAGTGAGCCGGGCGACGACAAATACCATTATGTCATTTTTATACTCGCACGTATTCACACTATTCTGTACTGTGTATAATTTTTATACTCGCACATATTCACACTATTCTGTACTGTGTATAATTGTTATACTCGCACGTATTCACACTATTCTGTACTGTGTATAATTTTTATACTCGCACGTATTCACACTATTCTGTACTGTGTATAATTTTTATACTCGCACGTATTCACACTATTCTGTACTGTGTATAATTTTTATACTCGCACGTATTCACACTATTCTGTACTGTGTATAATTTTTATACTCGCACGTATTCACACTATTCTGTACTGTGAATAATTTTTATACTCGCACGTATTCACACTATTCTGTACTGTGTATAATTTTTATACTCGCACGTATTCACACTATTGTGTACTGTGTATAATTACAGTCTAGTAGAAGCTACCCGCAACTTGCCATGTTTTTTTCTTGAGTAGCCAAAGATAGTTGAATTCTGTACAGCCGTTTTAGCGTGATGACGCCTAACATTAAAAAAAAAACAAAAAAGAATATTTTTCGATTCAGTGAAGACTTTTTTTTATATACTTAGTTCAGTCAGCATCAAATATTTTGTAAAATTCAAAGCGCCAGATATGACGTAACACACCTTTATTATTTATAGGTACAAAGATGTTGCGCTTTGGATGTCTGAAGCATATATTTGGCAATATATTTGGCGCTTTGGGCCAAATAGACATTTTATTTTTACAACTTAATAGTAGTAATATAGGAGTTACAAAAGATGCTATACATTTTTGATATATACTCGTATACCGTTGTCCTTCTTAAATAACTTTTTGTCATTTAGTCATTCTTATTGACTAAATAAGTTGTGTTGTGTCGTTGAGTGCGTATTTTAAAATTTTAACATATACCTACCTATATACACACACCACACGACGACACGTTTGGCTCAGTGGGTTGTACAACGGCCTACGAAGCTGGCGGTCCCAGGTTCGAATCCCGGCCAGGCCAAGTGTTTGTGTGATGAGCACGAATGTTTGTTCCTGGGTCTTGGAGGTTTTCTATGTATTTAAGTATTATAATTTATCTATATAATTATGTACATCGTCGCCTAGTACCCATAGTACAAGCTTTGCTTAGTTTGGGCATAGGTCGATTTTTGTAAGATGGTCCCTGATATTTATTTATTATTTATTTATTTATTTATATACTGTTTCTTCCAGAAACATTTGAGTACAAATGTTTCTACGGATGCAACATAGTTTAGGAAAATTATGAAATGTTTCAGAAATCACCCATCACTACACCTGCTGTATCTTCTTAAACAATTGTTGCTATAATTTCACAAACTGCTTTGATTTACGTTTACGATTCGTTGAGTTCGTATTTTAGAATTAATTTAAAATTGTTAAGGTCGGCTCTTGATAATCTTTCATTCCGTTATGAAAACGTTTTCATTATTAACTGGATTTAATTATCCTTCGCTCGGCACTCCCTTGCGGCACTGATTTCGCTGTTCTGCGGATTTGACTTTGTATAATGTGCTTATTTGTTTGTACAGACTGATAAAACAAGCAAAATAATTAACTACGTTAAAATTTTGCAGTCGATATCTTACGTGTAGCTTTTTTATGAGCCCTTAAAGTAGGGTGGAAAAGTCCATTTTAAAGTATGAAAATATTAATAACTAATAATACCATTGAATAGCCCATAAAATGCATGCTAACTTTTGTTATGAAGTGTTAACATAGCTGCAGAACAAAGTTCTTAATCTCCCCATACAAGGCACTAAACGTGTGACTTCACTAAAAGACCTACGTATTTTTAAATATGTTTTTCGTTATTATTATTAATTTTAGATTTGGTCCTTAAAATCAACATATTACATTTTATGTTAGGCTTGCCAAGTGTAAGGAAATGGTTCTTAAGGTTGCGTAGCCGAAGTGGCAAAAACGGAACCCTTATTATAGTTTCGTCATGTCCGTCCGTATGTCACAGGCACTTTACTCAAAAACTACATCCAAAAAACTGCGCTTCTCAGCAAAATGACGTAAGTGCCGTGGAGTTACGCTCATTTGCTAGTGCACTTTTCATATCGTATCTTTTTCATCTGTAGTGCATTTTTTTGTATGCACACTGCGGATCCCTACACTGAGCATGGTCCAACATGGTCTTGGTCGGTTTTTAAATCTAGAATTCATCCTTACTTTATACTCAATAAGTATAAATCTATTTATTGGGTAAATGCTACGAAATGATACTAATAATAATATACATCCAGCGCATGTTAGAGAAAACAAAAGATTCAACGAAACACAAAAGATTCAACGAAACAATTGAGCTTTGAAATAAAACTGGAATTCCAAGTATTTCGAAATTACAAGATTCAGGAGAATCTTTAAATGGCATTTACCTGCAATTTCCTGGGAATTCCTATCTTGCTCCGAGCGACCATCTTTGGTAAGGCACCTCCAAGGGGTCTCGTTCAAGTCACAGAAACAAGCTAACTTGGCCGACTACTTGACTTGTTGTTTATCTCCCCTGAGGACAGTCTAGCTTAATTAGCCAGCGAAATTTAAATACTAAAGTTCTAGATTAAAGTAAGGATGGAATAAAATAGGTTCTAATGTTCTATTAGCATTTTAACTTTTACTTTAATATGAATAGTTAAGTATTCAGTAGCAAAGAAACTTTGTTGAAGGTAATTTAAATTCAATCTGTTTTTTTAATTTAGAGGTAACTGGTTGGAATAATTTGCCTCGGATTTTTAACTAGATGTTTATTACACACTAATTCTTTACTGTTTCGCATTTTGCTTATAGATTTGCAAGGTGTAAGTTTTTTGGGATATCTGTACACTTTGTAAGTAAGTTATTTATTCCTGTAAAAAATAAACTTTTAAACAAAAAAATAAAACCGACTCCAAAAAAAACTAAAAAGTAAAAAATAACGCCATAATTCAGTTTGTTCAAATTACTTACAAGTAACCGTTTGTATACTCAATCTATACAGTATATACAATTAATCTTATTTTGGCGTCGGTGCCATATAAAGAATGTGTAAAATATTGAAAATTGTCGATTTTAGTAAGTTGTGACACGATGGCACCGACTCCAAAAATAACATTAATTGTATATACTGAGATTGAGTATACAAACGGTTACTCGTAAGTAATTTGAAGAAACTGAATTATGGCGTTATTTTTTACTTTTTAGTTTTTTTTGGAGTCTGTTTTATTTTTTTGTTTGAGTTTATTTATTTTACACTTTTTAGTTAATCGTTACTTAAAAGTGTATCTCGTGACGATTCGAACAAGCCAAAACACGGCTAGGATACACTATTTTATTACATAGATCTGGTGCCTACCTTCCGGCTCCATCATCAAATCAAGTACCATTCTCATCAGGAACATTCAATTTGTGACTACGAAGTTGCTTAGCTAAATTAATCAAGATATTTTGTCGCCACCCGTAAATCATTTATCATTGAGGAGTTCCGATGGCATTCTGTGGTCTTCTGCATCAGTTCCACTTCACCAATTTACACTTTCTGAATGCAAAGGCTTATTATGTTTCTTATAATACCAAAATCGCTATATGTATGCCTACAATATTTGAGGAGTTCCTTCAATTCCTCATGGATTCCATCATCAGATCTTCACCAAAATTAAATGTGACCAACTAAAAAGTACCTTCTATAAAACCAAAAAAAAAAATTTTGAAATCGGTCAAATAGTCTTTGAGTAATCGGTGAACACCCATAAAAAAAAAAGAAACATTCCGTCGAATTGAGGACCTCCTCTTTGTTTTGGAAGTCGGTTAATAAAACTACCCACTAATTTTAAAATAAAATAAGTAAGCTTTTCTTGCACATGTGTACTCTATCTTTACTAATTTGGCCCATCTGGCATGTAATTACACCTTTTTTTCTCAAAGTGTGTCTTGGACCGAGAGATGGCGCTTTTTCTTTCATTCGTGGATGACTCTCTTACGATATTTCTTGGAATCATGACATCATAAAAACTTTAAAACTTTAGTATACTCGTAATCACTATGTGGGTAAGAAGTAGTATCAAAAACTTCCAAAGCCATTATAAAAAAGCGCATCACGCGTATTTCATGGTCGCGTTTATCACGCGATAACTACACGATAAAGCCTCCGTCACTTTCGACAAGTACAGTCACCAGCATAAATATCTGCTACAACAAAGCGCGCATCAATAATGACATGATTCTATTTCTAGGGTCGTTAGGATGTGTCAGATATTTTTGCCCGCTTTGATGGTGACTGTACTTCAAATCCCGATATTTTGGAATGGCGAGTATCGAATCCAAGAAATGCCGAAAAAAATGCGAGTTACGGCTTCTGTTATCGCGCAATAAACTATCAGACACCTGCGGCTTTCTGAATAGTCGTCTACTTTAGTGTTTGTTCTTACCGTTTATTTCTTTCGTTGCAGCTACATCACTAGTGACGTACGCCGGCGAGAGATACGATTTCATCCTGGACGCGAACAACGAAATTGACAACTACTGGATACGATTCAGAGGCCTCATGGACTGCGACGAAGTGTAAGTGAACATAAACATAGAAGGCGTTATACACCTTCCGATTCCATCCGATCCGATCCTAATTATCGGATAAAATCGGATAATGTTTTGTGTAGAATATTAATTTTCAGGGTCGGTACAATACACTATCCGATTTTAGTCGATGATTAGGATCGGATCGAAGGGTGTAGAACGCGTTTAAACACTCTACAAGGGCACAGATTAAATAATGGCATAATATACGTACAGAAGGTTCTCTTTTTATGTCCACAAATACCGCTTTTCTACGTGCATGTATAACTATGTTTAATGAGCAAAGCTTCATACACGTAGGCAACATTGAGTTCTATAGGTATGAACGAAACTCGTTATTATAATGCACCTTGTACATTTAGGGCTGTCAACGAATAAGAGAACACGTAAAGGAAGAGGTAGATAGGTATTGTTATTTTTTTCGCAACACAAAACAATTATTAATTTTTAAACTTTAGTTATATAAATATTGTGACGTAATGAATCTGCAGTTAGCGCGAGCCCGTACCATAACAGTGCGCAACACAGACAGGCCTCATTGATGAGGCCACCGTTAATATTTTTAACCGCGCGGCGCTATCGCGGAGTGCACAGCGCCTGACAGGGCCCATATCTAACGTGACAAATGACACTATATCCGAGATATCACCACTGTTTATGACATTTATTAGAAATACCAGTATATATGAAATTTTGATATGCTTAATTCCCTGCTAATTATAAATGCGAAAGAGTGTCTGTTGGTTTGTTTTTCTTTCACGCTATAAGAGGGAAACAGACTGACGTCATTTTGCATCTAGATAAAATGCAAGCTGGAGCATGACAAGTTACTCTTTATCTCGGAAAAGTGCATGGTTTTCGAGATGTAAGCAAAGTCGAAAATCCTAACTTTGAAAGAAAAACATAATTTAAACGTGAATAATTATTAGTAGATTTTTCAGAATTCTATATAACAAATCTTACCATAAGGTTCTACAAGATGACTTTAAAAATAGAATGGTTATTTTTTCGGTTTAGGAGGGAAGCGTGATTTGGGAAATGACACAGTTGGAAACTGAGACGATTTGGGAAAAAATTGTTTGTTGAACAGAAAGGATCCCGAAGAATTACTAGTACCATACAATTTTGCGAATACTTAATGGCTATTTATTAAGTGTGCGAAATATCAATTGCAAAAAAATACAGCTGTTCGATAACAGCGTCCGAATGGATTTCTTACTTCTTGTCTAATGTAAAATTTGCTGGAACTTGCACCCCAACTTGGACAAATGTAAAGACGCATGTTCCGTAACTGAAAAAAAAAGTAATATTACATTATCATATCTGAAAATTATTTATCTATCAGCCACGGACGTCCACTGCTAAACATAGGCCTCTCCTATAGTTCGCCACAGGGTGCGATCTTGCGCAGACCGCATCCACCGACTCCCCGAAACTGTAGTAGTAAAATGATAAAACAAGATGGCTTTGCGAGATCGTTTCGTCAACTCACTGACGTGTTTCAGGGATTTTATCAAATCACTAAACAACTCTGGTGAAATAGAAAAACGAGTAGCCTTTTTTGGCTGATTTCATCATTTCTTTAAACAAATCCAGGGGTTTGATCAAATGACTGATTTTTTCTATGCAAATGATAAAAAGTCCCATATCCCTTAGGGTTTCGTTCAAATCTCTGTTTAGGCCATTTCCCTGCGAAATATACATAAATTACTATAAGGAACTGCAATTTCGTTTGCGGAGGAGAATAATTTGGCAATCGCCATACACAAATCCGTTCTCCGATGTTTACAACGCGATATGTGTTAAAGTTATTATTTTGACGACACATTTGGCTCAGTCGGTTGCACAACGGCCTACGAAGCTGGCTGTCCCGGGTTCGAATACCGGTTAGGGCAAGTGTTTGTGTGTAGAACACAAATGTTTGTTCCTGGGTCTTTGATGTATTCAATCTATTTAAGTATTATAATTTATCTATATGACGGGGGGGTCCTCAGGAAAATATTCAGGTGCGGGCTCGTCCATAATGCAGCAACACTCGATACTAAAACGTAATGGAAACTATAAGATCGTTTAATAGTTTAAATTAACAAACAGCACTTCACAAAGTAACAACCGAACGATTTAGTTAGATCAAATTATAAGTCTTCAGGTTAAGCCTTCAGGAAACGTGGTGATTTCAGCACGAGGCTGACGTCTGTACGGTAACGCGGCCAGATCAATAATGGCGCTGCGTCGGAGTGCTCCTCCCGCCTAAACGTCATTCGGCGCGCCAACTGGACAGACAGGTCTATCAACTTGATAATCAGAGTTGCCAGCCTCGTGCCGACTTCACCCAAGTTAAATACTTGACGTTTCCGTTAGATGTCATGTCATGTCATAAATTAACTTGTACGGCAGTAAGAATACTGTTACCGTCATCGGTGTGCTAGGCGGCAGGCTACCACGATAACCTCAGCACCTAGCGTGTGGGGGCTGCCGCGCGCGGGCGCTACGAACAGCGATAGTGTACCTAGCTTGACACTATTTTGTGGATATGTCTGTCAGTATGTCTGTTTATGTCGGCCTATGCTTGATTCTATCTGTTCGCTATTGTGTTTTCCGCGGTGGGCGTCCCTGCCGGCGGGGAGGTCGGTGTGCAAGTGCAGTGTGGGGGCGGTTGCGTCGTTTTGCGATGTTGCGCTCTCTTCTGTCACGTCGTCGCTGTTCTCTTTCAATGTAGTAGTCGGCTCGTCGGTCATGTTCGGCGTCGCTGTCGGTGTTGGGCGAGTCTTCCGGGTACCATTGCTTTATGGTAGCCGTAATGACGTTGTCGGGGTCTGTCAGTAGGTGTCGGGGTCGTCGGGTGTGCCTACGTAACGCCCTTTGGTAGGCACGGGTATCTGGGACCTCTTTCGTCATGCTGCGCAGGATGCCCAGCTGGACGAGGAGGTCGAAATCTGTGTCAACCATAGGGGCTACGGTAGGTGTAGGTAGATCAGGTAGGAGAGGCGCTAACATCGTGTAGTCGTCCTGTCTTGGTGGGGGGGCGGTATCGTAATTGATGGCGTCCTTGAGGAGACGGTTGGGGTGGTCGGCGGCTTTGTCGAAATAGGTGGTTGTCATGTCGCGAATGTGGTCATGAATTGTCGGTAGTCCTGCGGCTAGATGTAGGTCGAGGTTGGCAACCCGTCGGGGAGCGTCCATTGCTCGTCGGAGAAAGTTGTTTTGTACTACCTGCAGTTGGTGTAGCAGCTTTTGACCGACATGGCCAAACACTGCACAACCGTAGGTCAGTACCGGCCTAATGCATGCGTTGTAAAGTGCAAGCTTATTTCTAAGCTGCATTTTACTACGTTTGCCTATCATCGGCCCTAGTCGGATCAACACGAAAGTTGCGCGTTCTTTCGCCTTGCGTATGTGAGGTCGGAATGTGAGTTTGCGGTCGAGAGTTATTCCCAGGTACTTAACCTCGTTAGTCCAGGGTATTTGTCTGTCGTTGAGCTTTATTTGCTGAAGACGGTCGTATACGTTGCAGTGACTATTTCGAAAAATAATCACTGCGTTCTTCTCTGCATTGACTTCGATTCTCCAGCGCCTGAACCAATGACCTAGGTCGTCGGCAATCCTGAGAAGGCTTCGACCTGAAGCGTAAAGCGCTGTGTCGTCAGAAAATAAAAAGCAAGTTTTACGTCGTTAGTCGGTCGTTGTAGGCGGCGGTAGTGTCGTGACGCGACGACATATATATTATGAATATCGTAATCTAGTACTGATAGTACGCTTTGTTTAGTTTGGGACTAGGTCGATTTGTCGTCCCAATTTTTTTTAATTAATATTTGAAACCATTCTACTTTGTTAACATGACAGTTATTGTAGCATGATAGTGGTTATTGAGCTCCAGCTCGATCTGTCTGCTTCCTAAAATGTCTGTTTCTCAAAATGGTCTTCTTCCTCCATTGTCAGTTTACTATGATGCCCACTTCTTATACAGACTGTTTCCTAAATTGTCTGCTTCTCAAAGTGGCCTCCTTCCCACATTATCAGTGCCTATGATGTATGATGATTCTTAAACTGTCTGTTTCTTAATTTGGCGGCATGTGTTTTGTATGTATGTGTTCACCGAAAACAAATAAATAGTAAGTGTGAACTGATTTCATTTGGATTGGTCTTTTTTTATTTGGTTTAGTTCTAACAATGGGATACATGATTTAGACATCACAAAAAGCGGTCATTACAGGAAGCCGGCTATTTTCAAAAGTGAGAAAGAGAAGCGAGCATTTTGCCGAAAGTGCCACTATAGGAAGCAAATAGTAGACATCATAGGAAAGAGACGTTTGTTGGAAAAAGATAATTTTGATAAAAAGACATTTTGAGAAACGGACTGAACGAGCCTGAGCCGTTTACTGTAGCTGTGTACAGTCAAATAGTGTGTAGCATCCAAAGCGCCAAATATATCGTCACACAACTTTATGCCTTTAGTAATAAAAATGTGTTGCGATGTATTTGGTGCTTTGGATACTAGAGACAATTTGACGCTGACTGTATAACCACTAGTTTGTGGAAACAACAATAATACTATCGTTAATGTTTAGTTTGAAGCGCCATCTAGTTTTAATGATGGATATCCCCTTACTGTCGGAGCAGGATCCAAAGTATAGCGGTCCTCTTTCATTCGTCCATGCTTCGACGTAGTAAGCTAAACATAACATTCCTCAGATATCCAGTTTTATCTTCAAATTATTAAAATCCATTCAGCAGCCATTTTGGCGTGATGAGGAAAAAACGACTACTATAGGTCGTAGTCTTCCCAATGACGGTGCACAATTCAAAGAGTTCATGTATTGCTCATGTAGAACTCTCGCTATTGCTCTCTGAGTGACTTTGAGACTTCTTAAGGCCCATCGTGAACGACCACGTTTCAGTGCCGTAAGTCTCTGGCAACACACACTGGTAAAACACTTTTTGTCTTGAGATACTGCGGGATACTTATTAAACGAAAAGATATTGCGTAGACTCCCAATCGCTGTCCGGCTGGGCCGAAGAGATCCATGGAAAAACCAGGGCAAATGACATCGCTCGAAGAATAGCAAAACTTAAGTGCAAGTCCAGGTGAGGCGTTTTACATTAGATTGAGAAGAGCGTTCGTTTTCTCACCCTAGCATATAGTATTTTCTGTTTCTATAGGCGCGTAAAACGCCTCATCTGGACTTGCACTAAGTGACAATGGGCACATTGCTCGTAGAACCGCCGCTTTGTCCCAACGAGTTCTTGAGTGGCGACCGACCACTCACCGAAAGAGAAGATGAACGCCACTGGAGTATGTTGATGTTCTTAGGGCGAGGCCTTTGCCCGGCAGTGGACGTCTTTGGTTTGATAAAAATGAATTGAAAATTAAATTTAGTATTTTGAATTAAAATTCTGCATGTTTCCAAGGAAACCACATAATAGTTTATAGTTCATTATTTAATTATGTAACCATTTATTTCTGAAGCACACTTAGCAGTATGCTACAGAAATACGTTACGAGTATTATGAATTTCTGCACTTTATTAGCTGTGAAAATCGTGGCGACGCCAATGCAATAAAAGAGTACTTAGGGAGCTCAAATACCTTGAGTGCTTTTTAGCAAAAGCTTATTGCGGGCATGGAGCACTTCATTAAATATTAAATTTGCTGAATGCGCCAAATGTTTGGTGACTTGATACTAAACTATTTCCACCTGAACCTGACTTATTATTTTATTGTTGTACTAATTAAAATCCATAACGCAGCGTGGGTAGACCCCCCACAAAGTGGGGTGATGACCTGGTTATGCAATGCAATATTATGATACCAGCGAGTTGATCTGATGTTGGAGTCGGAAGGTAGTCGTAGGAACTCTGTAATAAAATAACGTAATCCTACCGAATTTGGACTCTTTAGAATCGTTTTGATTAGTTTTTGGAAGTTCGAAGAAAATACAGTCGGCAATAAAAACTTGTCACAAAATGTAATGTTGTCAGAAATTATTGATTCCTTCGCTAACTCCGATTTCAATTCAAGCACGTGCGCCAAGCCTTGGCTTATTGCCTTGCCTATCTATAATATATTTGAGAAGAAGTGAAATCAACGCAGAGCCAAAATTACTGAATTAAGAATCATAATTTTTTTTCAGTATGATACTTTTGTAACATAGGCAAGCAAGAAGAAGGGATTTTGCGAAACTCATCCCCTAGGGGGGTGGAATTGGGGTTCGAAGTTAGTATGGTTAACAACGTTTTTTATAAAGTATATAAGAAATCTGAGACTGCGCGAATGGAATCTTCAGTATAAGCTAAGAAAAGCATTTTCACCCACAAACTTATCCCCTAGAGAGTTAAATTGGGGTCAAAAGTTAAGCAACATTTTTTTTTCAACTAAAGGACTTTTTGCGAATTAAATCTTCATTACAAGCTAAACTAAAATGACACTATAAGTAGGCCAAGGGCATTTTACAATTCTGAGTTTACCGGAAATTCATAAGAGGAAGCCCCTGTGGAGAAGACAAACTCAACAGTCAGTTTTTTTTTCTTAACTATTACAATACTAGTACTAAGATTTTTTCAAATGTATCTTATTAATTATAAGCGTAGTTCTCCAAGAAAACATATCAAAACTTAAAGAAGTAAGAATATAATATAAGAAAAGAAATCCAATACTTACTACTCAATATATACCGGTGGTAGTCCCTGCTCTAATAGCGCATCGTTGTAACATTTAACTCTGCATTCGTTGGTGAAAGTCAACTCGTTGGTGGTGCAAACGGGGGCATACACACTTGGGCAGGTAGAACAGTTTTGCTGGCTAAGCACCGGGAAATTGTCCACGCTTGAAGATGTCAGTGGGATTAATAAAGTTATGCAGGCGACTGGAAGGAATGAGTTGTTTTTATTAAACGCCAAAATTAGAAGATGACCTGATGACTGTTTGAACATAGGTCACAATGATAATAGGCACGATGCCGAGGTACTAAAATCAAAATTCTTTTTAGTCCGTCTGCTATTTAAAACGTGTTGGACTCGTTTTTTCCTTGTTAAAGTTATTAAAAAATATATTCAGATAAATCACATTTAAGTAGGGGGCGCGTGACGTCATAACTAAGTATGTATCTTACCTAGGCGTTACGTAATGCGACATTTTGACTCATAATATAACCATAATTTTTTGATAACTTAAAAAAATACGCCTCCATTTTTTTATTAATTTACATAACGTACTAATAGTTATTTATAGCCATTGAGCTATTATTACTACGTATAGAGAAGAAGGCGCGAACAAAATCTGTGTTACAAGCGCGGCAGTTCGGGGCACGCGCGGGCGGGAGGGGGGCGGCTAATGAGTCATTCGCATCTACGACTCATTAGCCGCCCCCCTCCCGCCCGCGCGCGCCCCTCACTGCCACCATAGGCGCGACACTGAGTGAACTGGAGCCGGCCGACTGCAGTTGAACGGAACACTAAGTGATTGGGCGGCGTCTTCTCTATACATAGTAATAATAGCTCAATGTTTATAGCTTGACAAGTTCTTTCGTGACCCTACCATGGTCTGCGGGCGACGGGGGGAATGACAGCGGGGGTGAGAAATATGCGCGCGGCAGGGTCATTGTGCTCAAGTTTTAAGTACAAATATCAACAAGATTAAAAAAAAATGTTGAATTTGACTTGGGTTCATATAAAATTGTTTTAGGACCAAACAATTTTATATGAACCTCAGATATACCCACGTATACATCATGATCATATACGCTGATAAAATTATTTGGGTTCCTCACGTGACACCTTGAGATGTATTTATGTTAGGTAAATGACCCAGCGCCCCACACTGTCCCATTAGTAGGCACATTCATCCTTAATTCGCACCGATAGAGGTGACAGACAAGATGTCAATTATTGATTTAAGCTGTCAAGCATTGGAACATTTACCATACGCTATCCGTAAACATTTGATACAGGTCGCGTACCATCCCCTTTATTAAGACACTCATAAAATATGATATTCGTTTTCTGCAGTCATTTTTGTAATTTTTATAAAGAGAAAAATTTAATTCTCGTGTAAATAAAATCCAATGCTCACCCACAGCGATCATTTTTAAACGTTCGATTGAATGATTTTATCCTCGCTCACCAATCGCGTTTTAACACCAGCTTTCAGCACATGAACTGTAACTATAGGTGTAATTACTGGAACGGTCTGATTGGATTTGCGTTGATTACTCATCGTCATCAGTAATAATACTAACTAAACTATGTGATAATGACAGAGTTACCTACGCTAATTTTCTTAAGTCTTTAATTACCGTTACCTATCTAAGCAAGGAAAAATGAAATAATGATTTTTATTTTGTAAGTAGGCCGCAAGGGCACTTTTTCAAGCCTGACTCTACGGCGTTTCCCAAGAGGAGACCACTGAGGAGTAGAAAGCCGAAACAAACTCAACAGTCAGTCATTTTTTCTAAATAACTCTTATATCTATTACAATATTTGTACTTAGCCTATCCTAAATATATGTTTTGAGTATAAACTCAATGCGTAGTTCTTCAAGAAAACATATCAAAACTCATAAAAGTAAAAAAAATATAGAATATAAAAAAGCAAAATAATCATTTTTTATTTAAAACAAATTACATAAGTTTGATATGCCACCTTATAAGAACCGTGTCCCGCTAAAAGTAAATTATTTGGTTTCTGTTTTGGGCCATGCATTTTTGTCTGTTAAATAGTCCTCTACCCTATAATATGCTTTTGCCATTAGGGACTCTTTTAAGTACTTTTTGAGAGCTGGAAACGGTAATTTTAAAGCATCATCTGGTAGCTTATTGTAAAAATGTATACATTGGCCTACCAATGATTTGGCTACTTTACGAACGCGGAACTTTCTAATAGCGATTTTGTTTTTATTTCAAGTATTAAAATTGTGGATATCTGAATTCTTAGTAAAAGACTCTAGGTTCTTAATAAGATAAATAATATTCTCATAAATATATTGGGACGCTACGGTTAATATGTTGATGTCTTTAAAAAGTTATCTTAAGGAGTCACGGGAATTCAGATTATAATATATAGAACTAGTCGCTCTTTTTTAGAACAGAAATATAGTCTGTATGTCAGCTGCTTTGCCCCAAACCAGAATAATTGGCGTGTACACGCCTATTCCAGGCAGTAGTAGCGTCTATAGCGTATCCATTATAGTCAATTTGACGTTTCATATTAGATAAATGACATAAGTTCCATATCAATTTTTTACACTACTACATACAACAGGTGACTTACTTAAGTTTTTCACCTATAGACAACTTTTTTTGTGGTATATTAACAACTTTTCAATTATATAAATATTGGTGGAAAAAATACCTCAATGTAATAAAAACTCCCCGAGATAAAATGATGGCACATTATATTAAAAACACATTTTTGGACTTTCCCAAAAAACGCTTCATACCCTACGAACTTGTGACGTCACACGTATGGGTATATGTTTTGCAGCTATGTTAAAACTAGCGTTTATTGAAACGGTTTCATAACAAATATTGCCATATATTTCATGGGTTATTCAATGGTATTATAAGTAATTCACGTTTTCATAATTTAAAATTAGACTTTCCCAATTTATAGGCTCACTAAACAACCTACGCGTTAGGTATCGAACTCAAAATCTTAACGTTGTTCCTTAATTTTGTTTGTTTTATCAGGATCTTATATATATATATATATATATATTTATTGCTTTGATTTGACGCCAGTACAATCGAATTGTATAGGAATGAAATGTCTGCAAATATACTAGCACATCTTCTTGGTTTTCTGCCTTTTCCATATTTTAAACATCTATATTTGCTATAGTCTATTCTGAATTATCAATGCTGGAATATAATTTTCTGGATTGATCTTCAGTTCAGCCTCGATATTATTGGACCAGCGAAAGTTTGGTAAATCTTCTCAAACTTAAAAGTTAAAATGTCAAACCTAATAACATTTATTGAGATTACAAACGTAATGTATCGAAAAACTTACAAAACAAAACAATGTTTCAAACAATTTATATTTTATTGAAATAAAACAATTTAACGGATTATATCGCGTATATTATCTCATTTTAGTTCCCGACGTTTCGGAAGCTTTCCAGCTTTCCATGGTCACGGGAGGACAGAGAAAAGATGTATTTTCCTCTGACAAAGTGTAATAATCGCGGAAACAGAAGAAAATTTATATTTTAATCAGAAAGTTTCAGATAATCATATTTTGTATTAAAATTTCATTGTGTTACTTGTATCAAGCAGCCGATATTCATCTTCAAAATTAAATAGTTACGTTTATCATTACAATATTTACCGCCATTATTTTGTTGATAGCTTTTGTTTGCTTTGCATCTAATTTAAATAGATTTTGTAAATCGGTTCGTTTTTTACCCAATCTTAGTAACTTGGTAATCAGTATTGATTATTCATTTGATACACGATGTTGATGAAAGAAAAAATATCAACCTTAAATAGGCAGTCGAATAGGCATAATGACCGGGTATGAAAATCAAAATTCTAATTAGTCCATAAGCTTGATAATAAAATTTGCCTTTTCAAAATATTAAAAAAATACTCAGATAAATTGCGTTAAAGTTTATGAGCTCGTGAAATCAGTCTTAAGTTAAATTTGTACTTTGGAATGACGTTACGTGACATTTTGACTCAATGTACCTTTATATTTCGATTATGTAAAAAAAGAAAAAACACGTGTCCAATATTTTTCATTAATCTGCATGACAGACTAATTATTAAAATTTAGTCATCATCTGTAATATAATTAATTCATGTATAAAATTGAGTAAAATTGAAATATTTGCACGTTGAAGATATAAAAAAGTGACGCGCTATTTGAAGATCACTGGAGCGATTGTTTTGTACGATCATATATATAAATGTCATTGCGGTCTCCTTACGTCAAAACAGCAGGAAGAATTTCAATTTTTTTTAATACAAGGGATAGCTGTACATTCGAGGATTTCGTTTTACCCGACAACGATGAATCAAAATGAGGGTTATGACTTTTTCTCTTTCGCGATCGAATATCATCTAGAATCAAATATAGATAAATGCGATTTTATGATAGCGATCCAATAAAGTGGGTGTGTAGACTTTGTCAGTCCTGCCAAATGAGGTACCGACTCAGAAATAAATCATGTCCTACCCATCATTAGTCTCCCTTTGAAAGTCTTCACTCACTCGCGTAATAGCCGGGCTTAAACAAAAGACTATAAGACAGTCTAATTAATAGTTCTTCTACACGGCTGGGTACCACTGGGCTAACTGCGGTTAACAGTAATTGTCCAGCGCCATGATTTGTCGCTTCCAAACGATTTATTTAATTAAAACTGTGCTCCGCATTAAAAATGTTAACGCATCTAGTTAAAAGAAAAATAATATTTTTAATGCATTTTTTTATATTGCGTCTTGGAATTATTATTGGCTTCAACATTCGTTTTGAATAAGGTTTCTTTTTTGCATAGTGCTAACCCGCTTTAAATAGGGGTATGGGCCAAATCGGGTTTTCCAAGAGTATTTATTTCTTATTAATAAATAAGTGCTCGGTAAAAGATTACATGCTGATATTTTATTTGGAGGATTGATAATTTTTCTATAGAATAGTATGAAATTTGTTATTATAGTCAAACAAAACAAAAATTTTGGACCTTGGAACGTTAGCTTACCCGTTTAAGGCCATCTTCCCCTACCCAATTATAGTCCTCTTGACACTATTATTGGTCTTTATTGTATAACCACTTAATGAGTCAACGTGAGTCTCTTTGTCCTTATACCATCTATTTAGGGTCTGTGCGAATATTTAAGACATGAAAACTTATTTTATTCCTACCTGTTCTTTCGTTTTTAATCCACAACCAGTAATAAATTACGGTTGAGTGTAAGCGTGAATACGGTAGGCTAATAGCTACTGTATCTTGTCCACAGATTCACAAAGGCTAAGCAAGTAGCAGTTCTGCACTACGAAGGAGCCATGGAGTCGGAACCACCAGGAGACCCTACCTGGGAAGAACTACATAACGAGGGATTGGTAAGAATGAAACTTTATATATTCAATAAACAAAATAATCAAATTTATCCACAACGTCCTCAAAACGTTCACTGTGCAATACTCGGGACAGATTTGACTCCTCTTTAAAGCATTACCTTTATTAAGACGATGATAAAAATATTTACAAAAAACAACGAAATACGCTGGTTGATACTTTCAGAGTTTACAAGTCTAAATCTTGGCTCTTCAGTAAGAAGGGCGTCCATTTAAATCGCCCTTTGACGAAGAAGTGGTAAATAAGTCAAAAGTAAAGATAATTTTTATGGATTTCTATAGTTGTATTTTTGATGACGTACGACCATCTGTCTTACAGTCTTTCCGGTATTAGTAACGTTCGCTAGCTCCATTTATCATCGTTTATGCGAAAATGATGACCCAGTCCACTGTGACTTTCAATGCTTTTGGCGATGTCGAAGTCAGTGACATTGGTGCGTCGATGAATGTTCTCGCTCTGTATTCTATAAGTAACATATAATTAATTGCATTGCACCAATCCCTTAAAACCTCCCTTCAATTGTTACTCGCACCAGGTAATCCCAAAATCTATCTTAATCCCAAATCCCCTATCAGCATTTCCACGTGCAAGACACGAGATATTATTTAATCTCTATGCGGATTATCTGTCTGGCGAGCGGCCAACCGATGTTACGAGCTCGATAATTCCACGCCAGTTTGATTTTGTGCTATATGTACCTACAACACTACATGGCTCACAATGAGGTCAGAGGCTTTACTCATAAGGTTCGTCCACATCTGGGAAATGCGCCGCTAGCGCGCCATTTTCGAATCGGTCGTGCATTGCACGCACACGCTGCTCACTTTAGTACTTATAACTGTTTGCTTGCGTAATTTGCGCAATTCATGCAAGGCTTGCATAAAATGCCCGCACCAGCGTAGTACACGCGCGGCGTCTAGCTTGCGCGGGAGCGGTGCATGAGCGACACACGAGCTGATCGTAAATAATATGAAATTAACTTGGGCAATGAGCAAACCTGTCACAAACGGACGCATTCGCGGCGCGTTCTATGATTTTAATCTAGATCTGGATATACTATGGGTAGTAATAGTTGCATGGATAGATTTAGAACCTAATGCTGCAAAATTATGGTTAAAATCTAATCTATGCATTCAATTTTGCTGCCCATTATACATTTAGGAGGAAGACAGCAGGAAATTCCTGAGAACGGTTCATCACTGTAGCACAGCTGTCAGCTGGCAGGCAGTGCAATGACAGCTGAAAACTGCTTGATCGTTTAAATCAACGTCTCACGGTCGCATTTAAGATCGTCGTCACTTTAACTAGAGACTTCCACTGCTAAACATAAACCACCCGAAATAATTCCACAGAAACGATATCCTTATGTATTCGTCGGTTTCCAGCAACCTGCCGGGCTAGTATTACTGGCTGCCACGCATGTCGCTTGATAAACGCTGCGCTTCTTAGAAAGAGTAATACTTATTTGGCGCAGTTATTTATTTTTGAATCTGGCTTTGAGCGGTAAAGCTAAACCTAGCCACGGTTTAACCCACCTCGGCAGTTCTTGTGCCCAGCTCTTGGTCGGAGTTGGCATTCCCGTTTGTGCATTTACACTCTCCCCACTGAATCCCATTAATGAGAAGGAAGCATCGCCAGACTTCATCATCATCATCATATCAGCCCAAGGACGTCCACTGCTTGACAAAGGCCTCCAGGATCTCCATAACGACCGGTCGTGCGCCGCCCTCATCCAACGGTTTCCAACAATTTTCACCAGATCATTGGTCAATCTTGTTGGGGTCCTTCCCACGCTGCATTGTCCACGCGGTCGCCACTCAATGTGCCCACTGCCACTTAAGTTTAGCAACTCTATTATATATATATATATATTAAGCTCTTCTGGCACATGTGTAACTGTCTTTACAGCTTAGGCCCATCTGGCATGTATGTACACCTTTATTTGTGTTTTTTCAAAAAATGGGTAGTTTGCACAAATTGTAACTTTGACAGAGGAAAATACATCTTTTCTCAGTCCTCCCGTGACCATGGAAAGCTGGAAAGCTTCCGAAACGTCGGGAACTAAAATGAGATAATATACGCGATATAATCCGTTAAATTGTCTTATTTATTAAAATTATACTTAATATAAATTATGTTAACGTTATAATATAAAAGCTAATTTTCCTATATGTTATTTGGGGAATTATCCAAAGATGTTTCCTCGGTAGCCAGATAGTTTCGATAGTTCTTTCATCTTGCCAGACACATTAAAACTTTTTCATAGCTAACTATACTAACTTTCGTTGGTTCCCCTTTAAATTAATAACCAAGTGTTAAAATTTCTGAGCACGTCTCAGTATATGAAGGTATGTAGTTGGGAGCAAGTTAACGAAAATAGGGATAGTTTTACTTTCGACGCCAATTTCTCTTCGACTTAGATTTCTAATTGAAGTTCACAGTTACGAGTTGCGAGGCAGCGACTAATGTACGTATGGTCCTTTCTTAATTAGACTAAGTAATCAGACATTTTCAACATCGTGATTGGCGACTCAGGAGCAAAAATACAAGCGGATTTTTCGCATTCTGATTGAAACAAAATTTCTTCATTTATTTTCTTAGGAGAAGGAAATTCAAAATCAAATGATAGATTTGAATAATTGAAAATCAGTAAGCTCGTATGTCTATATGTTTTAAAAGGATGATTTAAACTGAGGTAATTAGGTTATGTTTCTTAAGCATGCACTATTTTTTTTGGTACAGCTAAAAATTTAGTTAGGTTAAATAAATTGAGCTGTGATTCATAAATATTGTTTACCGAGCTATGCTCGATGAGTGACCAAGATGGTTAAACTTGGAAGGCAAAACTTACCTTACTTAACAAATTGCATCTAAATCGTTAGAGATACCAATTACATATATAAAACTGTTTTGAGAAACTACTATTATAACATACTATGAAGATGAAAGCAATCAGTGACAAGTAGAAGGCACACGCAACTTCGTTCGCGGAGGAGAAAAAGTTATAACCCCTCTTTTTTTCATTAGCATAGTCGGGTTAAAAGCATCCTATAACCATCTGGAGATACCCAGCTACCTGGTATCAAAAATAGTTGAAATCCGTTTACCCGATTTAGCACTCAAAAAATTCAAAAAAAATATTTTTCGTTTTAGTATACTTCCACCAAATAGTCCATAACAACCAATTTTTTGAAAATATCTTCAATGCACAGACATTTCATTTTTACAATTTTATAATAGTATAAAGATAGATATGTAGATATAAAAGAACCTGCAAATTTTTTTATACATATTAGTAGAAGGCCTGACTGTTTCATTAACGCAGAGGGTAAACTACTGAAACTAGAAACTTGATTTTTTTACAGTATGATACTTTTATAACGTACGAATAGGCAAGCATAAAAAGGGATTTCACAAAACTCATCCCCTAAGGACCTTAATTGGAGTTTCGAGTTAGTATGAGGAATATATTTTTTTCAAGTAAGAGATCTAAGACTTTGTGAAAGGAGTCTTCGTTAAAAGTTTCGAAAAGTAATTTCACCATTTATGAAACTCTAGGGGTTAAATTGGGGTTAAACGTTAGTATATGTTACATATATATATTTTAATAATAATTAAAAATGAAATTAAAATTCATCTGCTAAAGCGAAATCAATACAAACCAAACATAGATGATAAATTACCTAATAGTCGCAGACGAAGTCGAGGGTCATAAGCTAGTATTAGTGTATACTTAATTTATTCTTTCAGCGAAGAAAGTGATTTACGATCCCCGTCAACTTAATAAAAAACAACGCATGAAATTGTGAATAATAAGAGCCTATGTTTTCTGGCCTAGAAACTTCTTGGCTCCTAACAAATCATGATGTATTACGCTTCAAGTTACGTTAAATAAATTAATTAAATTGACATCTAGTTCAGTAACAATGTGAAAACTCTGAGAAAAACTTTTCAAACGCGCGCATCGCTCATTTGACATAATATACTTGTTTACTAGCTCGGCTAACTCAAAGATAATCTTGGCCTCTGATACCAGAAAACGCCATTATTTTCTGTTCTGCGGTCTGCCAGTGGGATTTTTTCAAGCTTATCAGGTCTCTCTGGATTTCATAAAAATGCTTTTGAAAAAAATAGTAGACATTGGTAGCCCACTAAACGTCACATATAAAGTTGTAAGAATAAAATGTCTGTACATTGAAGATATTAAAAAAAAGTGATACGGACTATTTGAAGGTCACTAAATCGAAAAATATTTATTTTTGTATGTTTGTATGTGTCGACGTGGCTTCATCACACTAAACGGATTTCAACTATTTTTGGTACACGGGTAGCTGGTAGGACTTCAAATCCCGGAATTTTCAGTATGATAGATCCCGGAATCCCGGTATACATCATATTAAAAATCCCGGGATTGGAAACCCTAGTAGCTGTTCTTACATGGAACTTTTTACCTCACTATGTTGAAGAAAAAAAATAGGGATAGTAACTTTTTCTCCTCCGCGAACGAACTTGCAAGCGCACCTTCTAGTATTATATACGAACACAAACCGCAACATTCTTTATACAATTTTCCACATAAGTATACCATATCCTTGTTTTCAGACTAATTGGAAGTCTGTATTTTATATCGTTGACACGATTTTTACATCCTCCCTACTCTTGTGCAAGGTACTTGTTTCTGGGTCTTGCTTTCATGTCGCCAGGTCTTTGGCTGACGGTAAAGGTACGGACAGTCGTGCTCAAAAAAAACGTACTGATAAGCTTGCTTAAAATTAGCATGCTCACATTTGCCAGCAATATACATGCTTGTTTATGTTTTTAAATGTGAAAACATCACATATTTTTTTATAAAATATTGATACAAAGTTCTAAGTAGAAAACAAAAAAATAATTGCGATCCACTGCAGTGTAAGCCGGAATTGAACCAGCGTTTCTGTTATACCGGAACAGCGTCGTATCCGTTAGACCATCAGACCGCTTGTGATTCACAACGAATTAATCCTCTACCTTCGGTAACGATACGTTACTCACGGCTTTATGTACCATTAATTTTTGAAAGGTTTAGTACCTTATAGCTCCACTCTAAGAAGATGCGCTCTTCAAGCTGACCTGCCATTTCAGTAGTACCAAGCTTACAAGAGGCTTAGACTGCAGTGAATAGGAATTAATTTTTCTTTTCTACTTAGATCTTTGTCTTCAGAAGGAAAACAGAGGATAACAAACCTGAAAGACAATAATGGCACTCAACAGGGTAAAAGAGATACAATTCTAAACATAGCCACAGAATATTATCAGGCTCTCTATTCCGACCACTTACTACGTCTTCTGATCATGGAGACAAAAATCATTGCACCATCCCGCCGATAACAGAACACGAAGTATACTTGACACTTCGCAATAGGAAGTATGCTAGAAGTCCCGGTGAGGATGGGATCACGACTGAAGCCCTAAGAATCGGAGAGCCTGTACTGATCCCACACATCAACAAACTTTTCAACGGTATAATAGATACTCAGATGTTTCCAAAACAAATGTGCCACTCCAATATTATTCTTTTGTACAAGAAGGGAAACATGTCTGACATAGGAAACCACCGTCCTATTAGTCTTGTCTCTCATCTGTAGAAACTGTTTATAAAAATAATAGAAAACCGTATCTCCGGACAGCTTGACCTTCAGCAACCCCCTGAATAGGCAGGATTCCGCCCTGGCCTCTCCACCACGCATCATCTTCATGCTCTAAACCAGATCATACAGAAATGACAAGAGTATAACCTGCCTCTTTACCTTGTATTTGTTGATTCTTCAAAAGCATTTGACAGCATATCCCATACCTCAATTTTTACTGCCCTTAGCGATCAGAATATAGAACCCAGTTACATTAGACTCCTCAAGACCATTTATAAAAATAGTTCGGCAGCAATAAAATTACAGTCCACTGGACCTTTTTTCGACATACAAAAAAGAGTCAAGCAAGGAGACCCGCTATCGCCTAAACTTTTTACCAGCACACTGGAACACGTCTTCCGGAAGCTTGCGCCGAGTTGGGGGGAGAGGGGCCTTGTCGTCGGATAGAGAAGATTGACGAATCTTCGATTCGCCGAAGATATCTTTCTTTTCTCTTGAACAGCATCCGAGCTACAGTATATGCTTCAAGACCTAAGCAACGCAAGCCTCGAGGTTGGACTGAAGATGAATATGTCGAAGACCAAGCTTATGACCAACAGCACAAAACATAGGATTGAGATAAACGGTCATCTAATTGCATATGTCCAGAAATACCTTTACTTGGGCACCTTCAAGGCAAGACAAGAAAATGAGGTCGAAAGACGGAATGGAAACGCCTGGAGGAGCCATTGGTCCATGAAACATTTGATGAAGGGAGACCTCCCGTTATCACTAAAACGGCGGCTCATGGACATTTGCATACTGCCAATTCTCACCTATGGTGCTCAAGCTTGGTCTTTAACAAAAACTCAGAAGTCCAAACTCGGGGTCTGCCAGCGAGCCATGGAGCGTAGCATATTAGGTGTAATATAAAGGAATCGTTTTCGGAACACTACGCTGCGCTCCAAGACTCAAATATTCGACGTAACTCGGAAGGCGGCCAGGCTAAAGCGGGAGTGGGCTGGTGATGTTTGTGGCATGCCGAGTGAGCTATGGGCCAAGATCGCCACAGATTGGAGACCTAAAAGCTCAAAACGGAGACGCGGCAGCGTGATGGCGGGATGAACTGGACTCCTTTTTGAAATAATGGCCGGAAATTGCACAAAATAGGGAGGATTGGAGGAAGGGGGGAGGCTTTTGCCCAGCATTGGGACAAAACGGGCTTACAATAATAATAATATGAAAATAATAAAACTTAGATCTTTGTATCAATGTTGATTATACATGCTTGTTTTAAGCATAATCATAAAGAAGCATGCTCAAAGCAAACGTACGGACTGTTCAGACGCGCTCGGAGCACGCCCCCTTCTACCCGCGCCTCAGGTATGCTCGAAAATCAAACTTTGTGCACGCCTGTGGGTATCTTAATGAGAAACGGTGGTTACTCCACCGACAAAAGCGTAGCTTTTAAGTTAAATGATCACTGATGAGGATGACAATACAATACTGAACAAAAAAACTTTCATTTAAACTTTTTAGACTCATACCCATTAGAATAATCTAAGAAATAAACATAAAACGAGCAGTAACATTAAGCAAACGTTCTTTATTATAGAATATTCGGATTATGCACACGATTTCACTCCGAGGGATTCCGACCCAGACTGAACCAATCCTGAAAATTGCACTACTTTATATCCAGTTATTACTTTCATGAATTTGCATTTCACTAAATTGTATGGATACCGAAGTTACCATATCTTGTTTAATATAAGGTTCACTTTTTAAAACTACGGTTAGAAAAGATACGAGGTTCGAATATTAATAAGCTGATTTTCAAAATAAAACCGTTAGTTTGCTGTAAAAAGTAATGTCCTGCGCAATTAACGGAGTTAGGTAGTTCATTCCATGATGGCTGTGTTATGCTACAGGCCGAGGAAATTAATAGAAAAACAATTATATATAAATGTATATCGTTTTGTCAAAATTACGAATTACCGAATGTTTCGCTAAATGCCGTAGTATTTATTGAAGAGTAATAAAATAAAAAAACCCAATATATATATTATTTTTTCTCATTATAGAAATTAATAAAAAGCAACCCTTCAAAACGTTGAAAAGTAGTTTTTAAAAGACAAGGAAATGTATGTATAACACATGAAAATGCGAAAAACGCATTTGTAGTTAGCATTTAAATCGTGGCTACATAGGATTGTATATGAAACTAGCTAACTTACTAGTTTATATTCAAAATAAAACTGTTAGGCAATAAAAAGTAATGCCCCATGTAAGTTATCCACTGGAGTGCTTTCCGCAACTGTATTTGCATGTCACCACTCTTATGTCAAGTATAAATAGAGTTCAAACCAAAATCACGAGCACGTGAGTGGGTATGGAGTTAACACTCGCCAACATGGCCGTGCTAGGCTTAGTGAGGTAGTGTTCTGATCTGTTGCGCTGGATATACATATACTGTACAGTCAAAGACACATTTTAGTTCATATTTTGATGATTTTGTAATATTTATTAGGTTTCCGCGATGATCACTCGTCTACATAAAATAATTTAAGCCGATTATATCGCGTAATTATCTCATCTAGTCCTGTCTACCCGTTAATACGAGAGTTGTACGTTTTCCGTAATGCGGCAATGAGATACTAACTGTAATTACATTTATTAGTACAACAAATCGGGAATCAATTGGTTAGGTAGGTTTAAATATTAAAGTGACTTACTGAAACATCGAAGTAAGCTGAGCGCCTCACCTAACTGCATTTAAAATATTTGTATTATGGGGAGCTAAATAAGATTCATACTAATTTATAATTAAAATAAAAAATTACTACCTATTATGCTGTAGTAACACAATTAATCCAACTTTAGGACCAATTATTCCGGAAAAAATGCAAACAAAAAAAAGTGATATTTCCTTCTGTTTCCGCGATTATTACTCATTTAAATAAAACAATTTGAGTCCACCCGTGACCATGCAAAACTGAAAAGCTTCCGAAACGTCGTCGGGAACTCAAATGAGATAATATACGCGATGTAATCCGTTAAATTGTTGTATTTAAAAAAAAAATACCTTTAATTATTTTATTTTAAGAAGAACTGTCGAAATATGTGCTATACGTTTATGTGTTTTGAAATGTAACTACTAAACTAAGTATTGGCTTATATGAAACACCTATACTCCAAATTTCATCAGTAAAATGCCTGTGACATACGGATGGACGGGCGGACATGACGAAACTAAAACTGTTCGGTTTTTGCCATTTTGGCTATGACACACGTGAACCTACAATCTCTTCTGAAATCGCCCAACTACTTAAATAAATATAACACGCACAAAAGAGTATCAAGAGAATAGTACAGATTGCACTAGTATAATTCTCTTGACAATACCTACAGTGCAGATAATTTTGAGATCTTGGTTCTTTTAGATCCTTTTAGTATGTAAGTTCGATAAACTCAAGTTATACACGGTGACAGTTGGGGTTTGAAATCGTTCCTCTGCAATCTCTATCCACCCCCTCCCTAGTAGACCACCAACGCTCTTATCTTGCCACAGAGACGTATGATAAAATGAACAATGAGTTTCCAGAGAGTTCCAAGTATTTATTTAACGACTAACATAAGCTTGCTATGTCGCAAATACAACACCAGAAATCAGTGTTGTTAGCAGAGAGCCTACCATGCGGATTCCTGGTCGCGAATGTGCATTCAAATAGGCTCAAAAGCCTTAAAGGTTTGGCGACCCTCAATATTAGTTCTTGCAAGTCTCGCAACATCCGTTCTCGTACTTAAATATTATGTAAGAAAATAGGACTTGATGATCCGCGCCTTAAAGGCTCGCGAGTCTTTACGACTTGAGCCTTTAAGGCTTAACACTAGGCACGAGCTGTGCACTGTGTGATTTTACCGCTTAGCAATAAGTACCGGGTATAAATTGAGTCATCGTGAGTTAAAAACGAATGTTCACTTTTGAGCGCCGCGATGGCAGCAAAGAATTCTCGCTCTCTCGCTCGCAAGTGAGAGAGCTTTCTGTACTTGTACAATCAAATTTATTTTGTGATCTAGCTCAACACTACTCGAAATGACACAATGGTTGTGCTGATTATTTTGGACTGTAAGCATATAAACGCTATATTCAGTGACACATAAAAAATTTGCATCTTTTCCTAAAATAGCTTATCTTCTGCTGAACTAAATATTTGCAGCATAAAATCTAATTGGTTGTAAGTGTGGTCACAATCCTGGGGCGTAAAGTCCTTTTACAATGTACTAAAGATCAGCAAACAGTCTAGAATCAAGCGAAAGCTCTGGAGGGTAATCAGAGTCACAATACAAATAACACCACCAGTACTTAGCGTATACGTGAGCGTGAAATCCCTCTTTCGTCCAAACAAGCAACTAGGACAGACGTGTGTTAATTTCTATCCTCTAAGTTCATATTATTTGGATCCCAACATCGCTCCTACGCGTGTGTTAATTATAAGCATTTTTGCGTGCAATACAATTAGTTAAAAATTCAAGTGCAGTGTCGCAAGTGATTATCGCTGAGTTGCTATCGGCCCCGCGCTCCCCCTCGGGTAAAAGAGACTTACCTCATAATTTTCCTCTCACTTCCACCCGTTGCTTCCGGCGAAACCCGACAGATTCCCGAACGCACTCTGTGTGCTACGAGCTACGCTAACTGCGTCTACGGCGTAGCAGATCAAACTCTGCTACTTATAACCACAGCAAATAAACAAAACACACAAGATGTCGATGACGTCCCCAAAATGTAACTCTGAGCCTGAACTGGCTAGCTGCGGTCTAGCAGACACCCCCAACGAGCACGTCACGCTCCGTGCTAAAAGGAAGAGACTACAATCAACCTGGAGCACGGAAGTCTCAGAGTTGCGAGACGAGATGAAGGAGCTACTCACGTCTTCGGCTGCCCAACACGAAGCTCAAATGAATAAATTATTCCCCATACTGACCGGAATACAGCTGTCTAATTCCAAGATAGAAGCTTCCATAGCCTACCTCGCAGAGGAAAATAACGACCTGAAAACTAAGGTTCAACAACTCGAGGATGAGCTCAAGTTTAAAAATGAACAAATGATACTGTTAGAGGACAGGCTGGAGGAAAGCATGAGATTCAATTACAGAAAAATGATTGAAATAAAAAATGTTCCCTTGGAGGATAAGGTGTCCCAAGAAAATCTGGCCTGTATGGTTAATTCCTTAACCAATAAATTAGACATCCCACTATCGAGCTCGGATATATGTGACATTTTTAGCGTGAAAAGCAAAACAGATAAAAAGTCAATAATAGTTGAGTTTAACTCAACGATAATTAAAGATAAAGTTCTAAAGGCGGCTAAAACATATAACACTCAAAACAAACCAAGTAAGCTGTGTGCCAACCACCTGGGCCTCGACAGAAGTCCTGACACTCCGATATTTATTTCTGAACGACTAACGCCAAAAGCTTCGAGACTCTTCTTCTTGGGCAGAGATCTCAAGAAATCAAAAGGCTTTAAACACTGTTGGACATCCTATGGCCGCATCTATGTGCGTGAAACGGACTCGTCGCAGGTATTCTGGATAACTAACGAACAACAAGTGCAAAGACTTTTTAATAAATGACTACATTATAAGTCCCTAGCTCGCCTCATCAATAAGCCGCAAAACTTTCGCTACGTAAAATCTCCCTGTAACTTATTATTTTACTTATCTAGTAAGACTACTCGCCGTGTTAAAATATGCTATCAATTTATATACAACTTGCTATCAATTTATATACTCTTTTTAAAAATAAATTCCATGCTTGCAAATATAACAAAACCGACTATTAAATTATTAACAAATATGATTATGTACAAAATTATAATAAAACTGCTATGTAAAATACAGGTAAGAACCCAGTTCCATTTGCTAACACAAACTCTAACTCTTTTTATCACATTGACTATTTTACATCTTAATTATGGCACTAGGTGAAATTCTAGATGAATTAGACGTCCTGAATAACAATCAAAGTTTTAACTGTTGTATCGATGATTTACCTACCTATTTACCGAAAAATAAACCTGCTTATTCCATTATAACGCAAAACATCAGAAGCATTTATAAGAATTTGGATGATCTAGACGTAAATCTTTGCTCTTTGCAACAAGTAATAGATATATTAGTTCTTACTGAGTGTAGATTAATTGAAAACAGACCTCTTCCATTAAAACTGAATTATTCAGGTTACAACACTAAAACACAAATAACGCAAAATGACGGAGTCGTGGTATATATTAGTAACTCGATTCCTCATACGGTAAAAGAAATCTCACTGATTGAAGCATCTTGTCTCCAAATATCTGTTTCTTGTCTTACTATTTTATGCATCTATCGCTCACCGTCAAATACAAATACAGGCAATTTTGTTTCTTCGTTGGATAGTTATCTAAAAAATAGTCAGCTTGGTAATAATGTTATGATAACTGGGGACATAAACATAAACATTTTAGTTCATAATAATTCAACTCAAAATTACCTCGATAGGTTGGCGGCCCATGGGCTGCTGCCTGCTCACAAAGAAAATACTCGGATAAATAGTTGTCTAGATCATGTCTTTATAAACTTAAACCCTAATTTATATTATTCTAAAACGGCTATACTTAATACTACCATTACTGATCACTTTATGACCCTCTGTAATATTTATTCTACTTCCGCTAATATGTTAAAATCTAACACTAAAGTTGTCACAGATTATTCTAAAGCGCTTGTTTTGTTTACGAAAAATAATTTTGATGAGCTACTACTTATCACTGACCCTAACCTACTAACAAACAAATTAATATCTCTCATTCAAAATGCGTTTATAGCATGCACAAATACTGTAAAAATTCCTTGTAATAAGCGGATAATAAAACCATGGATTACTCCCGGTGTTCTGAAATGTATCCAACATAGAAATAAACTGCAGAAAACATTGCGACATGACAATTCAAACGAGGTGCTTAAAATTATTTATCGACGCTATAGGAACTATTGTAACAATTTATTAAAACAACTAAAACAAAAATATGAACGTGAGCTTCTTAATAATGCTAAAAATAATAATAAAAAACTATGGAATACACTAAAAACAATCACTAACCTAAACAAAACAAAACAAAAACATGATGAACTGTTAAATCTTTGTGATTCCCCTGATAGATCAGCTAACTTAGTAAATAAACACTTCATAAATATTGGACAACATCTTGCTGAGCAAATAATAACAAATTCGACGTTAAATATTACGACATACTTAAATACAATAAATTCGCATGTGTTTTCTATTGGTGTCGTTTATCCTGACCTCCAAGAAATCGAAAAAACAATTGTAAATTTAAAATCGAACTCTGCGTCTGGGTGGGACAATATACCATCCTCATTTATTAAAATGGCAAAAGTAGAATTAATTCCAATTATGGAACATTTAACTTCACTCTGTTTCGCTCAAGGGATTTTCCCTGCCTCTCTTAAACGAGCCATAATTCACCCAGTCTATAAGGATGGGGACAGAGATGACGTTAACAACTACAGGCCCATATCAGTCTTGCCTTCCTTGTCTAAAATATTGGAAAAACTAATAAATAGTATACTTACAAAATTCCTAAATAAGTTTAATCTCTTGTCCCGAAGACAATTTGGATTTCGCGAAGGTCTGAATACTGAAGAGGCAATCTTAGAGCTAACAAACTCAATTACAACCCATATTGAAAATAATAAAAAGACTTTATGTATTTTCCTGGACCTGAAAAAAGCGTTTGATACGGTCTCTGTCCCTATCTTTATTAGCAAATTAGAATCAATGGGTATTCGTGGGCAGTTTTTAAACTTAATTAAAAGTTACTTAAGTGACAGAACGCAAAAAGTTAAACTAAGCAACGATGTATATAGCAAAGATGAATCGGCAACCCTTTACGGAGTTCCCCAGGGAAGTATCTTGGGCCCAACACTTTTCCTGGCATATATTAATGATTTAACTAATATCCAGCTTCAAAATGGTCTAGTAATCTCATATGCAGATGATACTGCGCTTCTATTTCACGGTGATAGTTGGGAGGAGGTGTATTCGTATGCCGAATCCGGTCTGGCTAAAGTTATGAATTGGCTTGAAATTAACTTACTCTCATTAAACATTAACAAAACCAATTATATAACTTTCTCGATTTTAAGAAACTCGCAACCAGATAAAGATAAGCATATTTTAAAAGCCCACACCTGCGTAAATCGATCAATAAGTAATTGTACTTGCGCGGCCCTCAGAAATGTCACTTCAACTAAATACTTAGGTGTACATATTGATCAATTACTTTCCTGGAATCAACAAATCGAAACAACCGCCAATAGAATACGAAAATTAATTTGGTTATTTAAATATTTAAGACATATCTCTGACAAAAACCTATTGATATATATTTATAAAACTTTAGTTCAATCCATTGTGCTCTACTGTTTACCAGTTTGGGGTGGGACACATAAAAGTAAACTCATAGCTCTGGAAAGGGCCCAAAGGTCCATCTTAAAAGTACTTTTAGGTAAAAGCAGAAGATACAGCACCTCTGACATATACAGAGATTGTGATGTTCTCACAGTTAGACAATTATATATTTCAAACTGTATTCTCAAAATTCATAAAAATTTGAAACGAGATGAAAGTATATTACATAAACGTAATCCCTATTCCGTAATAAAAATACCTAAAATTAGGACTAATTTTGCTAAAAAACAGTTTAAAATTGCATCAACATTACTTTATAATAAAATAAATAGAACTGAGAAAATTTACCACTTAACCTATAGAGAGTGTAAAAATCAAATAACAACCTGGCTTAAGAGTAAAAAGTATGACGACATTGAACTATTACTCATGTCGTAACCCTAAAATTTTGCATTACTATAACTAACATAAATCCGTAGTAAATGTATGTTTGAACTCAAAATTGCAGCTTCCTATGCACGCGTGTAATTAGCATGTAAGTTACGTACTTGTGAAATTGTTTAATATAACTAAATAACTTAGTTTTAAGTTAATCTCTTATACTATGTTTAGTTAATTTGTATTTTTAATATAAGTACAACTTGGATGAAAGAGCGAATTTCCTCCTAATACAAGTTTTTAACTTAAAAGAAGGATTCGTCAACTTTGTAAACACAATTGAAAATAAATAATTTTGAATTTTGAATTTGAATTTTTGAAATCGCACGCTTTTACTGCCGTTAAATATATGGTTTTATTTTACCGTTCTCTTCATTTATCTTCTAAAGCTATGATTTTTACAAAACAGAAAATACTAAATAAAAACATATTTTTTCTTAGCGTGCATTTAGCCGAGGCTGTACCGTGCAGTAAAAATGTTGGAATGTAAATTTAAGTTATTTTCAAGCAATGCAATAAAGCAACGCTTATATAATTTTCGATTTTTATGGTATTAAAATTTTAACCCCTGTTTAAATATGATAATATTCAATCAATCGATTCAAAGGCGAATTGAAATAACTTATTGAGCTAATATAATATAGTAATCGTATGACTTTTTTTATCCCACGGTTAATAATGCTTTTAAAACTACAAAACAAAAATGAAAAAATAAACGCCAAAAATTAACATTCGAATAATTACCACTAGTAAATATTTTTTAATGTAAATTTTGACTGCGGTTTTAAGCTCGAAATGATTTGTAAATAGGCTCAACTAGTCAAGATGCTTATTTAGATTACATTAACGGTTCAAGAGTCTGAGTTCGATAAGGGCACCGTCGGGGTCCACTCATGTCTCATGACTTGTCCTTGGAATGGACCGAAACATCTCAAACAGTACTCGCCTTTTACGACGTCAGTAACCGTTAATATAATCTAAATATGTCTGAGTCTCATGGCAGCCTTTCTAGTCAAGATGCTGGGTACATTATTTACACTGCGGCATGGACGGGCGCTAATCACCGTGGTAAACCGCTCACCTTTCCGCTCTGTTATATTTGAGAATTACGCCATATTCCCGCCTGCCGTAAGTTAATCGTTAATTTTAATTGTCTTGCCAGAAACTGTTTTATTTTGCATCCTACAAAGCCATTTACACCACCACCATTATATATGTATATAGAGTTAATAATTTCAAGTTTTAATATATACATAGAGGACGGGCCATAAAGCACCCGAAAGTAGGTACGTGAAAAACAATTAGGTACGTGTTTTTTCTTTTAATATCTCCCAGTAATTTTTTTTCGAATAAAATCATCACTAAGTTATCTCAAAAACATTGAACTTTATGGTCACCTACGTACAATGATGAGTAAGCATCGGAAATTCGGATGCTTTTATACCTAAACTTCGGCCTCAGTACCTACACCGCGTAGATGTTGACTAGCATGGAGGCGGACTCTATTTAATTTTACTAAAAAAATTCCCGGGATTTACCGCCATACTAAAAATTTGTATAACATCAATAGGTACAGTCACCAGTATTAATATATGCCACAACAAAGCGCGTATAAATATCTGACACGACTCTAGGGTTCGATCGATCGTTAGGACGTGTCAGATATTTTCGCCCGCTTGGTTATAGATATTGATGCTGGTGACTGTACATACATATCAAGGTATTAAAAAGACTATTTTAGTAGTTCCTGTTTACAAAATTGTATTTAATTTACATGTGTTTTATTTAGCTAATAAGACACGTCATAACCTAAATAATTTAGGGTTTGGTTGAAACTACCCTCGTTTATAAAACTAATGTATACCTACCTACTATCTACTACTATCACGCTTGTTTACATTTTTCGTAATAACGTGACCACGTTTCGTGGGAAAAAAAAAAAAAAAAAAGAAATAATAATAAAAAAAAAAAAACTTTCGAAAACAATTTCCGTAAGTGCTGCCTAGCTTGTGGCTGGAATTGGTATGAAATTGATAGATTCCACTGTGACATGAACATTTATATGCTAACCTGTCGTGTCACAATGAAGTCAATTAAAATTAGGCAAATGAAATTCCTTAACTACTTGCCATAAATTTGGTCCTATCTCTTACATTATATAGTATGTTTTGCTATCGTGAATATGTTATGATGTGATTTGTTGTAAATTGATGATATTTAAAAAAAACTATTGTAAGGGACTATTTGCAGGTCACTGAAGCGGAAAATATATTTTTTGGAGATTTTGCATGTTTGTGTGTGTCGTTGCGGCTTCATCACGCCAAATCAGCTAGACGGATTTCTACTATTTTTGGTACACGGGTAGCTGGGTATCTCCAGATGGTTATAGGATACTTTTTACGCCACTACGCTGAAGAAAAAGAGGGGTTATGACTTTCTCCTCCACAAACGAAGCGCCTTCTAGTCCTGAATAAAGCTTTATTCTATTCTATTTCCGAACGTCAGTACACCAGCTTTTGACCTTGATCATGATAATAGTAGCGGCATTTTCTTTGGGTACCCTTAATCTTTTAAAGCGTTATCAAAATTTATTACACTATTAACTAAGCTAATTACCTTTAAATAGCTCCAGCGATATTCAAGTCATATTTTCTTGGGTTCGAAAAGTGTGCTATATGCACAATTTTTTTTCACACGTTCTTTATTTGAACGAAAAATATTTAGACCACCTTTTATTTCCCGAGTTCATTAAACAAATACAATAAGAAATGCATATGACGTATCTACTTATTCACATGATAAATTTCAGATTGATTGGATTTTAGCTAGCTAGAATATTCTTTCGTTCTTCCCAGTAAATATCATTACGCCTCACTTGGAAGATGCGCCTCAGTCGCCTCACAGTTTAAATACAACTATAGTCAATACATATTTATAACCTAGGTGACCGCAATTTCGTTCGCGGATAAGAAAAAGGTCATTCCTTTTCTCAGCTACCCGCCTTGGCTACCGTGAACCAAAAATAGTTGAAATCCGTTTAGCCGATTTTGCGTTATGAAGCCACAACGACTAATAGAAACATACAAAGAAACAAAAAATACATCTTTCGTTTCAGTGACTTCCAATTAGTCCAATACAATGTATTTTTTAAATAATATCATCAATTTACCGACATTTCATTTTTACGACTTTATATTAGTATAGATTAATCTCAAAAACTAATATCTCCATTCTTCCTTAGCAACTGAACGCTCTGAACAAGGGAGAAGAGGAGAATGAAACCATCAGCGTGGCAGAGATGAGGAGTCTCGAGGGCTACGATGACAGCCTGAAGGAGGTGCCGGACTACCAGTTCTACGTAGCCTATGACTTCTACGCCAAGAATAACTCGCATTTCCACAAGTCGCCTTACTACGGATACTACCAAGGTGAGTAGACATGAGAAAGTTTTTCCAAAACTCTAAGCAGGGGTGAGGAAGAGAATGAAACTACCAGCGTGGCGGAGATGAGAGCCTGAAGAGACTGACAGTTCAACGTAGCCTACGAAATCTAAGCGAAGAGTAACCTGCATTTCCACAAGTGCGACTTTCGTTCAAACTAATTTCAAACTGTGTTGACTACATGATAATTATGCTCATGGAAGGAAGATAAACAATAAGAATGCGTCTCCTGGGAGACAAAAATAAACGATGACAGTTTGTACATAATGTAGTAACATATTGAAGGGACGGTTAGATTTAATTTAAATAGAAATATGCAATTTGCCAAATTTGAAATATTTGGATTTTTATGTAAATTATATAATTTATTCTAACGATGCGTTGTTTCCCAATACAAGTTCCAAGTTATTCGAAGTATAAATTTATATCTTCTCCAATGTAAATTAAAATTGAGCGACTTGAGCCTTAAAATTAAGGAAAGGAGATTGACTTTGATTTGATTGAGAGTTGGACCAACCTTAGGCTAACACTAGACTGTATACTGAAGCGCTTGAGCGCGCCCAGGAGTCATGAAAAGAAAAACTTTTTTATGGGAACTATATTATTTATTTCTTACCTTAATAGTTTTAAAGTTTTAATCGTCGTCATTGTCATTCATAATAATAGTAACGAGGAATTGAGCAGGGCGCCTAACAACGTCTTGATGCCTATAGGCTATTATAGCTCACCCCAAGAAGCAAACTAGGCACAACAGCCAATTGTTCTCCGGCCCGAGAAAAACATGAACAGCAATATAGTTTCGTATGCACTCTAACCCACGATCTCGATTGTCCTCATCGATTAACATTTTTTTTCTCTTGGACTAATTTTAAAAATGTTTGTTTTTTCTCATAATAAGTAACGCAAGGAACTCGTAAGTGGTATTTTCATCTCTGGGCAGCATTTGATCCAAACCTTGTCCATCTCCTTTGAGACTGTGGTAATTATTAACGACCGTTTTCTTTTTTTCTAGTTCCGAATGCAAGCAACCGCTTGTACACACCCCAGCTGAACCACATCAGCATGAAGATGCCCTCCAGCCCCCTCATGATCGCGCGGCCCTCCCCCGAGAACTTCTGCAATATGTCCAGCATCAACGACGACTGCAAAGAAGGCTACTGCGAGTGCTCCCACGTCCTCTCCGTCAAACTCAACTCTGTCGTAGAAATTATAATCCTCGACGAAGGAGTCACCTTCGACGCGAACCATCCCTTCCATCTACATGGTCACAGTTTCAGAGTAGTAGGTTTACGAAGACTGGGTAAAGATACTACAATCGAAGAAGTCAAAGCGTGGGATGAGGCAGGTCTTCTGAAACGCAATTTGAAAAACCCTCCCATTAAAGATACGGTCACTGTGCCTGATGGAGGGTACACAGTTGTGAGGTTTAAAGCGGATAATCCTGGTTATTGGTTGTTCCATTGCCATATAGAGTTCCATGTTGAAATAGGAATGGCATTAGTATTCAAAGTTGGCGAGCATAAAGACATGCCGCCGGTGCCACGGTACTTCCCTACTTGTGGCAATTATATGCCGGATAACATGATTGAACATGACACAACGCCTAAGCCCAGTGAAGATAATCATATTTCTATATCTCAATGGTGGCCTGTATTAGTTATGAATGGTACTGCGTCGTCGGCAGTCAGTATACTGAGTAGTTCAATAGTGATTGCGCTCAGTTCAGGACTATTAATTTTAAAGTTTCATTTAACATAGATTCTAACAGTATTATAAGTATAGGTTACGAGAACTGTGCAATGTATACTAATTAATGATAAAAAAGCTTATAGCAATGACTTTTTTAAACCGAATTTGTACTTATTGAATTTATATTTTATACAAAGTGTATGAAAGTTATCGAAATGTTAAATCCGTAGAACTTGTTTCACGTTTCTTGGACAGTACTTACAACTATTTATTGTAATACCTACATTGTAAGAAAATTATCAACTGTAGCTGTTTCTAATAAGTATATCGTCAGTACTCGGAAAAAAACCCGACTGCAGAATGTTATAGCCCTCGTAAGTCCAGGGTCGTCTTTCACTTGATCGGGCCATTTTTTTGGTGAACGACTATGCGATCTAAGCCTTCGGCAACACCAAACCACAATCCGTTTTTCCAAACTCACTCCCATAATCAAAAGGAATCCAACGACACCTTATATACAAATGAATGTTTCAGAAGAATTCGAAAAAAAATGTATCAATAAAAGGCTGCACATGTGCCAAAAAATAGACATTCATACATACATATATACAAACGCTCTACAAAAACATAACCCTCTTTCTGTCTTTCTCACGCAGTCGGGTGAAAGTAATTGTAAACCTGTGATTATACTACTCAGCTTGCCAAATATTGTGTACACCTAATGCGTGTGCTGCATAATGTATCAACTGTGCTCTAGACTTAGATGAAAATACGAGTTTCTGTCAAAAATTTCATTTTTGTGACAAGCTTTTATTGCCGACTATGCTTTTCTTTAAACATCCGTTAACTAATTCATCGAGCCGAGTCAAAAGAGCCCAAACTCCGCCTCCTCTCTAAATCCTACAGATGAGTTACTCCGAAACTCAAAAATCGAAGTTCGTAACGTGCAGTCCCTCTCGCTCTCATGTTATGCTGTATTTGAGTGTGAGGGATGGCGCCATACGAACTTCGCTTTTCGGATTTCGTAGGAACCCCTCAGGATTGTGCTATTTTATTACTGAGTTTATATGAAAACCATCCAGCTCCATCAGCAGAACAGCTCAATGGTATCATAATATTGCATTGTTACCGACCTTACATAACCGGGAAGTGGGTCGAATCTTGCAAATAAAATTTCACCCACTTCCCGGTTATCTAAGTTCGGTAACAAACTAACATGGCAAGTTAAATAAAAGCTTGTAATAAAAGGAAAGATACTAATTTTTCCAATACAAGATCGTTGTTGGAAACTTAAACTTCTAATTAGTGGCCCCGTTCCAACGCCTCGTTAAGTGTCTTCTCTTTTTTATTTTCATCTAAGCCTAGGTGAGGTTTTCGCTGGTGATATGTGATATTATTAAGTAAAAATTGATTAGTTATTTTAAGGTATTTTATGTTATCAATTTGAGTTCGATAATGAAAAAAAAAAGTAAATGAGTTCAAATATTGATTTGAGTATTTCATTTATATTTGCCATACTCCTATGATTCCCTAATTTTTCAAGCTGATATTGTCATTTTGAAGCGTGACACTATCATGCTTAAGAATTGTACAATAAATGATTTTGAGCGGACTATTTTTGTGCTATATAGCTACTATCCCGACAAAATCTGCCTGTTTTGCATTAAAAAAGCGAATGGTAAGTAACAAACAATTCATAATTTTAGCAATGAGTAATAAATGACTATTGACTCGCGGCTCTTGAAAACACTCTTTCAGCTCCAGTATCAAAGAGCCGCGTGTGAAAAACGAAGATTCAATAACATTCAATTGTTTTCACTTACCGAAATAGGCGTCGAAATAGGCACTGACAACGGTTTTCAAGCAGATTTCCGTCCGATATTTTCTAATATGCTATTTATTATCTCTGAATAGACTTTTCTATTGAGACCGTAACTTGAGCGCTGGCCGTAAAAATGGCGTCATCAATCATTCTACTCAAAAAGTTAAGTGCGTTTTATATAAAAATACGGGTTCTCTAAATGCTTTTTGCGTGTAGTTCTCTTAAATAGAATTCTTGGGTTTTTTATTGATACAGTATTACCAAATTCAAGTCTTGATTGATGATTTTCGCATGTGTTACATTATTTTGAAAGTATTTTTTAAGCTTCGAGCTAGTGTGTGACCCTGTTATTCAACCACCACTCATTCCTAAATCACTCCAATTCTTTCGAGACCTTATTTCTCAAAACATCAACCGCTCAGGTTCCTAAAACGTTAAAAAACAGTTTGACAGTAAAACACTGTCACATGTGATGCAAAAAATATTTTATATTGAGGATTTAAAATATAGAAAATACAACCTGGAATGAATATCCATTAGCCAAGCTGTCGCGCCAATAAGGGAATGTTGCCCTTACCCTTGTGTTTGTATTGACTTACCCACTCTAACTTGATTATTAATGTATGTACGCCACAGAGATGTTTGCCTAGCATCCGACTGGCAGGCTAGTTACTGTGATTAGAACAATTGAACACATTTATTCGAAAATGGTTTAGAGAGGATACTGCTTTAAACCCTTGTATATTTTACGACAAAGTCAAATAATTCATAATCGGCAATGTCTTAATTGAAGAAGATATGGAGAGACAGGTAAATAATGAATATAATTAAGATTAAGGTAGTTCAGATACTTGGTTTTCCCTTATTCTTGTTTAGCGCAGAGACCCTTAAAGTGGCACTAAGGAAAAAAAAATGTTGCCCTTGAGATGTGGGTGTGGCGGTGAATGCTCCGAATCCCCTGGACCGTACGCTGTATAACCTATCTATCAGCCACGGACGGCCAGTGCTCAACATAGGCCTCTCCTATAGCTCACCACAGAGTGCGATCCTGTGCAGAGCGCATCCACCCCGCGACCTTCACGAGGTCATCTGTCCACCTAGTCGGGGGCTGCCCACATTGCGCTTTCCCATGCGTGGTCACCACTCCAGGACAGGATAAAAGCGCAACTTAAAAGAGAAATCTAGCCGAGACTATCCACCATCTGCCTTCAACATATGTTGCAATATTTTGGTCGTATAGACTGCAGAGAACCTGGCAACTTAGAGAGACTGATGGTGATGGGAAAGATTTACGGTACTAGATTACAGGGAAGAGGCCCAGCATGGTGGTGCGATCAGCTCTCCGAACACCTGGATGTCCCATTAAGCAACGCTGTCCACAGATCAATCGACAGGGAGTAGTGGAAAGCTGAGATCTAAAACTTCAGTCGGCGGAGTCACGCTCCTCAGTGAGGGACCGATTTAGGAGGAGGAAGTATCTAAGATATTTCGTTGACTCTGGCTGCAAAGACTGAAGTTGAGATTCATGAGTCAAACGACAGACGGTAAAGCTATAGAATGATGTGTTTGAAATTCAACCTTGTAGCAATGCAGTTTGCAAGTGCAGGACTGTCAACCGCTTTTAGTAAGAATCGCTTGTGAACTAAGTCTGACTAGGTGAAGCGGTTGCCAGATTCAAGTGTATGTTGATCGTGCTCTTTGAAACGCACAGCAGGATTTCAAACAATGGGAACAACGCTTGCTTATTTATTTAATTATTTAAACTTTATTGCACTATAAAAAATATACAAATGGCGGACCTAATACCAAAATAATACTTAGAGGGGATTATGTATCAAGTTTTTTTTAATGTGGGCAAATTGACACCGCTCTTCTTTTTCTTGAAATAAATATACAAATGTCAACATATAAAGAAAAATACATTGCGCTCACCCAGTCTTCTGCTCCGCTGGTCGATGGGCTTGAGACGTTGGACCGGTAATACTGCGTTCAAACCCCGCGTGAACTATGTAGTGAGCGCAATTATAATTTTTCTGTTTCTACATGACAATCAAAAGTAGTAAGGTCTACGCGGGAAAATGCCTCTTGGCCAGTTCTTGAGTTATGTTGCTAGTTACGTCAATAAATTAAATATATTTACGCCATTTAAATAGCAATTCCTCTCGTGTGATATGTCTTCACGTCGACATTGGAGAAATGCCTCTTGCTAAAATCGGCAAAAGTGAAAGCCATCCAGGAAAAAAAATCCTATCAAATAGGAACATAAAAGGCTTTAAATTTCATATCAATGGTACAAAAGTAAAACGTAAAGAGGTTTCCTTTAAACGCATCTCTAAAAATCAAGCGATCCCTTATTATACAGATCTCTATAAAAGAGGGAGAATTTTACCAATTAAGATAGCGCTAAGGGATGGCCCTAAATCAAGGGGCAGAAAGAAAGGTTGAAGTAATAAATATCGCGGGAGGGAAACAGATGCTTCTTAGGGGTAAATGGGAGAAAAATAGGCACTGTTGCCCGTTATCTGCGATCTCTGCCCCGTTCGCACTGTGTGGAGTGACGGGTGGGCTACACTGTTATTGCTTTGGCAAACTGCAGAAAAAAGGCAAGTCAAAATGTACGCTGTTTTACATGATCTACTAAAATTATATGTACCTATCAGTGGCGTGGCGTCAATATAAGCCGATTGCCACCGGGTTGACCAAAAAAAGGCATAACCACCTTTTTCTTTAAATGTCTACTATTATAAAGTCTTAAAAATGAAATGTTTGTATGTTAGTATGTGTCGTTGTGGCTTCATTACGCTAAATCGGCTAAACGGATTTCAACTATTTTTGGTACACGGGTAGCTGGGTATCTCCAGATACTTTTGACTCGACTATGTTAAAGAAAAAAAGAGGGGTTATGACTTTTTCTCCTCCGCGAACGAAGTTGCGGGCGCCTTCTAGTGTCAGTATATAAATACGCTTCGGCTTTACTTGTAATTTTCGTGGCGCCACGCCTCTGGTACCTATTTCTTTCGCCTTATTATTATTATTATTACTTTTCTCGCCTAGGTTATCAACAGAATTCTAATGGTTGCAGCTAGTAGGTTGGACTGTCCTATCCAGGTACACTGGATAAAACTTCATGTGGATGGAGGGGCTGCCCTGTGAGCCTCTCTCTGTCTCTCTCTCTCTCTCTCTCCCTCCCCCTCTCTCTCTCTCTCTCTCTCTGTGTGTGTCTTCGTGTAGATGTTTAGTTGTATTTTATTTTATATTTTTATCAATCTGTTGTTCTAACACTAAGGTTAAGTCTATTGTTACTAACACAAAATATGGAGTCACACTCTGAAATTAATGTTCTTTTTATAACGTACAAAGCTTTTAATAAAATAGGCACTGCCCGCCGGTTATTTGCGATCTCTGTATTATGGCTGCCGATATCAAAAATACGCTGTTTTGAGGGCTCATGTCTGAAAAGTCCGTTTTCCTAAAATGTTTTATTCCCAAGATGACTGCATTCTCACAATGTCAGACACTATAGAAAGCGGACATTTTGGGAAAAGTACTTTTTAGAAAACGGACAATTCAGGCCTGAGCCATTTTGAGGTACCAACATTGACCGGACTTTTAACAAAATGAGCCATACTACTTACTTTACTTACTAGCCTTTATTAATAAAGAAATAAATATTACAGGACAATTTTTTACACAAATCGAATTAGTCCCATTGTAAGCTCAATAAGGTTTGTGTTATACGTACTAGACGGCGATGTATTTAATAGATATATATACTTATATACATAGAACACATCCAAGACTCACGAACAAATATTTATGCTCATCACAGAAATATTTGCCCTTACCGGGATTTGAACCCTGGACCTCAGCTTCGCAGGCAAGGTTACTCCCACTGAGCTAAACCGGTCGTCAAAATTTATTTTATTTAGTTTATTTCAGTGACTCACTTTTGAACTTCCTTTGATTCCATTAGTCGTGGGTCTTCCAACCTTGTGACCCAACTGTCTAGTCCCATTAAGTTCTATGTGTTTCTATTATGAGACATTGTCTATAAGGCTAAAACTGCATCTCGAGTCGAAGACAAAGGTCCTATTCGGTATTTGTTTTATGGAACTGCGACGTAATAGAACTTTTAAAACTGTTGTTGTTCGAAGAGTTTCATGCTCCTTCCTCGTCTTATCAATTCTATAGAACAATTACGAATTTACATGTCCTATTAGTTTGGGGATTTCACTGTAGAATAGAAGAAAATATTTTTTTCCAACAATTTAAAAGTATAATAATGATTACCAGTTCTGTGACGTCACAGTTTTTTTAGGACGCATGAGAAGCTATCCGATTAATAGACATTTTATTCAAACTTCTTGCTATCAGTTTACTAGAAATCAGAGCCAAGTAACTTAAGACTAAAAAAACGTCTCCAACCCGCCGTCCCAGTAGGAGCTATAAACTACCACTCTAATTAGTTGTCAGCTCTAATGAAGCGACAAAATATGCGGCGAATTCGTTACAAAATTAAATTAGGTTGCTGATCTGATTTATGTTACTGATTCGGATTTGTTCTTGCCCTAAAACCTCTTGATGTAGTCCGAGGCACACACCTACTTCGTTCGCGGAGGAAAAAAAGTCATAACCCCCTTTTTTATTCAGCGTAATTAGGTAAAAATATTCTATAACCATCTGTGGATACCCAGGTACCCGTGTTCCAAACATAGAGTTGAAATCCGTCCAGTAACAATAAAAAATTGGATCCAGTGACCTGCAAATAGTCGGCTACAATCTTTTTTTTATATCTTCAATGTACTTACAGACATTTAATTTTTATAACTTTACAATAGTATAGAAGAATCTTTTTTTCAAAGGTGAAAAGGTATCCGAGAAGTGAGAACCCAAAAAACATTAAAATAAATCCTCGGGAAGGGTTACACTCTGAAATTATTCTTTCAGACGCAGATCCGTTATCTCAAACTATTAAACGTCACGAGATAATTCCAAAGATAATAACAGGTACCCAGAATCCGTTGAAACTTTTCCCAAGTTACATCTTTATGGGACCTTTCAACTTCGCCATTAAGGGCCTAAGATCAGTTAAGCCTCGTAAGCCTGAAACATTAAATTTAAGACTATATCGCTCCTTAACTTAATCTTTTTGAGAACTCCTTTCAAATTTATGTGAAATAAACCTGACATTTAAGAGAAAGGTTTTTTCTTTATGTTAAGCTGCGTATTTTTTTTTTTATATCAAATTCAAGGCCTTTGAATTCATCCTACAGTTTTATATTTCGTAGAAAGAAATGTCAATATTATCATATCTGCAGTATACGGATGATAATATCAAATGAAAACTATTTTACAAGGGGTTTGCAAGATATTTTAGTATAGTTTATTCAAGTGTGTTTTAGTGAAATAAATTTATTCTTATTTACATTTGAATGGCTGGAAAAACAGTATTTTATTCAAGACCTTTTTTGTTGTAACTATTGGTAGTTCTAATCATTATATGTATTGTGAAAAAGGGGTAACCTTGCGGGCATATCAGTAATAATTGTTATTGTCAAAAGTCGTTACATAAGTTTACACAATACGTACCTACATGTTCATGTTGTATGAATATTGGTTTTCTGTAAAGTCGGTTTACCGACGATAATTTTACGTTATAACGTGGAAGAGAAGCCGAACGAATAGGATCGTGCCTCTCTATCGCTTGGTCCGCGCTCTCGCTTGCACACGAAACGTGACGATGACTCATGTTTTGTCGTGCGTACAGCCGGCGTTCATTTATTTGTAAGACGTTATCGCGTCAGAAATTTACAATAGTCGAATGTCACTATAATCCTTTGGCTAAGGCCCTGGCGTGCCCGTACCCCTTTTTGTGCGACGTATGGTTCTAATTAACCGTTACAAAAACTTTTCTTATTGAAGAAATATTTTATGCCCCTGAATACAACGGCAACTTGGATACAATTTTTACTTTGTTGTACGCGAAAGAGACCTCTAAAACGGCTTGAGATTCCTTTTTAGTCCGCTGAAATCCACCGGGGTATATGAGAGATATGGAACGTATATGCAGTATATAGTAATAAATGCCAGTAATCAACTAAAAAATTGAACTGAATAACGGAAGTTCTTTATGTATTTTATATCGTTTTATCTCCTACTAAAGGAATCCCAATGAAAAGAAAATCAACTCGGGACTAAAATATTCTTCAATCGAAATGGCATTTAAAATTTCTGTTTTTGTTTTCTTTGTGTAAATTACGCATTTAAAAAAATTGATCAGTTAACTAACTACATACATTGACTTGAATTAAACAATCGAAAAGCATTTCGTAACGTGATATTTTTCAGTAGCCAACCTTGCCCACAAGTTTTAAAATGTAACTAAAACCAGCAACAAACTATGTTATCCTCATCAGGCGTAAATTTATGAGGGAGTACACCATTTCGTCGCAAGTAGCCCCCATTATGCGCGGTTTATTGCCAAAGTTCTGGAACTTTCTGCAAAACATTCGACGGAAATGCACGCCCCATAATATTGCTACGTTCCCATTGCAAGCGGGTCCCCCGCCTAGAAACGACCACTAACTCCCATTAACTGTAAATAAATTGGTAGTGTGGGATTTGCAGTTTAAAATAAGTTATACCGTTGCGATTTGAGTTTTGGTTGCATCTTTACTGTTCTTTTAGGTATTTAAAAGAAGGTCAACAAAAAAACACGTAACTCGTATCATTTCGCGGTACGAAACTATTTCGCCGTGTATAGTCGCACCCAGTACCACAGATCAGTACTACAACCATAGAATGACGGTAAGGAGCACCATTCCGTTGCAACGCAAGGCCGGCAGCGTATCAACCTAACCGGTGCGCTCGTGGTACCCAGTACAGTAGTACAACGTAAGTATAGTCGCACTCAGTACTACAGATCAGTACCACAACCAGAGAGTACAAAGGGGACGAGCACCCTACCGGCGCAACGCAAGGCCGGCATCACCTTAAGCCCAGCCGGCGTGTTCGTGGCACCCAGTACTCCCCGGATCAGTACTAGGACGTAGGTACAGTCGCGCCCAGTATTCCACAATTAGTATCGTACCGCGAAATAGTTTCGTACGACATTTGTGGTACGACTGGCTGAATGTCAAAAGTCACGTGGTTTTTATGTTTACCTTTTTAAGTATATAAGAAAACAGACTATAGATAGGGGCGTATTTTGTGGCACCCTGAGCTAATAAGTTTCGCCGGCCTAGAAGTTAAGGAAAAAAACCCGCCAAGTGAGAGTTAACTCGCGCACCAAGGGTCACCGCCCTGACAGTTTGTACTTTTACATCTGGCGCTTACGCTAAAAACCCCAAGCATATCGTGTATTAGCTTTCTCTTTCTTTGATGCGTGCTAGCAATAAATGCGTCCCTCATTACAAATTCCGTTCATTCGCCGGCTCGGCGTTTGGGGCGTGGTTTACGAATAGGCATTTCTTGAAGATGCAGGCCCTTAAAAAAAAACTCACGTGGCACGAGTAGTAGAATGTACATTGTACGTGCTCACACGCTCACACTCGCGGCTAAGGTAGTGCACGATGTTGCAGCTGTGATACGACTAAGTAACTCAGTCAGTTTGTTAGGCGCCGCATAAATTGTACTCTTAAACCCGGCCTTAATGATGAAATCTCTCTCTAATTAAGGACTGTTGATTTGTTTGTTTGAAACACTTTACAGCAAGTTAACGATGGTACTAGAATCACCAGATTGTGGCTTTAAATTTACTTTTACATTCTAATTACTTTAGGTTAAGATTTTTTTTTGCAGCGTCGCCCACTTCTAAACGGGAATTTGTACAGAAAGTAATTTTGTCTGTGGTTTCTTATGATTTGTTTTTTTTGCGATTTGTTTTCTATGTATTGGGTACTACTGTCTCAAAATCCTCCTTGTGTTGAAGCATTATTTAACATGGCTAGTCTGTCGGAAATTCTCTGAAGTATTTATTTTTCCATATTGTCCCGGAATTACATTATTGAAATGTACGGTATAAAATCATCATATTCTTCAGTCCAGGCTTCGGATAAACCTATGAAGTCCTATTTTATATTTTAACCGCTAACGTAATCTATAGAATTTTATGTTTGTTTCACCATGTACTGAAGGGAAATGCCAGCGAATTGTACTACTCGTAGCTATTTAAATTTAATCAAATGGCGTCTTCATTCGTGTTCACTCAAGTAAAGAAAGGGGTCTTCACTTAACTAAATTACACATGATTGCATTTCTGAGGGACCCTCTTAGTGACCTTAGTCGAATGGGTATACTTCAACTGTTACTTTGATGGAATATTTATGTTAAAGTGTCCGGAACCGCATGATTGGTTAACGCTTTTAGATAAAAACTAAACGGCAAGATACTTCACTTTCTCTTTTTTTTATAGATCAAAAGTAACACATTGTATGGAGTTCCAACAGAAAGTACATTTTCGTTCCTTATTCCCTGAAAGTGGGTCATGGCTTATCAAAAAGGGTTGAAGAATATCCATTACGACTAAAAAAACTTGGTTTAATCATGGGGCTATCGCAGATACCTATAAGTTATTTATCCTCACTTGGCCTAATTAGTAAAGAACATTCTAACTTAAAAGTACACCTTTTTTAATTTAAGTAACAGGAATTAATATTTTTAGTGCCACATTGCCAATTTCATACACAAAATGTATTCCTTGCGAGAAAACAGCTGGTATTGGCATTAAATGCATATTTTTAGGTTAGAATGTTGTTAACTGGACAAGTACGGAAAAATAGCCAATTATTCTGGCACACTAATATTATTTTACTTCTTAACTTTTAAAAATGCTTATGAAAATAACACTAATAATTATCATTTTAGAAAAATATAGTTATTTACATATGTTAGGTAATGTAAGAGACAGATTAAACTTCAAACTTTATGGCCATGAAAAAAAAGCGGGAAAGTAAGACTACGTAGTGTATTTGTTCTCATCTGGATTTTGTTTTTTTTCCTCATATTCGAAGTGAAAAGTAGATTGTTTCTGCTGTAAGGTACCCATTTCAGCTTAGAACTATTGAGCAGTATTGAGTTGAGGCTCTTATTTCGTTCGAATACCAAATTAACTCGGCAGATATGGGTACTTTTTATCCCTTGGTTAACAATCTACTATTTTACTTGACTATATTACGACCATATCATATACACGACACGATTGTCGCCCATATGTCATCACTGCGCCGTTTTTAACCACTGGTGTAAAATGTTTAATGAAACTCGTTAATTTGGTGCATGTATCTCTGTGTCGTGAAGTTGGAAAATGTATTTGAAATTATAATCTATTTACTTCCACGATACGACAGCGCAGTGTCACACGATATCCCATCGGCCCACGATACCGACGTCGTATCGTGTAATTGTAAATTTGTGATTTATTTAGCCCTAACTCCATTAAAATAAACTTCATTTCATTATCTATACTATTATAAAGTTGTAAAAATTGTATGTCTGTACATTTAAGATATTTTCAAAAAAATAAGTGATACTCACTATAGGAGGTTACTGACTGACATCTTTTTTGTATGTTTGTTTGTGCCGTTGTAGTTTCATCACGCTAAATCGGCTAAACGGATTTCATCTATTTGTGGCACACGTATTCACAGATAGATAAAAAAAAAATACGGGACAATATTTACACAAATCGAACGACCGATCGGGATGGTTATAGGATACTTTCACCAAGCTACGGTGATGAAAACAAGAGAGGTTATGATTTTTTCTCCTCGGCGAACGGAGCACCTTATAACATTATTTCTAATGCTAGTCACCGGCTGGCTGCTCAGGTGAAAAGTTTGAAACTCCTAAAATATCCCAGGGCACTTATCACTGGAATTCTAGTTATCAATAATATTGCTAGGCAACTTCATTGACCGCCATAATCCTTCTTAAATGCGATTGATACCTTCTTTGACCACAATAATGCTAGTATAATGCGCCAGTAATGCAATTAAACGTCTATTATGTTCTATCGATCCTAACTAATGCCGACTATAATTTGTGCTCAAATAAGCATTAACCTTATAAAAATTAAATGTATGCTGTAGCCGTATAAACCTTTGTAATGCAACTATAGAACTAACTCCAATTGCGAAAACGATACAGAATTGCTGGAAGTCGGCCGTTGTACTGCTTTTATGTGTTACTTGGGAACGAAGTTCACATCAGTTGGAAAATATTGGAAACACACTCGGTAATTACCTAAACAAATTTTGATCTTTATCTTGAAAACATTAAAGCAACGTTAATTACCTTAAACAGATATAAAGCAAAGCGTAGCGAAATAAATTAGCAACACAAATAAAACTCCAACAATTCGGTGCCTTCGTGAATTCATAAAATCAGAGTTGCCAAGTACGCCGAAGAGCAATTTTAGTAGATTTAATCTAATTTTACCTTCTTTGAGAACTTCTTAATGTAATGATGACGTTACAAGGCCTGGATGTACGATTCTGAAAATAATTTGCGTAAAAAGATATTTCTTTGTCATTATTTTTTCACAATAAGTGGGATAAATATGTTGGTGCATACAATTTAGCATAATTAATCATTTGTCATAATGCATTTGTTTCTGATGACAATGAAGTGCGCGGTGCAATTTTTTTTGTGAAATTGCAACAGCGCGATCTTAAAATCGTGTCGTGAAAATTAAATTGAGTCGGTTAACTTCAAACTCAGATAAATCCACTCTAACCACTTTGGAGATTATTGAAAAAAAGTGATAATTCGGTGATTTGAAAGGCAGATTATTTGTATTATGGCTAAAGCATTAGAAAATCGATCCTTTTCGACAAACTCAGCTTAAAAACCACCTAAACTAGTGTATTCTTTTCAAAAAAAAAAAATTTTGATTGGATTTACCTTCATCTGATATAATCGTTTGCAATTTATCTATCTTTGAAAAAACTCAGTGTGGATTTGTATGATTTTGATTTAACAGACCTGGATTTATCTAGATTTATTGACGCCAAGTTGACGTCAACTGACAGCCATATTGAACAAACTTCTTTCGCTGATTGGCTTTGATGGACTTGCCTTCGTTTGAAATAAACTGTCATATGGATTTACCTGATTTTGATAAAATATTGTTATTTTAACTTTATTTTTCTCAAAAACTATACGAAATGAAATAGAAACAAAACCAATTTCTTAACCTTTTATTATATACAAAAATCTTAAAAAATATGAGAAATGGATTTACCCGAGTTTGAAGTTAACCAACTCAATTGTGGTTTGCGCTTCGCCTTAGACACCTGAATACGTTACGTTACTCTTATCAACCTGATTGTAAATCAACGATGCATATTGATTGCCATGACAAAGTTGAATGTGGGTCCTAGCAGTGCCTAAGATCGCGATTTCTCCCTACAACTTTATGCACTAAATGAAAACTTTCATCCTTTGTCCTTTGTTGGTCTTGAAACGTATTTTGTTACGTACTGAAAAAGGTGTGTGATGTATTGCCGATAAAAACATCAATGTCATATAGAAATTCGTGAGAGACAGCTTATAAAATTCCGTTCCTAAATTACGTGCGATCCCGCATTCGTCCCTCCATGTCACCAGCAATAATATCATCCCAAAACGGAGTTTGAAAAATTCTTATTAAACTCGGAGCTACTTCCCGTCCATTAGCACATCAATCATTTTCAATATTAAAAATTCCGACGCCCCCTTTTTTTAATTAAAATCTATACTTTATAATGAATTCGTTCGGAATCCACGTCAGTTTAGAATGGATTATTTGTCGCGAAATGTAGAAATTTAATTACTATTGGAATGAAATTAAATGGAGTATTTGAATTGCTGTTCTTGGAATGATTTTTATTGCCTTATTTTTTAACTGAGGTGAGGCTAAATTCCACGTGGCAAGTGATATTTGTTCTAGATATATCCAAAATAAGAGATAACAAATAACACACATTAGAAAAAAACTGACTGTTGAGTTTGTTTCGGCTTTCTTCTCAACAGTGGTCTCCTATAGGGAAATGCGGTAGAGTTAGACTTGTAAAAGTGCGCTTGCGGCCTACTTACAGAATAAAGATCATTATTTCATTAAAAATAACACCAATATATAGGGATCTACGTTAGCCATGTGATCTATTCGTAGTAACTGTTAGGATATCTCACTTTCATTCAGATGAATGTCGTCTACTCCGATTGAGAAACCTACTATTAAATATGGCGTTTATCGGTGCGAGACATAATTATATCCAATTTTGCGATATTACGTCTATATCTTCTTCAAAATCCAGAGCAAAACTCTTTATATAGGGATATTTCCACCTGTTAACATCAATTTGTTACGAGTGGTAACAGCAGATTTTTTTTTCTCATTTGTCACCAGTGGTAACTACTGGGAAAATGCCCAACTGTTACTATCAACACCAATCACTTTAGTGGTAAAGTTGGTGGTCAAAGGTAAGAATAACCCCTATATATAGCCTCAATATGGCCTATTAAGGCGCCTAGTCAAATTTAGGTCCTGACTTTTCACCTCAAGAACTTTTTTATCTTAAAACTAGCTTAATCTTATAATTCATCTAGATATAGGTTCTTTAAAATTTAATTTTAAAGAACCTAAAGTTTAAATTTTAAAATTTAATTAATAATTAAAAATGTGTTTATTTTACCTAGTAACTAAAAATTATATTCATCAGCAGTTTTATAACTTTAAAGTGCTGTTCTACTAAGTTATACTTCCCCTGGCATTAATTTATCACCAATTATAACAAAGTGAAAAAATATTGAAAGTTAATACATTCCCAAGAAAAGTTCTGGTCGCGTCCCAACTTCGTACAAGTAATATTTAACAAATCGCCGGGGGCCGGAAAAGATGGGAACATTGCTTTGAAATATGTGAACCAATTTTGTGACGCTGATGTGAATAAAACAGGTGTTGATTGATGTCAAGTGACACAATGGGGAATATGCAATATGTTTATTTTTCATAATTATTGTACTAAACCAAGAGAAAATTAAACTAGGTATCACCATATAATTCTTTTGCGTTCAATGACAAATATAATGCATATTTCCTAGCTATTTACAGGACGATCCACTTTTGCATGCTGATGTACATAACAGTGATCGAAATAGGTAGAGCGGTTAGGTAAAATATCTACCTAGAGTTCGCCGAAGAATATAGAGTGGTTATTACCGGGTAAACCGGTTTACGTATATTCTTGTGGTACTAGTCGTATTCTCGTATTGTTAAATCAACGTGTTTTGACACACAGTAACATCCGAAAGTATGAAGTATATTGAAAGTCGCCACAAATAGAATAAACAATTTGTATTTTTTCAATCATTGCTTCTCATAGCGACGTGTCAGCGTAGGTAGCAGTAGTAGGTAGGCGGGTGGAGTTTACTCGGCTGTAACCACTCTATATTATATTTTTTGGTGAATTTTAGGTATATTAGCTCTCCGTATTCCGATCACTGCTGATGTAGAATATCTGGTTCAAATCACAATTAAATAACATTTAACATAATTGTTAACCGTTAAAGCTTTTTCGGTATCATTCTAATTTTCTATTGGTCATCCTTCTTAGAGTGTAGTGACTTGCCATTCATGTTCAGGAGTCAAATGCTTTGAAAAATGTAAGGTGACCACGAGTTATGATAAAATAACAAGGAAATATTTATTTGCACTAATTATCACCCTAAGCAGGTGTTAGGCAAGCTAGGACTAGGAACAAATGTTTCTGTTCACGACTTAGGAAAATGGTTACTTTTCTACTGACGACTGCATGTACACTCGAGGACAAAAAAATTGGATTCACCCTAATTTAAATAACAGCAATTGTTTTTTTTTAATTATTTGACAATAGTTTTATTTAAGTTCATCCAAAACATACAGATATTCAAATATTACGATTTTTGTGATAACTCACTTCGTCAACATCTTTTTTGTTCATGAGTTTTTACGAGTCTGATTTAAATCTGAAAACGTATTGTTTATAATGAAAAATGAAATAAAGATTATGACAGGATTAAAAATCTTTACCACCCTGCATAGTAAAATATGACGGTGTTTTACCGATCCCAAATTTTTGTCTTTGAGTGTAACATAACCTAGGTAGGTACATAAGCAATGTGCATATTTTAAAATTGTATTGTTTTGGTGTAAAGAAGTTTCCATAATATCCCAGAAGATCTTCCAATTTACGGCCAAAGCGTAAGTCTTCCAAAACAAACTTTAAATACAATACAAGCTACTTCACAATAACTCAAGATAAATCAAGCGCGATTATGAATGATATCTCCATTACGCCAGTTCAAAGGACAAGTTTGCGGGTTCACAATACAACAAAAGAACCGGGATATCGTATTGTTCGTAATACGGAATAGCGGCTACTAAGCCACCTGCCTACGTTCTTATTGTCAGAGAATTCGAGTCTAATTTTAAACAAACTAACCTTAAGACTCATAGAACCACTGAAATCGTTACAAAAAGTTATTTTGCGGGAATAGAGTACGTCAGCCTAAAATATGTGAACCTATATAGCTAATGCACTGATCTGGATAGATGGACAACCTACTTATCCTTCTACCCTCCTCTCCCATTTGGATAGATGGCTAGATACAGCATTAGGTAACAAGTGAAGATTTTGGATTGAATGCCAATCGCGGTTGTTTTATTCTGTCAAATACTCGTCATTGACAGGCGTTATATGTAAGTCATTTAAGTATCGTTATATACATAAGTCATATACTAAGTTGTAGAATGAAATGATTGTTGTTTGTGTGCGTCGTTGTGGCTTCATGACGCTATATCGGCTAAACGGATTTCAACTATTTTTGGTACACGGGTAGCTGGGTATCACCAGATGGTTACAGGATACTTTTTACCCGACTATGCTATAAAGAAAAAGAGAGATTGTGTACTGTACTATGTGTTTGTTTAGCTATAACATAATAAAATGTTTAGTTTTAAAGCGCCATCTAATTTTTGCCAGAATATCTCCTTGCGATCGGAGCACGATCCAAAGTATGGCAATGGACAATCCACTTGTTTTAATGGTCCTTGATAATTACTAACAAAACATGGTAAAATGTTGTTGTAAACGTTAGTGACATAATATTTTGCAGCTTGACTAGAAATAGTAAAGTTCCGAAAGTAAGTTATACCTGTACCAATCAATCAATCAATCAAATAATGCTTTATTCAAGTAGGCCTAGTGACAAGCACTTTCGAATTGTCAGGTACAGTACATTAGAGAAGTGTTTACTGGGAGAGATACAATATGATCCAACATTTGTTGCAAGGATCAGGGAAAACCCAGAAAAACCTAATCAGATCATTAAACTTAAGTATAATATTATTGATAAAAATTATCATTTAAAAAAATAAAATAATTATTAAGATAGATCCCAAATGCATTGTCGATAAAAAAAAAATCTAGAATGTGTCTAGAATAAAATTCTAAATGTCCCGAGTATATAAGACAATTAAGATGAAAATAATAATAATACCTAAATAGGTATTCGTTAAAATAATTATACATATGACGCTATAATTTACATTAATCCCACGCGGCTTTATCATTCATGTAGTCTTGTGTGCTATAATAAGCTTTAGAAATTATTTTTCGTTTTACAATATTTTTGAATTTACCGATAGACAGATCACTAATGCTGCTAGGAAGTTTATTATAAAACCTCACACAGTTACCTATGAAAATTGCCTTATTTTATGGAGTCTAGTAGCAGGCACTGCGAGCTTATGCTTATTTCTAGTATTAATATTATGTATATCACAGTTCCTTTTAAAGTGGGTAATATTTTTATGTAAATACATGATATTCTCATAAATGTATTGACAATGCACTGTCATTATATTAATGTCCTTAAACTTATCTCTAAGCGAGTCTCTATAGTTCATTTTATATATCGCACGAAAAGCCCGTTTCTGCAGAACAAATATAGTATTAATGTCGGAAGCACTGCCCCATAGTACATAATACTGTGGAAATAACTGAAATATACTAATCGAGCCGTTATCACGTCTGTTAATTGACGAATCTTACTTACTACAAAAGCTGCAGAACTCAGTCTATTCGAGAGATTAGCAATCTGGGGATGCCATTGGAGTTTAGAATCTAATGTTATACCGAGAAAGACTGTACTATTAACTAGTTCCAGTTCCTCACCTTTAACAATACCTACTCTCCATGTGCCGCATTATATACCTTTAAAAAATTCTTATTATAGCTTCACAAGTTCTTTCGTGACACTCCCATGGTTTGCGGGCGATGGGGGAAAGAGTAAGAAGTGTGCGCGCGGCAGGGTCACTATGCCCCCGCTGTCTCCCCCCCCCCTTCCCGTCACCCGCAGGCTGTTCGAGTGTCAGGAAAGAACTTGTCAAGCTATAATGCACACATTAACCCGCCAGGAACCCGCCTAGCGAGAGCGCTCTGCTCGTAGAAGCGTAGCCGATACCATGCGTTTTTCCGTATGTAGAGAAAAGTACGTAGCGCTACAAAAAGCTTGGCAGCGAAAGTGATTTCTTGTATATTCGGATCACCCGCCGCATGTGTATACATAGGAAACGCACCCGGAGCAGACGCCAGCTCCAGGCTCCCGCAACTCAACGCAACGCCTTAATATTTAACGCGTGGCATTATTCCATGTTTTTAACTGCAATGTTTTCACTCCATTGTAGTACCTTAAGCCATTGTCTGTTGAAGGAAATTCTGCTTTGTTCTTTGGTAGACTCTTTTATTGTGATCTGTAAAAGCCTTTCGTCATTGTCAATATTACATTTAAGCTTCTTTGGATGATATCAACATTTTGATAATATCAAAATTATCCAATACTCAATATGAAACTTGGTAAATTGCATTAAATGTTCACTACTGACGTCTATTTATGGGTAAATTTGTTAGTCTTTATTACGACAGTTATTGACAGAAAATAAATTACAATAAAATTGATGCGTTACTACGAAAAAATGTGATCCAAATGCCGTTTGTTCAATCTTGTTAATGTCAACTTCAACATTAAATTTACTTTATGTCGTCGTTCTTTTACTTTAAGGGTTAAAAATAAATAAAAGTATGGTTACTATTTTAATTATATATTTCACAAGTAAACTCGTTCGAATCCCGGCCAGGGCAAGTCTTTTTTTGATGAGCACGAAGGTCGTTCCTGGGTCTTGGATGTTTTGTGTCTATTTAAGTATTATAATATATCTATATAATTATTATGTATATCGTCGCCTAGTACCCATAGTACAAGCTTTGCTTACTTATAGTTTGGGACTAGGTCGATTTGTGTAAGTTTGTCCCTGACATTTATTATTATTATTATTTTGTTTAAGTACTTTTTTTCCCTCCAGGTGGAGGTAGCGCTTCTACCATATTCGCTGGCTTGTAGCCAATCAAATTATTATTAAACAGCGTAAGAGTGAAGTAACAACGATAATTATTGTAGACTTGAAGAATTTTTTTATTGGTCCCTTACTCTAATCAATTCCATTATAAAATTATTAAAATGATATGTCTGTACATTGAAGATATAAAAAAAATGAATCAGGCTATTTGGAGGTTGCTGAACTTTCTTGTGTGCTTATTGCGTCTATGCGCCAACATTACATTTAAACGGTGGAACAGATTTCAACTACACCTTTGTACACGGGTAACTGGCCATCCACAAATGCTTACAGGATACCTTTTAAGACTGAACCGAAACAAAAGGTTATAACTATCCTTCTTCAAACGACGTTACGGACACCTTATATTAGAACTAAAATCTATACTGAGAAACAAAATTAGGTACTTATAGTCTACAGTGGCGTAGCTAGGCTTAAGCGAAGCGGGTACTCGCCCACGGCTTCGCGCGAAGCCAATAGGCTATTTTGACAAAAAAAAACATGGTATGTTATAAAACGACGCCTTAATAATAGAAATATTGGTGAAAAAACTCCCCGAGATACAACGACATTATAAGCACATTTTTTGACTTTCCCAAAAAACGCTTCATACTAAAGCCTACAAGCATGTGACGTCACGCGCTAGTATCTTGTATAGGGAAAATAAGTTTGTTCTGCAGCTATGTTAAAACTTGCGTTTATCGAAACGGTTTTATAACAAAAATTACAAAGCATTTCATGGGTTATTGGATGTTATTATTAGTTATTAATATTTTCATACTTTAAAAATGGACTTTCTCACCCAGCTTTACAGACTCATAAAACCAGCTACACGTAAGGTATCGAACCTAAAATTTTAACGTAGTTTTTTATTTTTACTTTTTTTTCTACTGTCAAATACCCTTTTGTGGATGATGAACATTCTCTTCATCATCTCTCGTCTAGATTAGTCCACGCTACGCCACTAATAGTCTAGCTGGATAACCGGTTCAGCATTTGATCCACTCAACCAGCGAAGCATTAGATTGTTGTATAAGATTCAATAACATTCTTATGTACCTTATCTATTTTATTAGGGTTCCGTAGCCAAAATGGCAAAAACGGAACCCTTATAGTTTCATTATGTCCGTCCGTATGTCACAAACATTTTACTCAAAAACTACGTGATGTATATTGATGAAAATTGAAGTAGGTGGTCTTGTATGAGCGGCTCTTAAAATATTTTAGGTTGGGCTTACTTGTAACCAAAAATGAAACATGAATAATTCGGCAAATATCAATGTGAGGCACATATTTGGACAGTTCTTTTTAAAACATTTTGAAGTTTTTACAAAAAAATTTAGTTTAGTGAAAATTTTCGGAAATAAGCGCTCCGAAAGTAGCTTAAATTGTGCCCCCCCCCCCCTCTATTTTATAAACGGTATGTCCAAATACTTTTAATAAAAATTATTTTCGACATGATAGGATATACCGTTTTTGGGTATACTCTTACTTGCTAGAATTTTATTTGCCCGAATATCATCTGCACTATTAATCAACGGTCATAAAGTTGTTTCTCATAATTTAATATGCCATACTCATTGTTTACCATATAAATTATATGCCAGAATCTTTGTTTCTCGTAATATTAATTTCAATATTCAAATCTTCTATAATCATTGTAATCCATAACAATCACATGCCATAATGTCATTTGCCATTCAACTTAATTGTTCGAATTGTACAAAATGGAAAATGGATTCAAAACCGAAAACTGTAGGTTAGGTTACGTTTGTATTGTGACCAAGTATAGCGGAGCGTCAAAATGCTTGAATGCTTTGCTTGCAACTGCGACAAAATGCAAAATGGGTCCAAAACCGAAAAACTGTAGGTTAGGTTAGGTTTGTATTGTGACCAAGTACCTATAGTCATAATGCTTGCATGCTTGCTTGCAACTGCGACAAAATGGAAAATGGGTCCAAAACCGAAAACTGTAGGTTAGGTTAGATTTGTATTGTGACCAAGTATAGCGGAGCGTCAAAATGCTTGCATGCTTTGCTTGCAAATTGCGACAAAATGAAAAATGGGCCCAAAACCAAAAACTGTAGGTTAGGTTAGGTTTGTATTGTGACCAAGTACCTATAGTCATAATGCTTGCATGCTTGCTTGCAACTGCGACAAAATGGAAAATGGGTTCAAAACCGATAACTGTAGTTTAGGTTAGGTTTGTATTGTGACCAAGTACAGCGGAGCGAGCGAAGCGAGCGGATCGTCAAAATACTCACAAACAGCGAACTATTGCTCGAGTATGTAAACAATTGACAATAAATATCAGTTGCAAAATCCACTGCAATCCACCAACGTGTTAAAAACAGCGCTACATACATGTAATCGAAACTGTTTTTTTTTTAAGCAGATATAATGTGTGACATATAACAATAGCTCTTTAAAAAAAATGAGTTAGTGAAGTGTAGATTTTCCGAAATAAATAAATAAATTATGTCCAAAAATATGAAAAAAATTACAAAGATGACGCTTAATAAATACTTTCAACGAAAATTGTTTTGCCATCATAGTTGAAGTCAAATATGATGCGATGATGCTCAAAGGGGACAGCTGCTGAATACAATTAGGTATAAAATGAATGTTGATTAAAAATTAAACGATTTTCACAACCGAATGGTACTTAACTGCATATAAATTACGATGTACGTTTTTGCGCACTTTGCCGTGGTTTCGGACGTCGAGTTGTAAATACAATTTATTAATTCCATGAAATGACTCAAATATACAAATGCTGAATCAATGATGGAGGTTAAGAGTGAATGATTCTAATTTTAACTTTTGGATAACATGCTTTGGAGTAATTACAAATTAGGGAGTTTTGAGATACTACCCAAATTTAAGTCACACGTGAGCGAACCGTTAATTTGGAAAAGTCGCGCAGTGTCCCAGGCTAATTAATTAATTAGATACTATTTACTTTAGGGAGCCTTCATAGTTATATGTTAAAATAATTATATCATATAGTTGCGTTATCGAGGTCATCATCATCATAATTTTAGCCATAGAACTTCCACTACCGGACACAGGCCTCCTCAATTGACTTCCACATGGGCCGGATAGAGGCGACCTGCATCAAGCGATTTCCCGTAACACTAACTAGGTCGTCCAACCACGTTGGGAGTGGATTCTACGCTGTGGTTGCCGGTACGCGGTCTCTACTCTCGGACATTATTCCAAAAATAACCTAAACAGCGGGATACACGATGAATCTTAAGTTCTCATTTCCGGAACACGGATGGATGTTAATAATTTTGATACAAAGATAGCTGGCCATGCAAAGAAGGTTATAGGATACTTTTTATCCCAATGCGAGTTATGTTTCACGTGTCTAACTAAAAAAGATGATAATTTTTCAAATACCTATTTCTCTAACGTTCAGCTGATAGCATTTCCACTTAAAGCTTGTCGAATAACCCCAGACTGTATCATCCTAGATCGCCCATGTGTAAAACACAATTTGTCAGCGAAAAAGAATTATTTATTGCAACCACGTGCCACCAAAATGAGAACGAAAGTGGGCCACAATGACAGTCACTTTTCTTGCCGGTCATCCCCGCTATATCGTAATAGAATATTCACTCGGCACATTCGCTCACATTACTCCTGACACTAATGCTGTCTGAAAGGTCTGCTTAAATATAATGAACCGGAATAAAAAATAACATTTTATGAATATATATACAGAATGCACGCTTTTTTGAGGCCATTAGGAGTAAAAAAACGGCCAAGTGCGAGTCGGACTAGCGCACCGAGGGTTCCGTACAAGTTATACGCTACAAACGGCCGTATCTATGAAAATCAAGTGTTAGCAGATCCATGGCAAACAGTGGCGTACCTACGGTTCATATAGACACAAAGGTACTGCCTACCCTGAACCACTCCATATAGGCACAGAGAAACTTACCTACCTTGGCCAAAAACCCTGCGCAAGCCACTGATGGCAAGTTAAATAAGTTTCTGACTATAATAGCATTTTTGGAACTAGCTTTTAGCGACGACTGACCTCTTCTTTGAATATTCCTGAACTAATATCCAGACGATTCTAAAGAGCCTAAATTGGATAGGCTTCCTTTAGTCACCCAGTCTAGGTTTAGATAATAAACTATGTAGGTATAAATTAGTTTAAGGTACAGGGCACCACTGAAAATCAGCGTCACGGCACAGTGTAAAGAGTAACAGTGGGCCGACGCCTTTGATGTTTGCGTAAATGCCGACACCGCTCAAGGTTACCGTACCTACCTAGGGTTGTCACAGACTTACACAACTGCCCAAACGAGGAGGGTAATGTTTTTAGATTTTATGTATGTTTGTATGTGTACTAATTTTGCAAATGGCGTCCATTTTGGAAATAAAGATGGCGGACGTCACTTTGTTGAAAAAGTCGACATGGGTGTCGTTTTCTAGATTTTCGAGGGTGTAGATTTGAAAAATGACATCCATTTTGCAATTAAAGATGGCGGACGTAATTTTTTGCATAAAGTCGTCATGGGTATCGTTTTCTGGGATTTTGGGGGTGTAAATTTCAAAAATGGCATCTACTTTGGAATTAAAGATGGCGCACATCACTTTTTTGAAAAAGTCGTCATTGGTGTTGTTTTTTGGGTTTTTGGGTGTAGATTTTCAAAAAAAAAAAACATCTATTTTGAAAATAAAGATGGCGGACGTCACTTTTTGAAATGGGTGTCGGATGTGTGTAGCATTAATGTGAACCATCTTTAATTCTAAAATGGAGTCTATCTTTGAAATCTGCACCCCAAAAACCTAGAAAACGAAACCCATGACGTCGTGGGTGGTATAGGAATTACCGCCCATGATACACAATGTACTACTTGCTTGGCAGTCTTGTTTTGTAATTCAGAGCTTGTTAACCATTAAAATCAAATATATATTTATTAGTCAGTATTTCATACTTTAAATTTTTGTCCGCCATCTTGGATTTCAAAATGGATGTCATTTTCGCTATCGGAACCCCGAGGAACCTCGGATATGACACCCATATCGATTTTTATGAAAAAAATATGTCCGCCATCTTGGACTTCAAAATGGATGTCATTTTCGCCATTGAAACCCCGAGATACCTCGGATATGACACCCATATCGATTTTTGAGACAAAAATATGTCCGCCATCTTGGATTTTAAAATGAATGTCATTTTCGTCATCGAAACCCCGAGGAACCTTGGAGATGACATCCATATCGATTTTTAAGAAAAAATTATGTCCGCCATCTTGGATTTCTATTTGGATGTCATTTTTGAAATCGGCACCCCGAGGACTCTCAGAAATAATTAAAACATCAAATACTACATGATACGTATATACAAACAGAAGCAGGAAACAATTTCTTGCCTTTTAAATAAAATCTTAAACTACCTACTCATAATATTTTAAAATAAGCTATAAAGCATGTCCGCCATTTTGAATTCAAAAAAATATCAGATATATTTTTTTCTGTTTCCGCGATTATTACTTTCCATGGTCACGGGTGGACTGAGAAAGAGAGAGTTTCTCAGTCCACCCGTGACCATGGAAAGCTGGAAAGCTTCCGAAACGTCGGGAACTAAACTGAGATAATATACGCGATATAATCCGTTAAATTGTTTTATTTCAATGAGATATATTTTTGATTACTCTGAAACAAACAATTAGCGATATTTTTGCGGTATTTCAATTTTTACTGGCAAGCGTAACGCTTTTACATCAGCCATTTGGTTTACGTTAGCATGACATGAAAAAAATTGAAAAATAAAGCACTTTAAAATTTAGTAATATTAATATTTACCTTTCTATTGAGCGTGGAAATTCATCAAATCACAGGTTTTTATTTATGGAAGAAGACGACATGCAATTACAAGCTACGCGTCAGCCCTGAAAATCATATCCCTGAATACTAACAATAGCGCGTATGAAAGTCAGGGATCGCCCCTCCCGCCCCCCGCGCCTGGCACCCCGCACGGTTGCCCTGGCTAGACGCCTTCGTCGGCCGACTGTATTATTTCTTAGACTGTGGTCACGGCTTGCCGTGGCATGAAGCTGAGTGGTGACCCCTTTCAGCGTCGTCGTTTGTTTTTGCTATTTGTAATTTTTGTTTATGCCGGCGTTGAATAAATATGTTTTTTTTCTTTATTTTTTTACAGACTTTATATGGCCACCATCCTGTTCCATCGTCAGATCAGTTCAATTGTATCACCTCACTTCCATAAATATGCCAAGTATTGGTTCAATCCGAAACTGAAAAGTGGGTCAAATTTAATTTGTAAGACGCCACGGCAAGTTAAATAAAAACTCGCAATAAATGCCAACTCCTATTTTTCTTAACTTTTATCGAAGTGTTATTCAGTGACTGGTATTTTCTTGAATGCATGTTATTGCCATCACATTAATATGCAGAGTCCACCGCAATTATAAAAATAAAGAAGCATCAGTCACAGTCCGGGGCAGGCTGACGTAATGACAATTTGATTGGGCATCTAGGCACGTAAAAACATTACGCATGCGGGGGAAGATTAATGGAGGACTAAGGTTGGCTTGAGACGAGTTCTTTGGCCGTTTACGTTTTTAGGATTCCTTATGTTATTCTTGCGAAGGCGATACATAGTCTTAGAGTATTTAACTAAAGGATATGACAAGCCGGGTCATTACTGAACAAATTTTACAACCATTTTTAGCAGGGAGAGAGAGTGAGAGACGTACAGCACACTACGGAAACATTCCTATTTCTATAAAGGCACACAATGGGGATAATAGGTAATTTTTATGACGAAAATACTAAAAAAAAACTTTTAGCTAGATACCTTACGTGTATCTTGTTTTATGAGCCTTTAAAAATAGGTGGGAAAGTCCATGTTCAAAGTAATAAATAATAATACCATTGAATAACCCATGAAAAGTATGGTAACTTTTGTTATGAAACCGTTTCGATAAACGCAAGTTTTAACATAGCTGCAGAACAAGATTCTTAATTTCTCCATATAAGAAGGTGTGACGTCACGCCTTCCTAGGGTTTAGTATGGAGCGTTTTTGGGAAAGTCCAAAAATGTGATTCTCACTTTGTTGTATCTTGTGGAGTTTTTAAGACATTGAAGTACCTTTTTTATCAATATTTCTTTTATTGAAAGGTCTTTCTATGACATATCACAGACAAAAGTTGTCAACATCCCTATTATAAGAAATCAGCTACAAACAAAAACACCGGCCAAGTGCGCGTCGAACTCGCGCACCGAGGGTTCCGTACAAAATAAATGCTACAAATGGCCGTAACTATTAAAATCTAACGTTAGTAGAGCCCTACTTCGAAGCAAAATGTACGCGGTGCTCGATCATTTTATATTGGCTTGATATATACAGACAGAGTTCAAATTATACTGTTTTGTATATCTACATGATGTGTGAAATTTTTTACTGTCTAGCTATCGGTTCATGAGTCATGAGATACAGCCTGGTGACAGACAGACATACAGACAGACGGACAGCGAAGTTTTAGTAGTAGGGTCCCGTTTTACCCTTTGGGTACGGAACCCTAAATACTAGAAATAAGCATAAGCTCGCAGTGCCTGCTACTAGGCTCCATAAAATAAGAACATCATTCATATGTAACATGTGTGAGGTTTTATAATAAACTTCCTAGCAGCATAAGTGAGTTGTCTTTTGGTAAATTCAAAAATATTGAGAAACGAAAATTAATTTCTAAAGCTCATTATAGCACACAAGACTACATGAATGATAAAATCGCGTGGGATTAATGTTATAATTTACATTCGTCATGGAGGTATATGTATAATTATTTTAATGAATACCTATTAAGGTATATTATTATTTTAATGTTAATTGTTTTACATACTCTGACATTAAGAATTTTATTGTAGACACATTCTAGATTTTTTTTCTCTTTTTTTTGATAATCCTTTTGGGATTTATATTATTAATTATTTTAATTTTTAAAACGATCATTTATCAATAAAATTATAATAAGTTAAATGATCTGATTAGGTTTTTCTGGGTTTTCCCTAATCCTTGCAACAAATGTTGGATCATATTGTATGTCTCCCAGCAAACACTTCTCTCATTGTAACTGACAATTGGAAAGTGCTTGTTGTACCGAGGCCTACTTGAATAAAGGATATTTTGATTTTGATTTTAACCATACCCACATTTACTGTATAAACTAACAGGAGATTTCGCGATAACGTTTGCAGAGAGGAATTTATTTATCAGGTTCATCTCCAGTGGTTTAAATGCTCTAAGACTAAGAGTCCCAATAGCACCTTAATTGATATTTTTTTATATGTTCAATAACGATGTTCATTGTGCCCTATCCATATTTATTCCTAGTTTCATGACGAGGTAATTCGTAAGCAAATATTTGTATGTCGGCGTGTGTTAATTTAAAACAGCGGCACAGCGACCCCGATGGGCCAGATAAAAGGGTTACCTTTGAGCAAATAAAACTTAAGTGTGAGGTGTTAGTCGGTCTTGTTTCCATATTTCGTGCACCTTTTAATTAACAAAACAAGATAGGGCACTGAATAAACAAATATCTTACATCGATGACATCAAATTGAGGTTAAAATTAAATAATTATAAAAAAAGTTTTGAAATTGTCTAATATATCTTGATTTCATATGAAAATAATATTTTTAAAAGTTCCGGATTCTAAAAGGGCGTATGTAGGTGACATGTAGAGCGTAGGTAACAGTCACAGAGAATAAGCAATAACTATAACCTGGGATCGGAACCGGTATTTTTTTTATACAAAATAACCCAAAATAACGATTCGTTTTTTTCGTTCAATTACTACATATTCGTATATTTTATTAAAATTGTATAATTTGAACCAGGTTTTAAAACATTCTAGATATAGCGTGTGTTTATGAATATAAAAAAAAATACCGTTTCGGATCCCTGACTATAACTAGAGCGGATTTGGTAAAAAAAATTATACTGCTGTATTACTTGTGCGTTGTGACTATGTCTTATCCACACAATGAAGTAATTTTGACTAGACGTTTGGATCACTTAGTTGCACCACAGCTGGCGGTCCCAGGTTCTAATCCCGACCAGGACAAGTGTTTGTGTGATGAGTGCGAATGTAGGATCCTGGGTCTTGGATGTTTTCTATGTAATTAAGTATTAAAATATATCTATAACTTCGTCTAGTACCCATAGTACAAGCTTTGCTTAGTTTGTGACTAGGTCGATTTGTGTAAGATTGCCCTTGATATTAATTTATTATTTAGAAATAATAGTATGCTTGCTACACATTTTCCCGAATATCTTCAAAACTAGTTGATAAAAAAAAAAACACTTTTAGGTTCCTTGATAATTTATTAACAAAATAGGTGTCGATTTAAAATTATTGGAAATTTTAAATCATGTCGATTTCAAAGTCAAGCTCTAAATACATGTATGCAAGTCGCTTTTACGCCACTGTAGCACTAGACTAGTTAGTATTCTTTAGTATAGCGTAATTTACTGTAAGCCACTAGTCTCATATCGATACGGGTGTCGAACAATTCTTAACTGGCACAATTCGAGCGGAACAATAAATCCTTCTTCAGTCGTACTGCCGCGTGTGGGTTACGCTGGCAAGGCTCTGTGGTTGGCTCACGTAATTCATACGCGATGTTTCGTGCGACAAGACATTTTAAAGTATATAAAATAACAAACTACGATTCACATAATTTATAGAAGTAGTACTGTCAGTCTATTCGAATAAATGTGTTGTGCGTATTATCTACCCGCATTTTTTTCAGACGTTTGATCATGACAGTGTTTTTAGTAAAGATCGAAGATAAAAGCTGGTAGTTTCGTCGCTGTTTAGGCTATAAACAGTGTTCGACCGATGGTACGCGCACACGGTCGGTCGAGCGTCTAGCTATCGCTGTAGAAAGCATGTGCGATCAGAGTGATGCTGACCGTTGGCGCGTATGTGGCCATACAAAACACGCCCGGTCGACCGTACGCGCGGACCATCGGTCGACCACTGTTTCCAGCCTTATACGAACCCTTGTAAATGGTATTTACAAATCCATAACTTTTTTCAGTTCTGTTACCTGGCTGAATTTTTTGTAGATTACATAGATCATAGTCTATTTCTTACTATTATTTCAGAACTCCAATCACATTTTGTATGTTTATTTTTAGTTAACTTTCCTACATCTGGCTGGAAAAAAAAACAATTCGAGTGTTTATTAAAAAATAGAAATATAGGTAAATTGAATTTAACAAACTCACCCATCAAAAATAATTGAACCTCAATAATACCTATCGCATAAAAGTCGGCGTAGAGGCAAATAATAAAGACAACATTTAAAAAAGAAATGAAAATGCCAAACAAATGTAAACTATTAAAAGCTTTTCTATTTTGCCTTGCGTATTAAAATTCCATTTGGTTGAACACTACGCGAGTTGTATAATTCAAAAAACTCAGACACCGCCGGGCTGACGCGCACTGCCGCAATGCGGAAGCCGAAACGGCTTGTCTTCTCCACAATTTGTAAGAATTAAACTGGAATCTGGCCCCAGCACTATGTCTGAGATCCCTATTACTGGCACTTACTTGCACACTCCGAGAACACTCGGCTTTTCTCGCCACTTCTCGGCACTTTCTCGCGAAACATGCTTTGATTAATTAACTCTTGGGAATTAAATATAAAATTGTTGAGCCTTGTTTTATATCGTCGGAGTGATTTGGTGTTACGGATGCGTGCTGAATAATTTAGGGTAAAGTTGGGTGTTCACTTGTAGCGGGGGTTGGTAATTTAATTTAAGTCAATTTCTTTATAAGAGTAAAAAACTAACGACAAAAATACAGAAAATAATTAACATTCAGAACACTTGCCGGAAAGCGCTGAACTAAATGGCACCTGATGAAAAGTGGTCATCGTTGCCAACCTGTAAACTCGCTTCTTGATATCCATATTGATATAGTTTGAAATCTCATTATAATCGACAGGCATTTCTATAAACAGGTGTACCACTTAAGTTCTTGAGTAATAAGTGCCCCTGTGATGTATTTTCATCAAGATTTCTATCGTTATATTTTACGTTATTACCTGTCTTTTCTTTATACCGAAAACAAACCTTTTAGGATCATGCCCACCTGTCATTGCTAAATCAATTTCCGCCCCCAAAATAAAGCCCTGTCATACGGATTGTGTCAACAATCGTTGACATCCTAAAATCAGAGGCACAAATAGCACGCCATTTCGGAAATTGTACTGAGAAATCGAAATTTTGATGGAAGCCTGTTTGATGTTGATTAAATACAATGGCTGTTTGCTTGTGAAGTCCTAGTACTCGCACTAATTAATAATAGCTTTTCTCAGTGTTTGCAAAGAAATGGAAAATGAAATTCCAGCAACACAAAAAAGAGGGGAAAAATTGATGATGGAGTGGGTTGAAAGTTGAAATAAGAGGGTTTTGGTTTTTTTTTCCTGGGCTGCGCAAGTTGCCTACCTGCTAGTAAAAATCATAACCGTCTTTTTTTCTTTAGCGTATTCCAGTAAAAACTATCCAATAACCACCTCTCAACGATGAGTTAACAATGTATCAAAAATGATAAATTCGTAATGACACAATACCAAAATTGAAAAAAAAAAAAAAAACAATTTTGGTTCGGTAAACTTCAAATTTTCCGTGCCATTTTGTATATCTTCAATGTACAGACATTTTATTTTTACAACTTTATTCTTAATTAATGTATAAGATATATATATACATAACTGGAAAGTTTCATAAAAAATCGTCCAGTAGTTTTTGAGATTAAGTGGAATGTACATCCAAACATCCAAACTTTCATGTTTATAATATTATTAGGATAGAACAGATTGTCTGTTAAATTACTAACTTATATACTAAAGGCCAAAATCATAAACTACAATAATAACAGAAGTTTTAATTAATATAGGTTTGTACATGAACTTACTTTTCAGTGATTTGATGGAATATACTTTTCGGTTAAGTCTCGCCTTAAGAGTCCCCGGCAAGCTCGGCCAAATTTAACCTTCCCATACAAACGGAGTTTCGTTCTCATTTTAAAACTACGTGTTGGATTGTAACGAAACTTTCTATATACAATGACATGAGATTTATCTAGGCCTGTAATTAGTTTATATGGCTCCAGTTTATAAAACAAACACAATACAGCAAAAATAAGTTTTGTGTGAAAAACTCAAATTTGTTGTTTTTTTACTATGGCATCTGAAACTATATAAACTAATTACAGGCCTGCATATACCTTAACTTATTCTAAGTACAAAGTTAGAAGCTCAGAGCAAACTAGCTAGTCGGTTTAAAATGAGAGCGTAACTACGTTTGTATGGAGATTGGAGAACCGAGCTTCCCGGGGACTCTTGAATCAACAGGCACAAAAATATCACCACTTATTTGATCCGCTACCAGTGCTACCTGCATTCTGAAAGAAATATTTTATACTAACCCCCTATACATATCTCTATTACGCTATAACGTTTTCTTTGATTACTTCCCTGGCGTATGCTTCATTTGTGGGTTCAGAAACGCTAATTAAGTTATTTAAAAATGCTTCAGCCATATAATTTACATTTGTCTTAGAAACCGTTTGTTAGTTGCAAATGGTATAATTATTGGAAATCGTAATATTACGGTCATCCAAAAGTCGTTTATATTAATTATCTTTTGGCACCCATTACGTTGCTAAAATATAATTAGGTTGAGGTTTGCTTTGGTTCATAATAATCCTGAATAGTTAGCGATTTTAGAATTTAAATAAACATTACAATACAATATAAGATTTTATAGGAGTCGACGTCTACATATATATACTTGACAAACGTTTGGCTCAGCGGGAGTAACATTGCCTGCGAAGCTGAAGGTCCTGGATTCAAATCCCGGTAAGGGAAAATATTTGTGTGATGAGCATAAATAATGTTCCTGAGTCGTGGATGTTTTCTATGTATATATAAGTAAATATATTTATTAAATAAATTCGTATTTTAAAAAACACTACAAAAACACGCTTTACAAGACTTTTTTAACAAATCCAAACACAGCTATATGATACGATGTACCATCATGAAGTTCCAGTTCATATCTTCCGGCTCCATCATCAGATCAGTTCGACAGTACCATATTATTGTATTGTCATTAGAACTACATACAGCTACCAATTTTCATGACGCTACGATCCTTGGAAGATGGTTAAATTAGTTACCTTAGATTCCATTACAAAGTTAGTTACATACAGGTCGACCTAATAAAAGCGTGTATATATATCGTCGTCTCGTACCCATAACATGATTCATTGGACAATTTTTACACAAATCGAACTAGTCCCATGGTAAGCTCAATAAGGCTTATATTACGGGTACGAGTACTATACGAGCTCCAGCTAGGTGGAGCGACGACATAAGAAAAGTGGCTGGCAGCAATTGGAAACGAAAAACTCAAGACCGAGCTCAGTGGCATGCCATGGGAGAGGCCTATGTCCAGCAGTGGACGGAGGGGGCTGATGATGATGATGATGATGATGTTCCTACTAAACGCGTCAATAATATATGAATAGATATCTTTACTTATATACATAGAAAACATCCAAGACTCAGGATTATTAGGATAGCTCATCACACAAATATTTGCTGTTACCGGGATTCGAACCCAGGACCTTCAGCTTCGCAGGCAACGTTACTCCCGCTGAGCCAAACAGGTCGTCAACATTGGTCCTAAAAAGGTTAAGGTTAGGTTGTATTTAGTTGGAAATACCAGCAAGGAAGTCGATTTTTTTACTGTTTGGTCACCAAAATGAAGATATGATCCGTCAAAACGCCTTTGCTCATCTACACAAGAGAGTTGTAAAATGTGAGTAAGGGAGTCTCAGGACAAGAGCAGTCCTTACACGTAACGTCTCATAATTATCTTAATATGCCTTTATACCCTCTCAAGACTTTGACTGTTACGCACCACTGGGGAACTCGTCGCTAGTATAATACGTTTAAACTATTCGTTTTTATAGGTCTCGCTTTTAGCTTTGTCTTCTTAAGGGCCTGGATCGTCAAGGAAAACCCACGCCCCAAACGCCGAGCCGGCCAATAAGCGTAATTTGTAATAAGAGACGCAGTTATTGCTCGCGCGTATCAAAGAAAGAGATGGCTAATACACTACATGCTTGGGGTTTTTTGACGTAAACGCCAGATGTAAAAGTACAATGAAATCGAAGATATTATTTTGTTTTGTGAACATTAAAGTTAGTGACGTAAAAGATAAAGGGCATAATGACATTTTTACATAATTTTGCCGTTTATTAATCTGTCATTTGTACAAACTAGACAAAAAACGGAAAATGAAGACGCGTTTTCGGATTTATTTTCTATCGAGGAAATTTTAAACAAACATGCTTCCGCGTCAGGCGCTGAATACGTTATATAGTCAAATCATATCTGAAAATCAGCCTGTTTCATATACTAGAAATATTTGACAAAAATCTCACAAAAAAAAAATAGCTTTAATTTTCGAGGCACCCCCTTAAGTCAGTTTTGACAATCTGCTTGACGGACCAGACGGAGTCTAGTTATATTAGCGACTGATGGCGGTCTAGTACGTGTAATTCACTAGCGAGACTTGTGAAGAGAGTGTGTCGCTAGACGTGACTCATATAACCATGTGTGTAGGTAGTAGCGATGATGTGGAAAGTGTTATTAAGTGACTGGATCACAAACATGATTATGAAGAGTGACTGGCTTCTAATATCTATAAAAGGTTATTTAAACAGGGTCCATTAAAATGCGTACTAAGCCCGATATACTGATATAAGAGCGTCAGCTACTACAGCTGCAGTGCATAAGTAAAGTATTGCATCAAAAAAAACATACTCGCTTACATAACTTTCTATCTGTCTTCTGAAAACATGTTTTAACACGGGCATCGTGGAGAGGACAAACTAAAGAAAGCAAGGGACAAAAACCCGCTCAGACAACTTCTAAGAAAACGTTACGAGTTGAAGTGCGTTCAAGCCAACTGCTGCCTGCAATTCGGTTAATTTATGGGAGACAATATACTTCAGAAGTTTGGTAGTTATCTCTAAATGTCAGTGATTGAGTTTGGAAATATGATTTTAAAACTTTATTTATTTTCTCATGCTCGTATACATCTTAAAACAAACGTTACAATTGAAAGAATACTCGCAAAGCTTTGGCATTTTATAGGTCTAACTTCAATAACGGTTCTAAAAGTACATCAAGAATGTTCTAACTAGGCCGTCGGTTTTTAGAACGATAACACTAGCCCATTACTACTTCAACTAACTTACGTAAGATCAACTAATAGAAGAAATATTATTCACAATAAAGGGATTCATTCGCTGGAAGAAACAGTAATATCATAAGACGAAGGAAAAAGTAACGGAGCATTATAATCTCCAGAGCTTGTTGAGTTGGGAACTTTTTAATTGATATTTTCATAAAGTTTCCTTTGATCATTGCCTTTGGTAATAAGTTTTTACTTTATTACTTTCAAAGACGTGGCAAGTATTAGAGCTTTGCCTCGCTGGCGTCATTGTGGTGTCATCAACTTTGTATCCCCGTCCAATACGTACCAAACGTGGTATTCAAGCTTCGTCCATAGAGTTAGCTTCCATGTAAGTACTTACTATGAGTGCTCTTGAAATGTGGTGCTAGAAAACTTTTGAGGACTTCTTTAACGACCATGGAAGAACAATTCCGACTTAGAAAATAAAATAACGATTGACGTCATCTGTGATATGGTGAATACTTTGTCATGTATGTAGAAACGAGGGTTCTGTTGAACGTCTGATGGAAGGGAATAGGACTGTCCTTATAAATAGGACGATCACATACCCCCATCGGACTGTCCTTATAAATAGGACGATCACATAGCCCCATCGGACTGTCCTTATAAATAGGACGATCACATATCCCCATCGGACTGTCCTTATAAATAGGACGATCACATACCCCCATCGGACTGTCCTTATAAATAGGACGATCACATACCCCCATCGGACGGTCCTTATAAATAGGACGATCACATACCCCCATCGGACTGTCCTTATAAATAGGACGATCACATACCCCCATCGGACTGTCCTTATAAATAGGACGATCACATACCCCCATCGGACTGTCCTTATAAATAGGACGATCACATACCCCCATCGGACTGTCCTTATAAATAGGACGATCACATACCCCCATCGGACTGTCCTTATAAATAGGACGATCACATACCCCCATCGGACTCTCCTTATAAATCAGTGATCCTAACATCTGTGATGGCATGCTAACACGAAGCCACCAAATGCGAGAATATCGTGGTAGAGGCGGTGCAATCCAAAAATAACATCTTCCATGACGATGAACCACCAACTACGACAATTTTCAAGGACTTGAAACATTATTTTCCGATATGGTTTATTGGATATTGGTAGTTCGCGGCGTGGCGTTACGTTCAAGATGGTTCAAGTTTGGCGCGGAACTGACGACGTGTCTGTAATATCAGATGAACGCTATCCAGAGCATAGCCTAGCTAGCTTTATATATATAGACACATAAGGATACACAAGGTCAATTGGATACATAAGGTGATTGTCTATTGATTGGGACCCTGCGTTGTTGCCCTAGAAGATAGGTGTACAGAAATGGGACTGGCGGTTAGTGAAATAAAGTACTGAATAACCAAAACGTGAAATTATGAAACTGATTTAGTCAACTCCAAAATATATTCAAACCGGTATGTTCCAGTTTAAATTTTAATGTATCCGAACTTCGATTCCTCTTGATTATTTGTCATTATTGTTAAGTCGATTCTAATCGCATATAGTTAGATTCGACTGACTCGACTCGTAAATTTGTATAGTTTCAGTTTCAGAATTCATACGCATCTATCCGTATGAAATAACCAATTAACGTGTTCACTCTATAGGCTTAAGATTTTGTCAAGTCTGTCAGAAGTTTTTGTAGATTTGATGAGATCGATAGATAAACAAATAATAAGTAACTTATTACGGGACAATTTTAAAACAATCGAACTAGTCACATGGTAAACTCCATAAGGCTTGTATACTATACGATGCTATATTTAATAGAAATAATGTATTTACCTATATACATAAAAAATATCCAAGACTCAGAAACGAATATTGATGCTCATCACACAAATACTTGTTCTTACCGGGATTTCAACACAGGACCTCTCTTAGCTAAACCGGTCGTCTAAAATTAAATTATTTTCCTGTCCTTCCAAAAAATTATACAGCCTATTTTTAAAAACCTGAAAGATACTCGTAATTCCTGTCATCGCCGATATCTTGTTACCGATTACTTTCAGAATCCTGTGACAAATCGCGGCTATTATACCCAAAGGGCCCAAGTTTGCGAGGCACTTTCAGTTAATCCCGACTCTCGTCCACTTTAAATATTCATCCATTATCAAGATAATTATCCGCATCCAGCCTTTCTTTTTAACTGGTAATTAAAGACCGTTTTAGGTTGTTTAAGAGGTGGTAATCTAACCTTTACCTGAGGAGCGTGAACGAGTAAAATTATATTTATTAAGTAATGGAATTTAATAAGTTATAGATATTATGAATGTTAACAATAGTTTATGTTGAGGCTCAATTGTACTGGCTCTTTTGTTGGTGTGCAATAAATAATAGGGAATATGCACGCAGTTTTGTATTTGCTTTATTAAATGCTCATTCATGAAACAAACAGTAGAGAAAAGTAATTTTTTGAATGATTATCAATATAACCAAGATATAAGCCATCAAACATTTCATCCAATATCTTTCAAGCAAAACAGAATTTAATATAGAGTTTATATGGCCGGAGTGTACCTACTATGACTATGACGTAACGGTACATGTCGGACCGTGTCATAACACTTTCTAATTAGTAGTTTAAAATGCCTTTATCATGTGTATTTGTTGGCCTTTAATTTCACTTTTTGAAATCGTTTCTAAGGTATTTTGATAATTTTATTACGAAAAGCGATAAAAAATTCATGCATGTAACCTATTGTTAATCCAGGATTACATACGGATCAGTGATCACGGTAGGCATACAACGTGCCCGCGAGGAATCCGAAAGATTTTAACTACGTATTCCTTAGGTAATTAGAAGCAAAAAATGTTACCTATATCAACCCCAGTCAAATTTAGCTTAGTTTTTTTTAGATATTATCGATTTTCATGTAAACTATTTATTGTGATGACTAGTGCAATAAACTCTTTTTATCACGCTGTTGCCACGTAGCCAACAAAGTGACAGCTATCCCTCACTAAATTCATCCTTTTGTGGAAAAATAATCGTTACCATTTTATTTAAAAGAAATCATTTTCATAGAGAAGCGAAAGGTATTCAATTTTTATGTACAAAAATTTACAAAACTATTTTTTTGTTTATTATTTGCTGATTATGACTTGAGTTCATAATTATCTATATCTCTCTAATGCAAATAGGGTCATATGTGAATTGTGGCCCTGGAACTGAAATATAATCTTGTAATAAATTATCATAATATGAATACCTATCTACAAATAAGCTACCCCTAGATTCACTTAACCAGTAAGTGAATGAATAAGGTCCCATTCGTCTTATATACGACAACAATCGGACTAAACAAGATTTCAGGGGCGGAAGATTCCTTTGTAAAAAACCGCCCCCGGGCAAAATCCCCTAAGTTATGTCCGTGATAAATTGTCCCTGCCTTCGCTTTCACGGGCGATGCAGCTATTTATAAAAGTAAAGATGGCGAGAGATTTTTTGAAATTTGTAAGCAGAGAGCGTGATAATAATGTCGCGGGTTCGTTGAGTTTCTTGGGCTTGAGTTTCTTAGAGAAAGTTCCGATAAAAGGCTGTCTGCGGGCCTACGATTGATCTTCTTACTTTAAATGATACAGCAGTCTCTTTTTAATTAATATAATCACACTTTATGGTTTCTTATCTATAGTTTTATAAGTTTTGTAAATATGAAATGTCTGTACATTGAAAAAAAAATTATGGGCAGAAAATTTGGAGGCCACTGAATCATAAATATTTTGTTTGGTTCTTTTGTATGTTTGTATGTGTCGTTGTGGCTTCATCACACTAAAATCGCTAAATGAATTCCAACTATTCGTTGTACACGGGTAGCTGGGCATCTGGGACTTTTTACTCGACTATGCTGAAGAAAAAACGAGGGGTTTCGACTTGTTTTTCTCCGCAAACGAAGTTGCGGGCATCGTGCATCGTCTAGTATCATACTAACGTTATAAATGCGAAGGTGTGTTTGTTGGTTTGTCATTCTTTCATGCGATAACGGGACAACGGATTGTTTATTTTTTTGTAAATAGATAAAATGGACGCTGGAGAGTGGTCTAGGCTGCTTTCTATCCCAGAAAATGTAACAAGCAAAGTTGTGGATAAAATCGTGTGAATATAGTACAGGTACTCATATACCTAAATGCAATCTCTATCTCTCGGAAATGATTTTGCAATTTTTTCAAATGTATAAGGACCTATATTCGTTTTAGTCCTAGCTACCGATTAGGACAGGGAAAATGTTTGGTTACCTTATATCCAAATCAAATTACTTTATTTCAGATAGATTACCATATCGGGTTAGTTGCAGTAAATTATTTATATTTATGTTCGTAAGAACATATTTATTTACATATTAAAACACTCAACATTAGGAAAAGCGTTCCAGTGGCGTGAATCAGATCACAGCTATTTAATATACTTTACCAACGTTTTGATCTCCACCACTCAGTGACAAAGGATAAGTCAGTTGTTAACATACTGTTTAAAAACTCTTTCTGACACGGTCCATCAACGATGCAATTTTTCGTCTCATGGGCTCGAGGAACTCGTCCGTGTAAGCGTCTGTATTCCTGACCTGCACCATGTTGGTAGTCTCAAGAGCATTCTGACCGTTATTATAAACATGTTTTTTTTATTATTAAGAACATCGTTGAAGATACTGTTTCAGGCAAACGAGGAAAGAGAAAACCTAATAAGCTGCATGAAACAAACGAACAAAGTGCTTTTCACAAAATTGGAATCTTACAGTTTTGCAAGACCATGAACACTTGAATTGGTCTCAAAAGATAAGTATAAAACTCCCTAGTGTAAAGAACTCAAACTAACTCCCAACTTACTGACAAATGTAAGACATGTGGAGTGAACTTCCTACAACTTTACTCTCAGAGTAGTCAAGGTTCGAATAGAACTCTTCTAGTGAACACTTTTAAAGTTCCAAGTTGAATCAAGGGATACCTACAGGTACTTCAAAAGAAGGTTGAATCTTTGAATAAAGTGTCTAAACTTTCTTTAATATCAACGTGAAAACTTTTAGATATACATGGAGCAATGGGAAAGATTTCAGCAACGCATTCCTGAGGCAATTCGGAGTAAAGAATGTTGTATGAATTAAGCCAAATTCGGCAAAAAAAAAACATTATCTAGTTTATTCGATTTATTGTTAATTATCCCTTTTAATTAAACGGTAATAATTATTTTTTCGAAAAAAAGATGATTTTAGTAAGTAGTAGCTGTCACTTTGATTTCTGTCAATAGCGACGCGAAACTTGGTTACATATATGGCAACGTCGCGATTAAAAGAGCTTAATGTGCTTTAGTAATCACGATAAATTGTTCACATGAAAATTGATAATATCTTCAAAACTAAACCTAATTTGACTGGGATTCATCATCACCTAAGGAATGTGTAGTTAAAATCTGTCCCATTCCTCGCGGGCACTGTGTATAACATAAATGATGTCAGTTAAATGTTATTTTTCAAAATACGTAGAAAACATTCATGAATACTTATTTTTCGGCTTTTGGCGATATTAAAATAATCAAAAACTTAAAATAAGGAGGCCATTTGACTGTATAGAATTATGACGTCGTAAACCTTTTTTCCTTTCAAACTTCATAATTTCTGACCATTTGGACAGTTCATAAAAAGGACCTGATTTGATCTGACAGTCAAGTACCCTATTACAGAGAGTTGTTACGAGTCGAAGATCAAATTATGGGTATTATGAGTCTCGTATGTTGGATAGATGAGTTGTTGGAAGGCCTTTGTCCAGCAGCAGCAGGTTGATCCTTTGTTCTTTGACAATACGTTTGGCTAAGTTGGTTGCACAACGGCCTACGAAGCTGGCGGTTACCGGGTTCGAATCCCGGCCAAGGTTAATGTTTGCGTGATGATCATGCACCTTACATGAGACATCTATACTCCAAATTTCATCAATATACATCTTGTAGTGTTTGAGTGAAATGCCTGTGACATACGCATGGACGGACTTGACGAAACTATGAGGGTTCCGTTTTTGGCAACGGAACCGTTACAATAAAGATGGTTATGAAAAACAGATGGCACCTTCTACTTTAAAATATATCCGGATCGGTTAAGCTTTCACTTTGAAGTGATGAAGCGACGCCTGTAGACGCCATTGTTCTAGCTTCTAAAAGAACGGGTGTTAGAATCTAGCACAATTAGGGTTGCCAGATCGAAAGACCCTAATATCGGGAGAAGAGAACATTTTTTTCTGGATATTAGGACTTATGTCGAGAGAAACAAATATAAAACCAAATTATAGTAAATTTACTAAAAGTAACAACATTCTTACATCGTCCGCTGCCGATAGAAATGTCGAGATAATAATTAACACAAAAAAACTGAAAGGGTCATAATAATTTTTAGTATGAGTTAGCGTTATGCGTCTTTCCTGTGGACACCCGAAAGTTAAGTAAATTTTTCTTAGTGCCCTATTAGACAATGTACAAATTGATTAATGCTCTAGATCTAAGCGATAAAAATATCAGTTATATGTACCGAAGCCCTTAACTATTGCGTTGTCCACAGGAAAGACGGCTAAATTCTAGAACCAGTATGCACCGAAAAGGGTTTTCTCATTACCATATACTACATAATATACTATACATAACATGTGACAAGACAACAAAGTAATATCGGGAGATTTTTACTTTGTCGGGAGTCGGGAGGACATACAAAAATTCGGTAGAATCCCGCCAATTCCCGACCATCTGGCAACTCTTAGCACAATAGGCATGATGACGGGAAATGAAAATCAAAATTCTAATTACTCCGTCAATTAGATAATAAAAAAATATTGGACAAGTATTTTTGCTTCTTCAAAATAATAAAGAAATACTCAGATAAATTGCATTTAAGTTTAAGAGTGGGGACAAATACAAGGGGCTTAGGTACAAATTGAACTGAAGAGTGACGTCACGAGTCACTCCTCAGATCAATTTGTACCTAGGAGTGACGTCACGCGATATTTTGACTTTGCCTTATTTTTTTGATATCGTAAAAAAAGAATAAATACGTGTCAAAGTTTTTCATTAATCTTCATGACGGACTTATTATTAAAATTTAGTATTACTTGTCTCTTTCAATCTCCTGCAGTGCGAGAGTGATCGCCGATGATATGTTGACATAGTCGTAGCTAAATAAACTCATAAGGGGAAATCTTAACTAAAAAAAGATCGGAAAGTAAAAAAAAAGCCAATGTATGAAAAATATGTCCAGAATTTTAATTTATTGATTTTGTTCACGAAATTATAGAAAAAATGTATAAAAGGTTATAATATTTTCTACTGTTTCCGCGATTATAACTTATTGAAATAAAACAATTTAACGGATTATATCGCGTATATTATCTCATTTTTAGTTCCCGACGTTTCGGAAGCTTTTCAGCTTTCCATGGTTAAATTGTTTTATTTCTATTCCTAAGATTATTGGTACTTAATTTGTTAGCATCTTATATATATTATTGTTGTGATATGATAACTGCTATTCCTAATCCATTTGTAACCAAACTTTGGCTTGAATTATATAATATCGCAAAGTTAACAAAACTTCAATCTGCGACTACATCTGGCCCTCCAAAAGCCTATTACTTAATTTGACAGCTAAATAGTACGCTCAGCCAAAACCTAAGCGGATTGGGAACAAAACAAGCAACAAGTTTATTTGGTTCAATTTAGCTCTTCAGTTTAACTTAGACTAAATTAATCGGCAGATACGTCACTCAAGTCTAATTTAGGGGAGACCGGGTAAGGTTGTCACACGACGGCCATAACAGAAAGCCGAATGAACCAGTGTTGAAACACCAAGAGAGTTTTATCTAGTAGGGAGAAATAGCTCTCGCAATCTTTCGACATCGGTTCATAGTCCATTATGGCTGCTGTGATAACCAATCCGTGAGACCTTACCTGGTCTCCCCTACATAATGTCGAATTACATTTTCAGCCTCACAAATTACGAGAATATTGGTAAAATGTATTACTTCCTAAGTTCTTAGTTAGGCACTAATATTATTAATGAAAACAAACGTAAAGATGTATGTTCCTCAATAATGTGGAAACCGTCGAACGAGATCAGACGGAATTTGGCACACAAATCGATCAGGTTATCGATTAGGATATAGAATAGGTAAGTACTTAATTGACGAAAACGAAGCCGAGGGTAAGTGATACAAAACAAACAAAAAAGTACATTGGAAGTTTTTCATGAGGAATAAATAAAATAAGCTATTTAAAGGTTTCTGACTTAAAATTTGAATGTTTGTCTGAATGAGTGTCTGTTTTTGTAGTCACGCCATGTGAAAACGGCTGAACGGGTGTTAGAGTTATCTATGCATGCAATATATGATTATTTTTTACCCAACTACGGCCAAGAAAAATAGTTATAATATTATTCTCCTTCGCGGAGAAAGTTGCAGGCACTTCCTAGTGCTACATTAAAGCTATTACGCATTAAATGCCGCCCCTTTCCATTTTGCTTCATCTAATGCTCCGACATTGTCCATCGGACATTCCGAACGCTCTAATTGAGGGAAATTCAATTGCTTGAGCTTTTAGTGTCGAATTCTGGGTTCTAATTTTTAGCAAAACTTCAAATAAATGTCCTTTTAGTTGGTACAATGGTATTTACCATTAAACTTAAAATAAATGTCCTTTTAGTTGGTACAATGGTATTTACCATCAACCTTAATTCAATATACTAGAGATGAACTGGGTGTTAATCACAGTGGATACCCAGCTACCCGTGTGCTCAAAAATAGTTGAAATCCGTTTAGCCGATTTGGCGTGATGAACAACGACACTTACAAACATACAAAAAATAAATAAAATTAAAATATATTTTTATTTCAGTGACCTAGTAATAGTAGTCCCTTGCAGTAATTATTCTGAAAATATCTTCAATGTACATACATTTCATTTTTACAACTTTATAACCTATACAATTATAATTTGTAATATTTATATTTGTATATATTTTCAAAAAAATGATTGAGACGGACTATTTGGAGGTCATTCAATCAAAATATATATTTTTTGGATTTTTAGAATTTTTGTGTGTGTCGTTGTGGCTTCATCAGTCATCACGCCAAATTGGCTAAATACCCCAATCAAAAGGTGTACATACGTACAAATACATAATATATTTACGAGTAAATTGCATATGAAGTCGGGTAAAAATTCAACTTGATACACTTCATAATCTATCCGACAGCAATAAAGTCATATAAAGTATCTCAGGCACCGAGTATACTTTGGACGTGACTGTAGCTTTAGATGTCTGTATACTATTACTTATACAATATTTTTAAACTGCCATACCAGCACTACACACTGGCGGGACAGGAAACGAAGGTGAAATACAATGACGTTTTTAGGGTTCCGTATCAAAAAGTAAAAAAAGGAACCCTCATGGTGCGACTCTGACTGTGCGTCCAATCGACTATTACTGCGCTATATTGCAGGAACTAGTTACGCTAACTATTTGAAAATAATTATAATCATAAACATGGTCAGCATAATCCATATTCATACTTTCATACTATATACTACCTATATACTACTATACTTAATATTATAAATACAAAAGTGTGTCTGTCTGTCTGTCTGTCTGTTACCTCTCCACGCTTAAACCGTGAACCAATTTGGATGAAATTTGGTATGGAGATAGTTTGAGTCCCGGGGAAGGACATAGGCTACTTTTTATCCCGGAACAATACCCTTATCCGCGAAAAACGAATTTAAGGCGGACGAAGTCGCGGGCTATATCTCAGCCTCGCCTCCACTCGTGCCAATGTGATTTTATTTCTGAAAATGTATGTATATTTGTATATGTATTATATATATTTATGTTATTCATGTATTTAAGTATATAAATATGTGTTTTGTAGTTACACAAGCCTCAGCACCGCCCCCAATTTTACTGCTTTGCCTTAAGGTTGACTGGTAGAGAATGCCTTATGGCATTAAGTTCGCCTTTTGTACAATAAGTTATCTTTTGTGCAATAAAGATTAAATCTATACTATTACACACTTGTAAAATTGAAATGTTTGTATGTGTTGTTGCGGCTTCATCACGCTAAATCGGCTGAACGGATTTCAACAATTTTTGATACACGGGCAGCTGGGTATCTCCAGATGGTTATAGGATACTTTTTACCCGACTATGCTAAAGAAGTAAAGAGGGTTTATGACTTTTTCTTCTCCGCGAACAAAGTTGTAGGCGCCTTCTAGTAAATAAATAAATTTAGTAGGTAGAAGAGTTGCGGGATGTCTATCAATTTTCAAGTACCCCGGAGTTATCTCCAGCTCGGTTATCTATATTCAGTTAGTGTAAAGTTTGTTAGCTACGTCCGATGCAAATTGGCGTTGAGTTACTCCAAAATTTACCAATAACTACGTAGGAATATTTTCACAACCCCGTCCGTATTCTGAATTTTTAAGCGTCCTGAAACTTGTAAGTTTTTAGGCTTCCATACCTCGAAAGGAAAAATGGAATCCTCGTTAGGATCTCTTTGATGGCCATCCGTCTGTCCGCCGGTCAAGACCTTTTTCGTAGGAACTTGTCGTCAAGCTGTAAAAAAGAAAAGATTGATATCTTCAAAGTCAACGCAATCAAAAGATACAGAAAGGTCCATACAAATTGCCGTTAACTAATAACCTTTAGGGTACTTTCAGTTGTCCTAGAATCTTGTAATTTTATATGTAGGTAGCTTAAGAGCTACAAGTTTCTAGGTATTCGTTGGTTGTGCTATAACTATAAGTAGCAGCAAGGTTCTTAATAAAGTTGAACCCTAATCATGGGTGTGCAAAAAAAAATGGTCTGCCATTTTTGGGAGTTCGCCATATTAGATTTACTTACAATGATGTCTACCGGCTAACCTTGCGGTGTCATCCAAACATGGGAATACATTAATTATATTTATAAATCAAGTAGTAAGATATATACCCTATACTAACAAGTTAATAAGAAGCTAGATCAAAATGTAACTACATCTAAACTTGAGTTGTTTGGAAGGGATTCCAGAATGAGGCAGCTAGACGAGCCATCGCAGCGGTCGCGAAGTTGCCGAAACTGTGCCGTTGTTTCATACTTTTTTTATTAGTTAAGACGAAACTGGAACTTGGCCGTATTGCAAAGTTCTGGCATAACGTTCACTAGGTACGAGTAATAACAAACCTTACACGTGGGTACAGTTGAGTTCAGAAATAGGTATTAAGTTTTTACGATGGTGGTGTGATGCGAACGGTTTTAATTTTTTTGCGGATTTGATTGCTGTCATGCCAAAAAAAGACTCGGCCCAACACCTTAAATCTAGGTTCTTGTATCTAGTACTTGTATCTAGGTTCATATCTTATACTAAATCTTAACATCATTTACTGGTTAATCAACCCCATTATCACCCAATGAAAAGTGACTTACTTCACTCGAGGTGATTAGCGTGAGCAGATGGCAATAGAACAAGGAAAATGAGAACATTAGATACTAGAGAAGACGCCCGCAACTTCGTTCGCGGAGGAGAAAAAGTCATAAACCCTTTTTTTTTCTTCAGCGTAGTCGGGTAGAAAAGTATCCTATAACCACCTGGAGATACCCAGCAACCCGTGTACCAAAAATTGTTGAAATCTGTTAAGCCGATTTTGCGTGATGAAGACACAACGACACATTCAAACATACAAAAAAATAAAAAGTAAAATATTTTTCGTTTTAGTGACCTCCAAATAGTCCGTTACAATCATTTTTTTGAAAATATCTTCAGTACAGACATTTCATTTTTACAACTTTATAATAGTATAGATATATATGGATGTTGTACTCAGGAAAACTGTAAGAATTTATTTATTTAAAATTTATTTCACAATACAAGAAAGTACAAATGGCGGAATTAATGGCATAAAGGCATTCTCTACCAGTAAACTATTAGTCTTTACAGAGAAATTATTGGTGCGGGATATAGGTATCAAACTTGTACAAATTAATAATTACAAGGGTGAGACACCCTAATTATATAGTATACAGACTATACCTAATACGTAATATATGTAAACATAAAATATAAATATATACAAATATAATACATACATATAGGTACCTGCTTCTTAACTACTATGAAGTCTCTTAATCCTGAAGATTTTCTAAGAGATGCTTGCGCAATTCAAGTACAAGTTGCACAAAGTCACACTTCTCAACAGTGGTCTCCTCTTGGAAAATACCAGTAGACTGTGACATGTAAAAGTAACCCCGTGGCCTACTAAACAGAATAAAATTTAATTCACTATTTTAACGTAAAACCCAGTATTTTATTATTTCACCCTTACAAATAGAACCGGTCAGCTTAAGCTGATAAAATTCTAATTACACTTACATAAAGTGTACACGAAATTTCAATTTCACTGTAAGTTACTTATTCGAAGCTTAAACTGATTTCGTTCATTTACTCATTGCGAATTTTCACTCAAAACCCGAGTGTCAAATAAAGTGACAGAGGGATTTGCTTCAGTAACGAAGCGATCCGCGCCGCATTCTGCACCTGGGATTCCGTTTGCAATAAACAAGATTCCACTGGCCTTATGGAAAGCACATAACTTTTCCTATCCAATTGGATACCTCATTTTTAGGGTTCCGTAGTTACCAAGGAACCCTTATAGTAATATTTCGCCATGTTTGTCCGCCTACCCGCAGCTTAGATCGATTAGACTTTTATTTCAAGAAAGCTGTTATTTAGCGTGCACATATTAGTCACGCCGACCGTGGTAAAATATTTTTTTCTTAGTCTTAAATCTATATAAATAATATCGATTGAAGAAATGTATGTTCACGCATCACTTCCGAATAAGTGCACCTATTAGCCAAAGTTTTTTATTGCTGTGTTTGTAATTGTGAGGGTCGGGTCTGTGTGTAAGAAGATATATTTTTCAAATGGGTCAAAGTTTCAAATGGGTATGAAACAGGACGCAGTATGCAGATTCTCCCAAGAGACAGAGGAGACTGCAATGCATATCTTTTGCTCCTGTGGACCACTCATGAGGAAAAGAAGTATCTACCTAGGGCAACATGTCGTGCCCCCGGAAGAGATACAACATTTCACTGCCCAAAGAATTTCGGAATTCCTAGTCTCAACGGGCCTGTAGTGAACTCTAATAAAGGGCTGCACAATAGATCAAATCTGGTCGAGGCGGCATACAGAAGGCCCACAAATCGATAATAATAAAAGAAGATATATTAAGAATTGCATGGAAAAAAATGTACATATAAGAAGTGAGTAAGTGAAACAAAACATTTAAGCCGTGTAACCCGTGCGGGACCAGGGTGGGCAGCTAACAAGTATTTTATAATAACACTAGAAGGTTGCCGCAACTTCGTCCGCGGAGGAGATAAAGTTATAACCCCTCTTCTTGCTTCAACACAGTCGGGTAAAAAGCTTTCGGTGTACCAAAAATAGTTGAAACCTACAAAAATATAAAAATCCAAAAAATAAATATCGATTTAGTGGCCTCCAAATAGCCCGTAACATTTTTTTAAATATCTTCAATTACAGACATTTTACTTTTTTACGACTTTATTATACCTATATACTATAGATATGTACGCTCGAATAACGCGTTGGAGTGAGTAGCGCGCAGCGCTTCGAACTACTACGCTGTGCGGGGCTTGTACGCGGGGAAGTCAAAGTAACAAATCAAGCAATGTCCGTGCTCAATTGCTCATATTAGCGCGAGCACCCAGGTGCTATTTACAAGTGCCCCGAAATGCTACCTACCTGTTTGTTTGCGATTAGCGCTTTGAATTTGAACGCTTAGTCATTTTCGATTCGATTAGTTGCTTTGAGTTAAGTATCGTTTGAATAGCCTTCTTAGTCCGGATTATTGTTATGGGCAACCACGAAACCCTACAATGCGCGTAGCCAACCGCGCCCGATTTTGGAACAAACATCATCATGATCGAATCAGCATAAATGCGTCCACTACAGGCCCTCTAAGGATCTCTACAACGCCCGGTCGTGAGCCACCTTTTTTTTATCAAACGGCTTAGCGTGATCCTGACAAGATCTTCGGTCCATCTTCTTGGAAGTCTTCCCACGCAGTATCGCCTTGTACGCGGTTGCCACTCATAAACTTTTCTGCCCACCGGCCATTGGTTCTAGAAGCAATGTGCCTTGCCCACTGCCACTTACCTGTCTATGACCTTGGTTCTTAGTTTAGGAACTTGACAAAACATCACGGTCCATAGGTAATAGGTAGGTGTGGACACGTTAATCTATACGTTTTATACACATTAGTGACACGAGTATGTCCGCGCTGCGGTTGCGGATATTTATATCGATATTTGCTATTCGAGCCGCTTAAGTGACATTGACAAGTTGACATTTAAAGGAGGCTCAATAATATAGAAATATATTGCTCGCGCCTGTCATTTCCACTTTAGCGATATAACTCCCCATTTGAATTAACGCCAATTGAAATAGAGTATACTTATCTCAATGATAAAGAAATGTGATAACGGTTCCTTCGCAAAGAGTCATTCATGGCACATTCTAAAGTAGACATATACGAGATGTACCTTTTTTTATACTACACAAACACGCGCGACGGCACGCACGTACACACACAAGCAATGTAATTCTTCAAACCACAACACAATCTTATCTTATCTTATTACCACAACACAATAATACAATATAAGTTTATTTACGGCAGAAATAAGCAGTATAGTAAAAATAGTGTAGCGTCAAATTATTGTTTTATTAGGTTATAATTTTAACTCCTCAAATCGAAAAGCCTGCCAACAATACCGTTCAGTCTACATTTTTGGACCTAGCTAAAGTTTTTAATAAAATAATAAGCAACGAATTAATATATAAATGCCGTAAAACTTCAGAGGCGTTGTTTAATTATCAGCTAGAAGCGACCTTTTCTGAGCGGTAGTCATTTGTTATAGTAAATTTGGGTCAGAAATAGTTGGGATTCTGAGCTTAAAAGATGCCACTACTGAAAAATGGCTTAACTCACTTCATGTAACTGAGTCATTTAAGCCATTTTTACTGACAGCACATAAATATGCCTTATACGATGGCTCAGAAAGGCCAAGGATTGAAAATGTTCTATTACAAAATCATTTTGCGCGTCTATACTCGTAACGAGGTGCATTACGATTGATTGCTTACGAACTGTCTGACTATGCGCAGCTTTTTTAAAAATTATTCGTATGATAGCAAATTCAAAATTATTTTAAATTTCATACTCAAACACACGCTCAAGATTAATTTCAATTCTGAACTTCGTAGCTGATCAGATGTTTGTCTAAGTCTCTCACTCATGAATAAGGTTTTAAAATCCTCAAGCGTAAGCATAAGTCCTTCATTCCTGAATCCTGATTCTAGTGCTTTGAGAACTTTAATTTGAATCTAAAACCAACTGTTGATCCGTCGCTGAAAACACGTCTTAATTTATAATATTAGGCACGGAAACGTAAATTCATATATATGTCATAATTGAATACTAACTGTTTGAAATGTAAATAATACTATGTAATGTAAATAGTGTAAATAATTTTGACAGAGGAAAATACATCTTTTCTCAGTCCACCCGTGACCATGGAAAGCTTCAGAAACGTCGGGAACTAAAATGAGATAATATACGCGATATAATCCGTTAAACTGTCTTATTTCAATACTATGTAGCTAAGGACTGTCTGTTTTGTCTTCAGGTGCCTTTATTTTCCTTTATTTAATACCATAATAACTGTCCTGGCCCTGGTCGCGTGCTCCTTTATTCCGGCTCCCGTGACCTACTTAAGTATACGAGTATGATAAAAAAGTACCTACGCATTAAAAAAAAAATATTTTGCAACATGTTTGACTGGCACGCTTCCTTCACTGCATCGGCCCATCTGGTCGGCGATCTTCCTCGCCCCTTTTCCCTCTACATGACCCGACACCATAAGTTTCTCTAGGCTGTTTGACTCACGTTTTTGGCCACGTGTTCAAAGTACTGTAGGAGTCGTTGTGTAAAGAGATCGATTGGCGACACTTGAATTTTAGTTAGGACAGGATTGATACATTAGATCGAAGAACCGATGGCCATTGGGGCAGAAAGGTTCTCGAGTGAAGACCGCGTACCGGCAAGCGCAGTGTGGATGGGCTACCCGCAAGGTGGCCGGACGACCAGCACCTCTAGTACAACTGTGTTACGCGACTCTTTGTCGCGCGACAAAGATTGTCTATCTCATCCCTTTCAATACAATGCAAGAGAGACGGGTGATGCTATGTCACGCGATAAGCGTAGTCGCGGAGAGTTGTGCTAGACCGGCTGGTTAGGGTGACGGGGAATCGCTGGATGCGGGTAGCCTCTATCCGGCCCATATGGAAATCTATTGAAAAGGCCTGTGTCCAGCAGTGGACGTCCTATGGCTGAAATGATGATGATGATACATTAGTAATTAATACGTAGTGGTACATTACACGTTATCATCATCATCATATAAGCCCATGATGATGATGATAACCACTACGTATTAATTCCTAATGTATCATCATCATCATTTCAGCCATAGGACGTCCACAGCTGGACTAAGGCCTCCCCCAAGGTTTTCTACAACGACCGGTCGTGCGCCACCCTCATCCAAGGGTCTCCCGCGATCTACACCTGATGTTCGGTCCATATTGTTGGGGGTCTCCCGACGCAATATGTTCACTTGACTAGGAACGAAGTAGATGCAGTTAAACACGAATCAACGATACTCCGAAATCGGGTCATGCTGTCAGTTAAATCGATATGTGAACTATAATAAGCTGAGCCAGTTGTTTACCTCGAGTAGATTAATGACGAGAGGTTTCAACGCCAATTTTGGTTTAAGCGTATTGATGGTTGAAACGATAATCACATTACTGCACTGGATTATCGACAACAGTATCATACGTAATGTAAGACATATATGACACAAAAAATTAACGAAACGATTACAAAACACATGTGCAAAGGGTATAAAGGCGGATTTTAACCATTGAACAATTGATAAAAAAGGATAATCAAAGACGATAGACAAAATAACTTATTAATATACACCAACCCAATCTTGAGTAGACATTTGTAGGAGCACTTACTAGTAGTTTTCGTTCTGAATTTGTTGCCACTTGATTCGTTTTCCAGTACATACATCGATACTATTATAAAGTTTAGAAAAATAAATTTCTGTACATTGAAGATATTTAAAAACAAGATGGCTAGGGAACCCTACACTAGACGTGCTCAAGGCTGGTTTTTAAACGAACACGTCACTTGCAGGTCTATGTTGGTGTAGTGTTTATCACGCTTTTAATAAATGATTAAACATCCATCACTCTCGCACTTACTAGTCAGAAAGTATCGTGTACTCAACCTTTTTTTTTCAAAATTATCTTTAAAAAAAGTTGGTATAAGTAGGAAAGTTGACGGCCTATGTGCCAGTCAATGTGTCTATATATTTTTTTTTAAATGCTCATATATAATTTTTGAAGTAAACATTTTTTTTTCTTACGGAGTTAGCTATCACATCGACAATCAATATTGATGTCTCGATACACGGAAACGGAATGAGAAAAGGTAAAAACGAGCGATAAGCAAGATGACGTTAATAAAAAAATATTAAATAAATACATTGCGAAGGTCATCAATCTTTGGTATGAAACTGTTCGAAGAAATATCGCCTGTATCAACGCCCCGTTCACTTTTCCTTCATATTTCTTGAAATATGGACACACAGACTCTCCGTTTGTGAAGCATTCTTAACACCTGAAAGGGGACTTGACTGGAAACGCCACTCACATGCATTCAGGCGGTCTAGCACAACTCTTCACAATCACACTTGTCACGCGACATAGCATCACCCGTCTTTCTCGCATTGTATTTGAAAGAAAGAGATAGACATTCTTTGACGCGTGACTAAGAGTCGCGTATCACAGTTGTGCTAGCTAGAGGTGCAGATACGTAGTATCTCTTATTAGTCTGTGAGAAAGGTGGGCCAAAATGGCAATCGAGTGGGTCCCGCAAGATGGATACTGGACGCGAGGCAGACCAAAACCTAACCTAAATAGGCTAAACAAATGAGACCTGTAGTAAAATAATCTTCACAGCGGGAAAACTCAGAATCCAGGACGTGCGCGATGACCTTCTGAACGCTAAGTACCCAATAAATAGGTTATAATCCATAATGTAAGGAAGTTTGTGTACAGACGGCAAATTACGTTATCGAAAATTCGGGCCACCACTGTATGACGTCAGCGTCGGCATATGCCAATCTCATGGTTCCAAAACTCCGAACCCTCGTTTTGCAATCACTTTTTTAGTTTTAAAGGTTCATTTTATTTTATTGCTGTAGCTACTAGGTTCTGCCCGCGACTTCGTCCGCCTTAAATTCGTTTATTGCGGATACGGGTATTTTTCCGGGATGAAAAATAGCCTATGTCCTTCCACGGGACTCAAACTATCTCCATACCAAATTTCATCCAAAAAAAATCAGCGGTTTAAGCGTGAACAGGTAACAGACAGACAGACAGACACACTTTCGCATTTATAATATTAGTATGGATATAGTAAGGATTGTATGGATTAATTCGCTGCTTGGCGCTCAAAAGGTTAAAGGATAGATTAATATTATTATAAGTAGGTACAGAAGGTTCTTTACTCTCTCTTGTTTTGAGTGAACACTTTTGCAACCAATACTGAGATCATAAACTCTATGCTCGTGGATTACGTACGATGCCTTCGGCCGCAGAACTGATTTGATGAGTGACGTTATATTGGAACTTAAATAACTATATAAATGCATGCCAAAGTGTACCATAGACAAACAATTTTACTAAAACAATTAAGACATCGAGAATTTATTTTGAACTAGTACTTCTAATGAATAATTGATAGACTCATGCGTTACTTTGCGGAATTCCATACTAGATCTATGGATTATAGTTGCGTTGATTATAGGTCCGACGTCCACCCGAGAAAAAAACAAATAAAACAAAACAAAAAATATATATATATAAAAAAAAAACAAAAAATATATTTATTTTTTCTCGGGTGAACGTCGGACCCGTCAACATCTCCTGCATCTCCTGATGATGCCTCGTAGAGAGGCGAATCACGTGTCGAGGATTATACTGTTTGGTGTTGGTTTGTTGTATTTGCATGCATATTTTTTTATGGAAACTGCATGAAAATATGCGCATGTGAGCACAATTTATTGTCACATCTAACCAAGACACTAGTTCGCGGAACAGCAAAGGAACTATAATCCATTGATCTAGTACTTCTAATGCATTAAGTTGGTCGGTGCAGTCGACAAAATGTCGCCTTGTTACCGAAATCCTGTTCCGTTTTTATTATAAATTGCCCCCTCTGTCTCGATCGATCAAGCTTCGGTAGACTCCCAACTCAATGGATTGAGATAAATGGTGGGCGCTTTATTCATAGCTGCATGGAGATATAATCTATGGAAGTTGTTAAGAGTTGAGGCGATATTTAAATAAGTTGAAGCGCCTGAGATAAATTTACGTACTCAACGCTTAAACTGAGATATTGAGCTGAAAATTACGTTGGAATATCGTGAGACGATGACAAGTGTTGATAATTAACGAACGATAATTGGTTTTAATTAGGGAAGTCGTATCCAAGGGATGTCAACGGAATCTTCCGCTGTCTGTTTGTCCGCCGCAGGGTTCGAATTTTTAGCCCCCCTTATCCGGTGTACAATTTGTACCTACAATGTATACTATAAGTTACCCAGAAACCTTATAAGTTAATCTATAAAGCATCTTTAAAAAAACCGGCCAAGTGCGTGTCGGACTTTGCGCATTGTAGGGTTCCGCAGCCTTTATACAAAAAATGCACTACAGATAAAGAACATACGATATGAAAAAGTGCACTAGCAAAAGAGAGTATCTCCTCGTCACTTACGTGTGTTACTGAGAAGCTTAGTTTTAAACGGTATATTCGATCAAGTTGAAAATAATTTTCGATAAAAGTATTTATTAAGCCTTATGTATTTTTTTTTTAATTTTTGGACATAAGAATTAGAAAGAAAATAGAGGGAGGGGGGGTCATAATTAATGCTACTTTCGGAGCGATTATTTCCAAAAATATCCACTAAATAAAACCACATATTGATATTTGCTGTTTTTTTCAGTTTTAGATGCATGTATGTATGGAGTGCCAGCAATTGGTTTCTAAACCTTTGTATTTTTTTTTTTACTTTGCTTTTTTGTATAATAATTTTACTCTTATAAATTTTGATAAAATTATGTTCTCGGATCACATTTGAATCACCTTTTGAAGTCGGTGCCAAACCTGAAGTAAATAAAGTTCTTTATTCAACAAAAATACGAATTACTATGACTAAATAAATATTATAATAATAACAATAAATATAATTACTCTTTATTGCACACCAAAAGAAAATAACATCAGAAACTTAAATCTAAAACAGTATCAGAAATGGTAAACAACAGGCGGTCTTATCGCTAAAAAGCGATCTCTTCCAGACAACCTTAAGGTAGTAGAGATGGCGCAAAGTAAACAACCAATGAGTAAGTAAGTGGTGCACAAGAAGATGAGACAAATCAAAAATTAAAACCATAAGGAAAAAAGAGAAAGGAACAATACAGATACATACAAAGATACTAGATACTAATAAATAAATATATAAAATACAAATAAACACATATAAAAAAAAATATATAAATACACAAATATATACATATAACCAAAAAAATACTGAACTACACGACATCGACATCTCAGTTTAAGGGAGCGATAAATAGTGCTGCCTAAAGGTGCGTCCACATTTGTATCATTTGCTCGTATCCGATCACCCTGCCGTAGCATGACTGCGTATCGCGCTGCTTGGACGCTTACTGTCGGCGCGCCGATAATGCCGCACTCTTCCGATACTAGTGTGTGATACGCGTAGCAAATGGATTTCGAGTGATCGGATCGGCGCAACGTCCAAACGCGTGATCGTGACACGCGATCATGCTACGCGACGATGATCGATACGGGCAAATGATACAAATGTGGACGCACCTTAAGATAACTCTTAAAAACAGGAATAGATTATTATTAGACACCTTACGTCCAACGGTAAAGTATTCCACATCCGGATCGCTTGAGAAGTGAAAGAAGTGTTATAAAATTTGGAAGAAGAAGCAACAGGTGCATGGAGATGATAATGTAGGTAGATAATAACTAAAGGCTCACCGCCGCGGTTCTTAAAAGTAATAACTTAATGGATTGGCACCGACTTCAAAAGGTGATTCAAATGTGATCCGTACCGTACATAAAAGATTATTTTTGGCTTGTTAGTTTATTTTGAAGTCGGTTCTTTTTTTATTTATTTATTTTTTATTTTTTTAAAGTTACATTTAAGGGAGCCACTAATATGGGCATAAATAGTCGAGGATTATTTAAAAGATAAAATAGTGATTTTAGAGTGTTTGTTTTCGTTATTGTTCTCAACTTATAATACTTCTCCTTTGCCCGAAGGTTGACTGGTAGAGAATGCCTCATGACATTAAGTTCGCCTTTTGTACGATAAGTTTGTTTGGTGCAATAAAGATTAAATACATAAATAAATACTTACATAATGAAATTCATTATTTCATAATTTTAATCAATTTAGTGTCGTAAAAAAATCGGCCGAGTACGTAGAACTCTTGCACGAAGAATTCAGTACCACCCAAATCAAAAACTCCTGGAAAAACACCTTTCTTGTACGAGAGTCCCAGAAGAGAGCTCAAAAGTAAGAGCCCTGTGTTAGATAGATGGACAGACATGCAGCGGAGACTTAGTAATAATGGTACCTGGTACCTCTTAAGTAGGTACGTACACAATGCTAATAACTGATTCGAAATCTTAGAAAATCCTAGCCTTTTGTACCTTAATGCCACTTTCGGCTTTTAAATTTCGCAACGTTGATTTACTATGTCACCTAGTAGATGGCCAAAATCTGATTAATGACGTTTTCAGTAATTGAGATGCTTCGATGATAAATGCACGCGTAATAAAGCGAGTAAATGATGGAATGAATGATTAAATGAGTTAAGGTTCTTTAGGTGATGAATTGACGGCTTTGACGCATAATAAGGCCGATGTGAATAAGAAATTTATTATGTTCATTTATCAAAGAAATTTTGTGAAAAATGGACGGTAGATAATATGAGGATATTAATGTAAGAAGCATCCCGTATTTTATTGAAACAAATCCGAACTAATATTAATATTGCCTAGCTAACTCTGCTGTCTGTCTATCTGTGTCAGACTGTCGATTTGTATGTCGTTGTCGTTATGTCTGTCAGTCTGTTAACGCTTAAACCGCTGAACCAATTAAGACCAGAATTTGTTATTATTTAGAAATTCTAGAAATGTAAATGATTTTTATCCCGAAAATCATTCTTAAAGGGGTTGAAAATGGGGTGGAAGTTTGTATGAGAAATTAATTGTGTAAAAGATAGTAATAGTTAAATAATAGTAACGTAAGCGAAGTCACGGGTAACTGCTAATATCTTTATAAAGGTAAAATGGAATAATGGACTAAATGGTTTTAAATATCAGTATAACAAACAACACGTAGTTCGCGAAGGAGGAAAAATATATAATCCTCTTTTTGCTTTAGCGTAATCGGATAACAAGTATCCTGTAAGCATCTGTGGATTTCCCGCCAAAAATAGTTGACTTCTGTTTAGCCGTTTTGACGTGATGAAGTCACAACGACACACACAAATCCTTCTTAAAAATATATCACCACATCGCTCTTATGTCAAACAGCAGCGTGCTGTGTATGTGCGTTGTGTACTTACCTACTAATTTATGTGCGTTCCCGTGTGAACGGGAATATATATATATACATGTGTGAAATTGTGCAAGTTTAAGATAAGATGTAATAAATATGGACAAAATAAACAAAATCATTCAATTGTTTCATATTTAGGATTTCTACAAAATTGTTTGAAACCCAAATACTGAAAGATAAGAGATAAAATAAAAAGAATTAAGTTTGTAATCAGCCTTTCGTTGCTTGTCAGTAAATCGACTGCATTGCACCAATTATGAAGCAAAATCAATTTTACGGCTCTCGATGGAAAATTGGAATCAATTAGATTCCGACTCTACTTCACCCATTTAAAAGGCAGACACTGAAAAAGGCATTGACATGAAGAAAATTTTGGTATTTATCTGTGAGTTATATATAGTTGTTTCTCTGAATCTTAATACATTTTGTAACCAACTTAAAGTCAAGAACAGGGGAAATAGGGGATGATAAGTAATAATGTAAAATCTCCTCCCTTCCAAGTAGAAACATATCTCTACTTGGAGTACATAGACTGTTAGACACTGTATAATTTACAATTAATCACGGTTTATCCTTTCACGCAGCAACAGAGCAACGCACGGGCCGAAAAGTGCGCTCAATTTAAATATTGTAATAGACGAATTTTTGAAGACTTTTTGCAACGGTGCCTAAAACTTGGTTGTAATATTTCTAGCTTCCTAAATATTTTCTTAAATTATGTTCACAATTTTAAGGCAATATTTAGAGCGAGACTACTGACTTGTTCTACAACCATGATGTCCTAAACCAATTATGTCAATAATGTTATTAATTTCTTAGTAATTATGCTTAATTTACAGTGACTTTAGCATTACCAAACCATGTATTGTGTCATACAAATATCAGTAGCTATTTAAAGTAATGTACAATTTGGGGTAATGTCTATGGTAATGTCTAGAGATATAAGTGGTCTTCCACTACATTTCATATCACGCACGATGTTAAAATGCCAAATCAATTTTATCATTTGCCTAGACAAAAGCAGTAATTTGATCAAATCCCTGAATCGGTTTAGTAAAACGACGAAAAAATTAGCCAAAAAAGGCAACTTGTTTTTTCATTTCACCAGATTTGTTTAGTGATTTGATAAAATTCCTTAAATACACCAGTGAGTTGATGAAACGAACTCAAAAAGTCAACTCCGTTTATCATTTCACTAGACACGTTCAGTGATATGATAAAGTCACCTAGGTGACTTGATCAAATCTCTGAACCATGTACCTAGATATAATTTTTTACTATACAATTAAGTTTGATCAATTTGCATTGTACTTTAGCTTTTTCACAGGAACACTTCTTGAACCGCTGACCTCCAAGTACAGATACTTACTTAGGTGCAATAAACACTGTTTAGCATGTTACAGTAGAGATCCTTTCATTAAGATCGTTTCGTCAATCCACTAACGTGTTTCAGTGATTCTATCAAATCACTAAACGAATCTGGTGAAATGAAAAAACGAGTTGCCTTTTTTGGCTGATTTCATCATTTCGCTAAACAGATTCAGAGATTTGATCAAATTACTGATTTTGTCCTTGATTGATAGAATCATAATATCGATTCGCTATTTTAACATCGTGCGTGATTTCGTCATATCCCCGAGAGATCTGTCAAAATCTCTGTGTTGGCTATTTCCCTGCAACATATGAATTACTGCAGCAAACATAACGACGAATTGTGAACCTTCTTAATTTTTTTTTGTTAAAATAAGTCGTAGACGGTCACTGCAGGGACTTAAAACTGCATCCACCTACTTTGCCACCATAACGCATTACAATATCCTGGCAGTTGCTTTGATATCAATAGAAAATCGAATGCAATCAAAAGCATTTTCACTACTATTTTTGTGTAGCAGATTTTACTCGCCTTCAAGAATCGTAAATTTTTACAGGATCTACACTTTCAAACGTTATTCCGTTGTTGTTTGAAAGAAGGAAGCATATCAACTTACTCACTCTATATATTTGTATAAACTAAGTGTACTAAATTTTGTTTTCTTCTCAGGTTTGTGTTGTGTGGGTCTCACAGTCCAGTTTGGATACAACAAATTTTCTTGGCGACAAGCGGGGTAAGGTAAACATCGATACTATTTTGAAGTTGGAGAATGAAATGTCTGTACAGACACACCTGGAGATATAAAGAATAACAGTTATACCGACTATTTTAAGCTCACTGAATCGAAAATATTTTATTTTTATTTTTTGTATGTGTTGATGTGTCTATTCTATCACGCTAACACGGCTGAATGGATTTCAACTATTTTTGGTACACGTGTGCTTCCACAGATGGTTATAGAATATTTTTTATCCGACTACGCTGAAGTAAAAAAAAGAGGCTGAGAGTATTTCTCCTCCGCGAACAAAGAACAGTTCTTAGGTTAAACACTTCACATCAGTTTGTGAATGTGTGTATTTAATTTTTAAATTAACCTCATAATTTAAATTTGTAAAAATGTCGATTAAATTCCTTAATTAGTAGTAAAATAACGATAATCGATATTTCTGGAAACTTCTACTTATTAATATTGAAATAAATAGAAGAAATAATATACGGGTATTTTTCTGCGGCTTCATCTAAGTTATCAAGTCGGACTCACGCATGAAGTTCCGTACCACAATAATATTTATTTTTACTTTTTTTATTATTTTTACCGTTTGTTTTTATAGCGACTTAAGTACTGAACACAAACTCTTTGAAAATTTCAAGCGTCAACTTGTTACGGTTCAAATAATATTACGATTAAAAATTGCCTAACGACATTTTGACAATTGGTAATGAAATAATGATCTTTATTCTGTAAGGCCACAAGGGTACTTTTACAAGTCTGACTCTACGGCGTTTCCCAAGAGGAGACCACTGAACAGAAGAAAGCCGAAACAAACTCAACAAACAGTATTTTTTTCGAAATAACTCTTATATCTATTACAATATTTGTCCTTAGCCTATACTAAATATATATTTTGAGTATATAAACTCAATGCGTAGTTCTTCAAGAAAACATATCAAAACTTATAAAAGTAAAAAAAATATAGAATGTAAAAAAGCAAAATGGAGATTTTTTATTTAAAACAACTTACATATGTTTGATATATATATATATTTATGTAACGAGTGGCAAAAGGGCAGACGAGCCACCTGATGGAAAGTAGTCATCGTCGCCCATGGATATGTGCAACACCGGAGGAATCGCCCCGTATAAGAACCGTGTCCCGGTAAAAGTAAATTATTCGGTTTCTGTTTTGGGCCATGCATTTAAAAAAAAAAAATAGTCCTCTACCCTACAATAAGCCTTTGCCATTAGAGACTCTTTTAAGTACTTTTTGAGAGCTGGAAACGGTAAGCGGTATCAGAATCAACTGTCATAGCCCATACAAAATCATGACACTTGATTTTATTTCCGAGCGTTAAACGCGTTAGGCAATATGGACGAAGGTTTCTTGTTACTATTTTATTCAAGTAGATACTTGAAAGTGCTTGCTCGCAACTTTGTTCGTGGAGGATGAAAAAGCGATAACATTATTTTTGCTTCAGGTGGGTAAAAAGTACCCTATAACCATCCGTGGAGGTTCAGCTACCGCTGTGTAATAGTTGAAATAGTTAAGCCGTTTTTGTGTGACGAAGCCGCAAAAAAGTCGACACAGTGACCTGAAGGTCAATTTCACTATTTTCTAAATATGTTCAACATACAGATATTTCATTTTTACATCTTTATATTCATATTCCATTTATTCATAATCATTTCATTACATGTCATATTAATTTCATTTCAAAATTAAATTAAATTAATCAATAAATAGGTAGATGAAAAAAAAAAATTAGCAATACTCATAAGTAATATAAATCATGTTTTTAAACGATCGTAATAATAATAATGTCCAGTAGGTACCTATTTGGTACTCCGTAACAATAATAAAAACTAGTTTAAGTACCTATCTGGTACTCCGTAAATTCGTTAAAACTATAAAAAGTGTGCTCGATAAGCCAGCGTTTAAGGCGCGACTTAAAGCTAGTCAGTGACGGCGCATCCGTGATGTGTGCAGGCGGTCGGTTGTAAACCGTCGGCCCCATCACATGAGTGAGTTTGCCTGACTTCACCAGACGGTGTCTGACTCCCACCAGATTTTGGGCGTTACGCAAGTGGACGTCGGACCCTTTTACGTACTCATCTAGGTGGCACCGCACATACATTGCCACTTGAAGAATCACTACAGCAGGTAGTGTGAGTATACGAAGGGATATATAAATACGGCTTTGCAGACGCACCTTGGCTTACCCGTGCAATCGTCCTGACAGCTCTCTTTTGCATGCGGAAAACGCGCTCCCAGTCTGCGGCGCGTCCCCACAGCTCCGCGCCGAACTGAATGAGCGAGTGCACGATGGCAGAATAGCACGACCGCACCACATCCTTAGGCACCACTCTGGCCAGACGTTGCAATGCGAAGCAGGCTACCCCAAGCTTATTGCACAATTTGTTAATATGGTATCCCAATCGGAGACCCCTGTCTAGCTCGATCCCCAAAAATGTGGTACTCTGTTGCTGGTCTAATTTAGTGTCGCCTACAAAAACCGTAAGGTTCATTGAGGCTCTGCCCTCCAGATGGAAACGGAGGAAGTGAGTTTTTTTCAGGTTCAGTACTAACCCATTGACCCGAAAATAGTGGGAAACTTGCGCTGCGACATCGTTGAGACGCTGCTTGAGCTCGTCGGTGTCAGGTGCGCACACCACTGTGGCAACGTCATCGGCATACATATATACATCTGCTGCTGGTATGGCCTCCGGAAGGTCATGGAGAAGCAACGAGAATATTGGACACCGACGATCCCTGCGCCACTCCCATTGCGGTAGACAGCGGCTCTGACCTCACTCTCCCTCCGTCACTCATATAATAGTATAGAAGAAGTAATATTTTCTAATTACAATCTCCTCGGCAACTTGTAACATGGATCTTCCCGGTAGTAGACATGTTTAGACAGCATTCCTCTTTGCCAGCCAAAATATGTCCACTGGTGGACCTGGGCCTTCCCAAAGAAGGGCACCTTGGCCAGTCTTGCGCCGCCTAGATCCAGCTTTCGTGTTCACAAATCGTTAGGTGAGAATACGTTTTATTTATATCCAAGCACTTTAAATTAGAGATGCAACGGATAGTGGTTTGGTCGGATACCGGATATCCGGCTGTCGCGACCGCTGGATATCCGGTATCTAGCCGCCAAATATCCGGCCAACACATTTTTACTTACCTAAAATACCTAAATGGAGTAAATTCGACGGTGCGTGGGCGCGATGTGCGGTTCAGGTTGCAACGTGTTTCTCGTTATAGGCATGTTGTACGCAATTTTTGATAGAAAAGTGAACTTAATTCACACTCAAGCTAAGCATCCACAGACCGGCATCGCACGCATCGGACGCATCGCACGTATCGGGTTTTGGTATGCCTTGTATAGAAACTCATACAATAGCGTCCACAGCTGACGGTGCGGATCAGTAGACGCTGTTGTATGAGTTTGTATACAAGGCATACCAAAATCCGATGCGTGCGATGCCAGCCTGTGGACGCTTAGCTTCAGTGCGCATCGAACGGCGTTATTATTTGTTTTTTACTTTCTAATGTTTAAAATTATTTGTGAGATTGACTGACCTTTATATTGATTACTTTGTGGATTGATATTTATGTTACTCAAATTTTCTCCTTATATTAGATACTAAATTATTATCCGGTATCCGGCCGGATACTACGCAACTATCCGGTATTCGGCCGGATAGTAAAATGTAGCCGGATAGGCCGGATACCGGATAGTGACCGGACATCCGTTGCATCTCTACTTTCAATACATATTTTATTTTTGGCACAAGCGTATTTTCAGCCGGCGACAGTTACGGGTATCACCTCTATAATCTGACCCACTTTTTTTTACGTTTGGGAAAGGCGTTTATGCATACCGCATAAGCCGGGGGACTAAAGCGGGTATGTCGGACTAACCATTGGACTACTATCTAAAACCACTAACGAATGCCAATTCCGAATTTACTTGGAGCACCTTAAGCATAACATTATAGAATCTGACCCCTAGATTCATATCTGAATATTAGTAACCATAGACCTTTGCCCTTCGGTTTAGTTTTTTGAAAATTGAGAATCTTCTTTATGAGCCAATATATTTTGACCTGCGATCTGGAACAAGAACCGCAACTTCACGTGTCTATATCAAGGACGAGCTAAATGTGGTTTAACGTGAATTTCCACAAAAGAAATATGATTTACTTGCACATGCAGGGTTACAGGTCTTGAATTATATTATTCCACTTTTTTCAGCTGTTTCGAAACATCATGCAAATATGTTGACAAAAGTTGATACCACAAGATTAATTATATAGTTTCCTTACATTCATATGCACTTATAAGAAAAACTAGTCATACTTTTACTAATAATGGATACAATTGTTGATTATTATAGATTCATGTCACGGCACCCGGCTTATAGTTTAGGAAATTACACATTTCATAAAAATTACACTCATTTGTGTGCCTTTATGTGGATTGGCAAGTTATTGATAAGTAGGCGACGGGGGGAAAGACAAATAGGGGGCAAGGTCATCGTGCTCCACCGCGCGCACACTTCATACCCCCCCGTTTTCTCTTTCCCCCCGTCGCCCGCAGACCATGGGAGTGTGACGAAAGAACTTGCCAATCTATTGAATGCACATATTGTAGGCAATTCTTTTATAAAAAATAGCAGCTATACCACTGCTACGGCTGGTATAGCTGGTCTTTGTATTGCATCCTTATGGTGTGATATCTAAGTGTATGTACTTAGGTATGACACCATCATTCCAGGCCCCTATTTCGTAAACGTGGCAGGTGAGAATTGACTACGACAATTTGACGTACATTGCGGGGTCGCCGAGTAAGTGTATGCCTGGGCATCAATATGGAGAAGTTATGTATGCCGAATTGTCGTTGTCAACTGTCACCTGTCACGCTTATGAAACAGGGGCTTGGTGTTTTGAATATTTTAGGAACAAATTATCACTCCAGATCATCAGCTCTTGTGGTCTGTGTTACGTCATCAGAAATGCATTATTATTTTGTGGACAACGTGACGACATCGGAATCATGTCCGGGTCCCGTGTCACGTGAATATCTTATGCGAACTGATTTGCTTGACAAATGAGACTACACAGCGATAATTAGTATAGAATGGACATCCGTTTTCATTTATCTGTACTAGGTATTATGAAGTTGTAAAAAGGAAATGTCTGTACATTGAAGATATTTTCAAAAAATCTATTGTAACGGAGTATTTGGAGGTCACTGAATAAAACAATTTATTTGTTTTGACGTGATAACGTCTTATAAATCGATGAATGCCGGTAACAGAACACGCACAAATCATGACTCAGTCACGTTCCGCTTATGGTTACATTTCGCCTGAGCCGAGCGTGCAAGCGAGAGCGGGGAGCAAGCGATAGAGAGGCACGATCAGCTTAAGCGTTCGGCTTTGAATTCATAAAAGTATGCAATATTTTGTATGTTTGTTTTGTATCTTTGTGTAGTGGGTATCTATTTTTAGTACACGGATTTTACTTTTTACCCGACTTTTCTCCTCTTTTTTCCTTCAGCGTAGTCAGATAAAAAGTATCCTATAACCATCTCTGAGTACCCACTACCCACAGCTACCCCTGTACCAAAAATATTTGAAATCCGTTTAGCCGCTATGACGTGATGAAGCTACAACTACACATACAAAATCAGTATTCTGTAACTAAGTGAACTCTATAACTTTTATCTCCTGAGTTACGGGACAGTATAACAACAATAAAACAATTATCCACCTAAAAAAAAAGTATTCATAATCTAAAATAGTACAAAATAAAGATTTTTCTAGATTAAACTCAACCAATTTATAATATTGGGAAGCGCATAATACTATTATAAAAGGTATCAAAGTTTTTTTAGCCTGTTTGAGAGTCCCACTGCTGGGCAAAGGCCTCTCCCTTAGATCTCCACGACTCCCTATCAGATGCTACCTCCGGCGAGTTGTTGAGAAATGCATCCAGATTGTCCGACCTGGTCGAGTTTATAAAAGTGTCGTATTATAATTTCCATATAAGGCATTTTGAATTTTAAAATGCTCCTTTCATGGATCGTGCAATAAACCCGATCCGCAGTGAACCAGAATCTCTCCGCAGGAAAATAAATTTCATGTACCTATATTTTAAAGCTAAGCCGGTAATAATCTCCGTCTCAATATAATTGCGCCTATTCCTAACCCCATTAGTTCGTAACGGCGTGTTCTCATACAATATTCTAACTAAACGATTCACTGAGAATTACCTACTAAGGTGTATAGATAACTTGTCTTACAGAAGAGAAATGTATTACGCAATGTGTAATTTAAAAAAAAACCCTCCTTCCATTTTATTCGTCTATGAGGTGACAGCCAAAGAAAAAACAATAATTATTTCTGATTAAGTCAGTTGGTAGATATATGTTAACAAACACAAATCTGTTGCTTTTATATTTTATTCCAATCAAGAACACTTTTAGAATTAATAACATTCTCTCTTTTAAGCCACGCGCGGGGGAATCCTTTAACTGTCAAAAACCCGTCTAGTGCGGGGACACATCAAAATATTGTACATGAAAGTAGTGTTGTTTCGTATTTCTTATGTAGCGATTTTCTTCGTCTAACAATGTGTACATAATGTTTGCTTCGCAACTATGATAGTTTTTGAAATACATAGAGACAGACGGACTATCAAACGATCGTGACGAAATTAACTATATTAAATCTTAGTTTGACTACAAAACCCACAAAAAGAACCTAAAAGGCTCATATATATTAAGAAGGGTATCTTAAAGGAAAACCGGTAAAAATCTACGTCTCAGTATAATTAGTGCGCCTCTATTCCTAACTCTATTAGCCCCCGTGCATTACGGCGTGTTCTCATAGAATATTCTAACGAACCGATTCACTGAGCAGTACTGAGGTACATAGCAACATGTCTTATAACAGAAATGTCTTAAGTAAGGGCATCAGCATACTTAAGTTAAGAATGTTTGTTTGTTTTTAAAATGTCTTTATTTGATAACAATATTACAATACATAATTTACATATTTAGTGTCCATTTTTTATCCTAAATAGTAAAAATATGTGCATACACTTAGTTTATTGAGTTATTTTTATACCCACTTTAAACTTTATAAATAAGCCAAGGAAGGCCCATGTATTTTTTGATTACGTAACGTTACTTAACCTACGCGGAAATTTACACTTATTCCATAGACTCGATCACAATTATGCTCGCTTTGCGAAGTTCGCATTTGTAACATTATAAATAGTTCCCCTAACCCCTATATTAATTTTACTGTCTGGATTTTATAAATAAAGATTAACGTACATTTGATTTAAATAATGTGTTTGAAAAATAAAAGTTACATTTTAAAGAAAACACCAGTTGAGCCAACGTCAAGCACGTTACATGCAGACGAGGTGCAATCTTAGCTCAATCGAGACAATGATACCCGTCATCAATTTGACAAAAAAATAAACCAGCGTTGTCCGCTTGAGTCAAGGTTGCACCCGGCGCCCTTGACAGCACATCCAACTGGGTGCATACTTAGCTCAACCGCGACATGCATACCTACCTATTTCTTTTCACAAAATTTATGTTATATTCGTCACGACTACCGTGAATACTTATCAGAATTAAGTAAAGAATGGCCAATAGCATGTTGCAATATTCTCACTGTAGGTTTCGTAGCATCATCATTAACATGACATCAGCCTTAAGACATCCACTACCTGACAAAGGCCTCCCCAATGATCTCCACAACAACCGGTGGTGCCCCGCCCTCATCCAATAGTTTGTCGCGATTTTGATCAGATTTTCGGCCCACTCTTTAGACGCTTCCCACGCTGCATCGTCCTGTACGCGGTCTCAACTCGAGAACTTTTCTGTCTCAGCGTGACCATTAGTTCTATAAGTAATGTGCCCCACCAACTGCCACTAAGGTAACTCAAAAAACACTGCGATGACCTTGATTCTTCTGCGGATCTCCTTTTTTCTTATTCGATCATGCAAAGTGACTCAGAGTATAGATCGCTTCATTACTCTCTGAGTGACTCTGAGCCTTCTTATGAGACCCGTTTCAAGTGACCTCGTCTTAGTTCTCTGTACGTCATCACTGGCAACACACACTGCTTAAAAACCTTTGTCTTAAGACACTGCGGTATTTCCCGAACGCTGGTGCTCATCCAAGTTGGATTAGATGAGTTTTCGCAATTGAATATACCCAATACCGAATAAATGTTTGTTATAAATAGACCACAGTTCAAGTCTCGATCGATAGTTGTTCGTTAAGCCGTTTTGACGTGACGAAGCCACAACGACACATACAAATTTATAAAAAAACGAAAAATATTTCTTTTTCAATTCAGTGATCTCCAAATAGTCTGTAAAACTTTTTTTTTGTCATTGATGTACACACTTTTCATTTATACAATTTTCGGATGATGATTTAAATGATGAAGATGATATCTTAAGAACCAATTAAGCTTGCCATGGGGAGCTATTTGTATTTTACACTGCAAAAACAGGTCGCAATTTTGCATTAACAGAGTTTCGGGCTACATTGGATTAAAACAAAATTAATGCAGGTAATTGCATATCGTGTGGTAAATCATTACCATTAAGTTGGAATTGCACAGTCTTCTTAAACCTAGGCGTAAAAGCAGGTGTTATTAAGTTCACTAAGATAACTATCCAGTTTAACCATCTAATATAGTTAACCAGGTTAGAGCTTTCGTTTCCGCATTAACTGAAAAACGGTATATTCGATAATGTTGAAAATAATTTTCGATGAAAGTATTTTATAAGCTACTACATCTCTGTGATTTTTTCATATTTTTTGGACATACCATTTAGAAAATAGAGGGGGGGGGGGGAGGAGACACACAATTTATGCTACTTTTAGAGCGATTGTTTCCAAATCAAGTTTTTAGATACCTCAAGTTATTTTCAAAAGAACTGTCGAAATATGTACCACACATTGACATTTGCTGAAAATTATTTTTCAGCAAATGTATTCTTATTATTTAACTATCAAACTAAGTAGCGGCTTACGCAAGACAACTATACTCCTAATTTCATCAATATAAATTATGTAGTTTTTAAGTAAAATGCCTGTGACATACGGACGGACGGACGTAACGAAACTATAAGGGTCCGATTTTGCCATTTTGGCTTCGGAACCCAAAAACAACTTCATAATAAGTATTTGTACATTTCCCCCTGAAAATGTATGCAACGACGCCTAGATCTATGATTTGAGAACTGAACCCAATTTGTTTTTCAATATTAGTCCAACAGTTCTGTTCCTTTTACGTCGAAAATATTCCGAAGTTAATAGAACTTCAATAGGATATTTGGGGGTGCACTACAAAGACAATTCTACGTTTTCGATTTCCAGAATCTTGTGCTAACTGGGGGAGCGGAGGGGTGTTTCAAGTTCCTAAAAGTCCGTTCGACTGCGTTATATAGTAAAGTTCCCAAAATCATCAGCAAACATAAACTATTTGGTGTTTGGTCACATGAGGCTTGTTATTAATATAACAACCAAAAAAGTGGCCTAAACACTACATTGAGGCACGCCTCAGGTGCGTTAAGAGCAAATAATGTGCTAGGTTTAATGCCTTGGACATTTAAAAAAATATAGTTATTACTGGATTCCAGAATCTATCCATCTTAGAGTCCGACAGATATATATCGGAGATTTCGATTTAGTGAAAACAAGCTGTTTGGAGGCATCCAAGCAGCTTGTTTGGTAATTTATTTTAGTACTAGCGCGTGACGTCACATGCTTGTAGGCTTTAGTATGAAGCGTTTTTTGGGAAAGTCCAAAAATGTGCTTTTATGATGTGAATTTTTATGATATTCGAGTAGTTTTTTCACCAATATTTCTATTATTAAGGCGTCGTTTTATAACATACCTTGTTTTTTTTGTCAAAATAGCCTATTGGCTTCGCGCGAAGCCGTGGGCGAGTACCCGCTTCGCTTAAGCCTAGCTACGCCACTGTAGACTATAAGTACCTAATTTTGTTTCTCAGTATAGATTATAATTCTAATATAAGGTGTCCGTAACGTCGTTTGAAGAAGGATAGTTATAACCTTTTGTTTCGGTTCAGTCTTAAAAGGTATCCTGTAAGCATTTGTGGATGGCCAGTTACCCGTGTACAAAGGTGTAGTTGAAATCTGTTCCACCGTTTAAATGTAATGTCGGCGCATACATGCAATAAGCACACAAGAAAGTTCAGCAACCTCCAAATAGCCTGATTAAGTTTTTTTATATCTTCAATGTACAAACATATCGTTTTAATAATTTTATAATAGAATTGATTAGAGTAAGAGACCAATAAAAAATCTCTTCAAGTCTACAATAATTATCGTTGTTACTTCACTAAGAGTGAAGTAACAACACTGTTTAATAATAATTTGTTTGGCTGCAAGCTGGAGAAAAAAAAAGTACTTAAACAAAATAATAATAATAATTGATGTCAGGGACAAACTTACACAAATCGACCTAGTCCCAAACTATAAGTAAGCAAAGCTTGTACTATGGGTACTAGGCGACGATATACATAATAATTATATAGATATATTATAATACTTAAATAGACACAAAACATCCAAGACCCAGGAACGACCTTCGTGCTCATCACAAAAAGACTTGCCCTGGCCGGGATTCGAACGAGTTTACTTGTGAAATATATAGTTAACACTAGCTTTTGCCCGCGACTTTTACTGCGTATAGCTTGAATTTAAAAAAATCCTTCTTCTTCGCCTCTACATACATCTCTAACGGAATATGTGTTTCAATTCTCGTATTCCTACCGTCGGCACTTTAGGTTATGCATTGTTTGTCAATAGTTATAAGTCACCTAACTTTGTTATATACCTGTAATTTGAAAAAAAAAACCAGATATTGGACAATTGAGATTGAACTATTGATAATATCGAACATGAGGTAGGTTTTGCAGTTTTTCTTTATATACCACATTACCAGACCCGACCAAGCTTCGTGAAGAGCTTGCTCTCGAGCAAGCCACATGAAACTGGCCGTGCGAGAAGCAGTCCCCCCTAAGATCTATTCCTGCTGTTTTCAGTGTAAACCTTGAGACTTAAGGGGAAGCTGCAGCCTTTTAAATTCGAATGGGTAGTCCGAGGGCATAAATGGTATCCGGGGTATGTACACAGATTCACCTTGAGCACAGCCAGTAATTACGATGGCTTCTATAACGTTTTTATGTGAGGCTTTCACATGCAGCCTGGTTCCATTGCACAACTTCGGCTGATTCTCATTTCGCAGCAACATTACCCGAGCACCCAGTTTTAAGATAAGTATGTGATAGGGTAGGCCGGGTGGGTTAAGTGCATTTAAAAACTCGACGCGATAGTTTACGGCATCATCCGTGTTCACTACAGATCAAGTCTACAGACTTGTATCCGTATTCTGAACCTTCGAACGACTTCAATAAAATGTTATTAATAACGGAAGCCTGGTCGTCCTTAGGTATCAGAATTGCTCATTCACACAACCACTCTATGGACTTGCTGTGTAGATTTTGAACATCTGGGTAAATTTGAGAGATGAGGTTGTCAAAGGTCCGCACAACTAAGGAGAGATTCGATGGAATTGTAATCCTTCCCTCAGTTTCGGGATATTATTCATTTACGAAGAAGGACGGAGAATTTTTCAGCGAAAATATCGCGCATGAGTGGGTTTTTTTTGATTATAGGCCGAATATTTGAAGCCTTAACGCAAGTTTTAGCGTCATCAGCTCGAGTTCCCTTCGTAAATACGGGCAGAGTCTGAGAAAAGTCTCCAGCTAACAACATAGTGACTCCACCCATCATAACTTCGTTCCTACTAATATCTTTCAAAGTTCTATTCAGCACTTCACAACACCCTTTATGTGCCATTGTACTTTCACTCCAGACTGTTACCCCTTATTTCACCCTTTTCAGGGATGAATTTCCAAGAATGATGAAATTAGTTTTCTTAGTTTTAAATGAAGAGTCTATACGTGAAATATTGTAACAGTTACTCAAATTATTACAGGTTTTTCGTACCAACTTTCAACACAATTGAAATTTGGTACGAAACAACACAATTGTTCAGGGATGAATTACCAAAAATGCTGAAATCAGTTTTGTTAGTTTTTTATAAAGAGTCTATACGCGAAATATTATAACAGTTACTCAAATAATTACAGATTTTCCATACAAACTTGCAACCCCAATTCAACAACGTTAAGGGATGAATTTCTGAAAATGCTGACATTAGTTTTCTTGCTTTGAAATGAAGAGTGTATACCCGAAATATAATAACAGTTACTCAAATAATTACAGATTTTCAATACAAACTTTCAACCCCAATTAACCCTGTTAGGAGATGAATTTCCAAAAATCCGTACTTATTTCTTGCTTACGTTATAAATTGTGTCTACTGTGAAAATTTCAAGTCTCTAAGTTCAGTAGTTTCGGCTCTGCGTTGATATGTCAGTCAGGACTTTTATATATCCGATACCTTAGAGCACAATCGTACTAACTGTTTGAGAAAAATGCTTGTAATTAGTACGTGAGTGCACAAATACGTAAAGTTGAAATTCCATGGGCAGAAATATTGTAATTAGTTCGAGTGTGAACTAAGGTATCGATATAAAGATAAAGAACGAAAAAGCTTTTACAACTAACGCCATCCAGTTACGCAAACAGGTACTAACGTGTCATCTTGGTTTCAAAGCAATTACTTCTTTACAATTCTTCGGAATAAAAAATTCAGATTTAACAAAAAGTGATGATTTTCCATTTATTGTTAACAATAACTCGTTTTATGTATTTAGCTTACTTATAAACCATATTTTTGTAACAGAATGTTTATCATTCAGAGATGATCGCAAGTCCGAAATGTACCGGCTATTATCCGGCTATATTAAGATATACTCTTATTTGTATGATACGTCATATACGGAAGGTGTGTTCTTTGCTTAATCGTGTAGGTAGTATTACTGTTGCTAGGTTACCAATTGTTTATTCATGATTTAGAAATGAAATTGTCACAATGCAGGAATAAACGCTAAATGTTACAATGAACAATAGGTCATATTTTTCCATTTATTGTTAAAAAAATACCCTTTTATGAATGAATACCCTCTACAGTTGTAGCGTATGTCCTTTTCTCATATCTAAGCTATATTACTGCAGAATTTTACGCAAATCTGTTTTGTAGTTTTTGCATACCAGCGTAACGTACGATTTTTCCACTTTAAATTCATTTATCGCGGATAAGAGTTTTTCTCCGAGATAAAACGTAGCCTATGTCCTTCCTCTGGACTCAAACTATCTCCATACCAAATTTCATTCCAATCGGTGCAGCGGTTTAAGCGTGAAGAGGTAACAGACAGACAGACAGACAGACAGACAGACAGACAGACAGACAGACAGACAGACAGACAGACACACTTTCACATTTATAATATTAGTATGGATTTGAATATCTGTTTGCATACATATATTTGGCACAGGAATACCTGAACATGTGAGGATGAATATAGAATGCTCTTATCCGAATATGTAAAAAAAAAAGTATTTTTCTCCCATGTTACCGATATCATACAATCTTAAATCCTATGGAACTTTTATTCATTCTAGGACAACGGAGCCAACAACGCTTACGGTAAACAGTTCTGCCGTAAAAGACTTGACAAACTGTACGATGTGCCCTAGAGCCTTCAAGCCAGTATGCGCATCAAATGGAAAATGGTATCACAATCCCTGCTTCATGGCTTGTGAGGTTGGGGACAACAGCTCGGTTGTCATCCTTTATGAAGGTGTGTGCAAACCAGATGATATAAGTACCACTGATGATGACACACCAGAACCAGAATACGAAACAACACCACAGATAACAACACCAGAAGATTGCTTGAGCAGTTGTCCTCAGACCTACAATCCAGTATGTGCTTCAAATATGATGTGGTATAATAACTCATGTATCATGAATTGCATAGCTGGAGAGGACGTCACGGTCGCACATCTTGGCAAATGCTTGGCTCATAAAGCGCACACTAATGAGAGTAATACATCGAACTGTTCAAAGTGCACAAGAGTTTATGATCCAGTCTGCGCGTCGAATGGCGAGTGGTACTACAGTCCGTGTGTCATGATGTGCACACTGGGGGAAGACACGTCGGTTTCAATCCGGTACTACGGGAGGTGCATCAATTATTGACTGAAGAACTTGATAAATCGATCGTCAGTAAAGTCGGAACAAAATTAAACAAAAAGACTCATGCCCTAAATTCAAATTCCTTTAAATATATATTCGACTTATCAAGTTCTTCATGCCATGCACAATATATTACTGCAGTTGTCTAGACATATCTATTTTTATTTCGAATAAATGAGGCTTAAAAGAAAATTTATAATTATATAGGATAAAGGGATAATACAATGTTGCCAGTTGAAATTTTACCGGAATCTCTTGTAAATTTCGTACAGTGCCTGTGAACGTGGCGTCAACATACAAAAGATCTGTTAGCATCCTGAATTAAAGTTTTGTAGATAAGAGCACTTAAATTTCACGGATAACACACAAGAATGACAGCCCAGAGCAGAAGAAGATCTACGAAGATGGCGGTCTCGGATTGGAATCCCGGCCAGGGCAAGTGTTTGTGTGAATACGTAAAGCAATGTTAAGATATTTTTGGATGATTATTGGAGCGTTTTAACCCTCTTATTAGTCTGTCCCTAATAATGATGAATTTCATATGAGTTGTGGCGCTATTTTCCGTTGTATTGTAGAAGTCACGGCTTTTTACAATTGTTATCAAAATTAGGTTGATTGCTTTTATGAATTGGCCAATATTGCGAACGGATTAATAAGATTGTTAAAACGCTCGAATAATCACACCTTTAAATCGTTTAATAGATATTTATAGAGTGACTCTTGGTTACTGACTGGGCCATCAGAGTAAGTACGTAGTAAGAATAAATTGGTCCAAACTCAGTTGCTACTTACAACCTTAAATTGTGATACTGAAATGTCAAAATAATACTAAAAACATGTGCAAGTATCTAAAACTAAAGCCCTTTTCTTGTTACTTCCTATGTGTTGATCTTTCCTCAACTAGCACCGTATCTCGCTATAAAGGAGTTAAGAAAAGTTCGTCTGTGACAGTCTGCTGCTGCAAGAACTTGGACTGCGGCGGAAATGAGCGCCAACGAAGTTACTGCAATTTTTATAGGATTGGCGAAGTCAGCCGAGTACGAGTTGTTTCGACGATGACGGTTCTCTGTCCAAAAACTACTATAAAGAACTTTATCTACGCTGTAATTAATTCATCGAGGCAGTACTGGTCATTTCTATGAAACGATAAATATGTACACCTACAGTAAATTAATACAGAATCATGTCAACTAGTTTAGCTCAGCGGAAGTAACGTTGCCTGCGAAACTAAAAGTCCTGGGTTCAATTCCCGGTAAGCCCAAATATTTGGGTGACGAGCATAAATATTTGTTCCTGAGTCCACCACACTTAAGTAAAACGCAAATCACTATTAAAAAACTACAAACAGACTTTTACGAATATCTACGCTGTAATGAATTCACCGCGGCCATGATGGTCGAATGATAAATAATATCTATTATGAATAAATGCAGCATCCGTCATTCTCGTACACACATACTTGCCAGAAAGTGACAGCTACTTTTCCATTTACCTGTTGCATAATAAGCACCCACTTTCATGTTAGTTCTCCATCCACAGTTTGAGCTAGTAGATTCTTTAAGCCAGTCATAACTGAATTTACGCTGTGGTCCGTTGTGTAACATGGAGTTATTACGTAACGAACCAAACGAGGTTATTCGACTGATCTCTGCGATGCAACCCTCTAAGGCTTAAAGAGGCAGTGCAAGTTATAGAAGGAAGTAAGTCATTGTATACAGCTTGAATTGATATCAGGAGTTCCCACTGTAACATACAAATGATAAGATCGCAGACCTGACACCGAATTAAATAACTCACCACGATATCTCCAATTGAGCAATCTCGTATATTTATATAGATTTTTGCTAAATTCGAGCTGCAATGAGGGCATTGACTAGCTGACATTTAAAGGAAATATAGCTCACGTCTATCATTTCCACTTTAGCAATATGACTAGTCATCTTAATTATTACGGCAAGTAAGATAAAGTTTCTATTATTCATCTAAATGAGGAAGAAATATCACAATCACAATGGTTACAATATAATGTAATCTATTATTAAAGTAGACATATACTGGTAAAATCTCTCTCTAGAAATATCTCGAACATACTCGTATGTACGTACATACCAGGAGCTATTAGGAGCTCACTACACAGTCTCCGAGGCAGAATGTTGTAGTTGTATCATAGTGACTGCACACGCAGTCGTCTCAAGGAAGATAATAGACTACGAGTATATACCCCATCCGCATACTCTCCGTTAGTCGATCCGTTCCACAGACCCAGCAGAGCTACACCGTTACCTCAGGACTAATAGGTATAGGTATAGGAGTGTCACGGAGCCCTGCCAGAGGTATGTACCAATAACAGCATAGCCCTGTAGTGGATGAAAGCACGTACACACAAGGAACAGACATCTTATCCACACTTTATCGTTTATTCTGACATTCTGACTAAGGGCTAAAAGAGCTAGCACCAGTGCCTTTACCTGCAGTGACAAGTCGACCCATGAATTTGCGTTATTATTTCCACAGTTGCATTCCTGTCGGCTGTAATTACTTAGTATGAAGGGAATCAGTTCGCAAGTGATGGCTCTGTTCATGATGATGATGAGATACATAAATGACAGCTTCCGTCACTTTTTGACAAGTAAGCGAGTGTGAGAGTGACGAATGCTTCGATGTCGCACGATTTCTGCGACCGTCATAGGCCCTTTGATTAACGGCAGCAAGAGCAAACGCCTGTGCCTTACCCCAAAAGCCGCAACGACGAGTCAACCCATGGATTTGCGTTATTATTTCCACAGTTGTGTTCGTGTCGGCTGTAATTAAATGTGGCGGGATTCAGTTCGCGGGGATATTGCATAGAGGTTAGCACTAGCATTGTTTATTGCATTGGTCGCTCTCAACTATTATTTCGCTAATATTGCAGCATTCAACTTAACATATCCTCGGTTCAGCGGTCTGCATAACTACAAACATGAAAATTATTGACCACATTCGACATTGGGTACGTTGATTTGGAATTATTTGTTATAACTTCTATTTGAAAAGGTAATAAATACATTTTAACGTAATAAATGGCAAAAAACAGACAATCAACCCGATGGAAAATTTAAATGTGTGAATTTCTGTCATAATATGTTAAACTACGTTCATCGCATTCGACTGCAAGGCGGCGTACAATTTATGTCAGCATTAAATAAGAATTTATTTAAAACAATTACGTTATACATCAGAAATTATAGAAAATCTTAAAAAAATATTTGATAATAAATTATTATTACTATATTATCATCTACGTTTACAAATCTACGTTTCGCCGACGACATCGTCTTGTTTTCATAATCGGCTACAGAACTTGGTACCATACTGAGCATGGATGCCATTAATGATGAAAATGTCAATCACTAAGTTCATGACCGACAGCTCGAAAAGGAGAGTATATAAGTGGACGGTGGAGAAATGCAATATGTCCATGAGTATTTGTATCTGGATCAAATAGTCTTCTTCTAGTGTACATAAAATACCACTACGTACTAAGGTGAAAGTATTGCTTGACACCGTCCTAGTAATTGGCATCCTAATTTATTTCAATAGGGCTGACAAATGTCAAGCACTGGAACTTTACGGCATAAAGTAGGTGACCCGAGTTGGTTTGGGCAGTGATTATCCATGCCATAGTAATCTAAACTAGTAATCCAGGGGTATAGTGGGAGGCCTATTTCGAGACTGAAAGCGAATATATGCAAGTTTATATACGAGGTAGAGTACCGACTTATAGATATGTACAAATTTAACAGTCAAAAATATATACTCAAAACAAAATAGAGGCCACTTTTGCGCGGAAAATTTCTGTTCAGTTTTTGTAGTTACAATAAACTAATTGTATCTCAATTAAAACAAATAAAACAATTGGCTATTGATTAATGGACTATTAGCCTAAACAAAAACAAAAGCTCCCTTAGCTAGAAACTTTGTAAAATATTTTTTACTAACTAATATACCTATATTTCAACGTTACGATCAAAATTCTTAGTGGCTCCTATATTATTTTGGGCAGTATATTAACGTTTTACCTGACATATTTATTTGAGTCAATCATTCAAAACTGTGCACTATTTTGTTCTCTGTGGCAACGTCCTCTAATTAACCCATTGCACCACTGATCTTTAAAACTATTTCGGCAAATTGTTCGCGGTTTGCTAAACGATATTTGCGTTTAAAATAGATGTTTTCTTATTTTCCTATTTAAATACAATATTTACTATAACTCTGATCATTCAAAGCTGTGCAATATTTTGTTTCCTGTGGCAAAGTCCTCTATTAACCCCTCGCACCAGTCATCTCTGAAACTATCCCGGCAAATTGTTGGAGGTTTGCTAAACGATTTACGCTTACCGTGTTCACGGTACCTTGATTTGTGACGGTCCCTTCCGCGGGTTTCGAATTGTTCGTAAACTTAGAGAGTTACGGTTCGTTGTATACGGCTATGGACAATCACAGAATCTACGCTTTAATAGAACGTTCTAGACGTGTCATGGAAAACGTAATGATTTTTCATTTTGATTTGTTCAAGTGCAGTTTGTTGGCATCTCTCCATTCAGTCACAGTATCAATGTCATTGCAGATTATCACATTCATCACTTTGCCCTACTTCAAGACAAAGGTTCAGATCGTCTGCATATATAAGGCATTGAGCTGTTTACAACCTTGGCCAAATCATTAATTTAGGAACATTGTTGGTTCTAAAGTACTTACTGACCCCTGACCTAGTATAGTAAGTTTCAGACTGGAATCCTGCAAGTAGTATGTAATGACGGCGATTGCCTATGTTCATAATCGGCTATAAAGTGAAGGAGCCTAGGGGTGATCCTAGTTTCGTGAATTTTTGCAACAACAAATCATTGAAATAAAACAATTTAACGGATTATATCGCGTATATTATCTCATTTCAGTTCCCGACGTTTCGGAAGCAAATCATTGTTGAAAGGCTTTCCTGAAATCAAAGTATGCTACATCTACATGGTAACGACAGTCCATTGCCCCAATAGCGTAGTCCAAAATATATACATTGTTGATGGTGTTAAACTTCCCCGTAGAAAGACCATGTTGATCATCGTCAATTTGGAGACTAATCTCTAAGTTGATACGAAAGTCTGCAACAGTTTCGAAGATCTTACCAAAAACTGACAATGCTATAGGCCATGCTATATACTGCGCTACGTCCGATATAACACTACTCTTTGGAACGGAGTTGACCTAGACTTTCCAGGACGACGGATAAATGGCCTGTTGCAAGGCTCAGTTAAATATGTAAAGGAGTGTTTGTTCAATACAGACACATAATCTTTAGCCAGATATAGAGGAATTCCATCGGGATAGGCAGAGCGTGGCTTAAGTTAGTTGCGTGGCGTACCACCCATGCGTTCACACTGACTACCGCGTCTCGCATCGCATCAGCGTCCGCGTGCCTCGCCGCCGCTATTGCATCCACTCGTGGTTCTTCACTCTGGAAGCAAAACTGAAATACTCGGTAAACGCATTAGCGGTGGCCTGCCTAGAAAAAAATGCAATTTTTGTAAGAATATTCTTCAGATTTTCGTGTATCTTTACGATTACTTTTTACAAAATTAGGTACATAATTTTGCTGGTTCGTCACTGATACCACATTATTTTGATGTTGCTTGTATGCCAATTCAATAAGCATTTATGCGCGACTTCTGAAATCCGAGCCACTCTCGTTACATTTCTACAGATGGAAGTACTTATCTTTTATAGTTGGATGATTTCGGATGTGTACCATGTAGGATAATGATATCGCCTATCATCTTTTGTCCGGTTATGCAAAATTATAAACGATGTAGCTATGGCGACGAGCGAGTATTTCATAACGAAACAAGTGACAAATAGGGAATCAACTATTTGAATTTGGGTAAGGACCAAATTTTTGGCAAGTAGTTAAGGCGTTTCATTTGTCTAATTTTAATTGATTCCGTTGTGACACGAAAAATATTCATACAATTTTGTTTATCGTGTCATAATAGAATCAATTAAAAATATTAAAATGATGCAAATAAAATCCCTTAACTACTTGCCAAAAAATTGGTTCTCACCCATTTGTAGCTTTATGAGCTGTATGTACCTCGCAACTTACTCGTACTTACAAAAAATATAAAATGAATCTGAATCGATAAAAAATCCATATAATTATCGAACCTGCTCACATAATTTCACGATAACTGATTGAGAAATGCGACCTATAGAGGACGACAGCTAGCCGGGCATTCGGATATAAGAAAGCATTTATCCCTAAACTGAAACGGAGACCTTTGTTAACGCTCGTTCAAATAAGGTGTCAAACTTTGGGCCGTTTACTGTACTGGAAGTAGGTAAAAATAAACTTGCAAAATTGTATTGATTCAATTTATTATTTGAACTGCTGAATTTCACTATCACACTTGCCAAAGCCAATGCATACAAAGCCCTCGATACAATACCTTTTCATCAGGGTCTTTGTTTTGACACAGGAAAAAGCAATTGTTGCGGTAAACTTTATTTTTAGTGGTACAGACAGGAAAATAAGCGACGCTACACTCCTCACAAGGTACCCCCTTGTGGTCTAATCTGTTCAGTACGCGTTCCATTGCTGGGATATCTGGTAAAAAGTTCGTCGTTCCTGAAAGGTGCAAATTGGTATAATGTTATTGGTATTTTTGAAGTGAGAAGTTCTTTAGCGGCGCTGTGCACTTTTTGTGATGGGGAAAAAATGTTAAACTCGCGACAGGTCACGTGATCGACAGATTAAAAATAAAAAAACTGTTACAATGTCATTGAAGCCAGTAGACTGCCGGCGCGGTAGAAAGAGAGGGGATACCTCCTCTCCTACGCCACGCCGGCGGTCGCGCCGCGCGACTATTCAAGTTTTCACTTCTGCCGGCAGTCTCGGAGTGCAACTTGTTTTTTTTTTTTATATATTTGATTCCACCTGGCCATGATGTTTGCCTTTATCACGCGATAGATCATGCCAAAACACCTGTCTCTTTCTGACAGTTACTCGTTTAAATTGGTATGAGGGTGATGGAAGCTCTATAAAAAATATATCAGGGACAATCTTACACAAATCGATCTAGTCCGAAACTAAACAAAGCTTGTACCGTCAAGGTCAAAGATATATTTACTACTAGCTGTGCCTGCGGCTCCGCCCGCGTGCAATTCGGTATGTGTCAGTAAGTGGCTACTTCACCCCTCTCCCCTGGTGGCGTAACTTGAAGTAAAGTCCAGATTATACAATTACCACTAAATAAAACTACACCAAACTCAATAGTTTTTCGCCCTTATTCAAATTTTTGACGTGATTTAAAAGACATAGAGTATAGGTATACTTAGGAGGTGTATATCGGACGATACAGTACCACTTATCTATTTTTACGTCCTTAGCCAAATGACAAATATCATCCAAAACGGTTCTCCAGTCAAATCAGTCTAAGCATGAAAAGTTAAGAACACATAGAAATCCATACTTCCTAACAAACTTTCGAATTTAGGTCTAATTTTATTTAGAAGTAAGATTAAAGGAAAGCTGAATAGATATCAAAAACGTGAGGCCAAGTATTTACATTTTATTTAAAGTTACGTTTATGTATGCACAACTAAATATGTACATACCATACTCCAAAAGTAGGTATGTAGAGTATATTTAGATAACGTTGACATTTTACAATATTTTTTGTACACCCCATTGTGAGTCTTCCCGGTGGGCATCAGCACGAACAGCTCCGTGCAGCTGGAGACGCCCCGTAGAGCTGCCCGTGCGAGAAGCAGCCCGTGCACAGGTCCACGCCGGCGGCACGCAGCGTCTGCCCCGGCGACTTGTAGATGGTCATGGCGAAGCAGACGCTTACTGGGAACTGTAGGCGCTTGAAGCGGAACGGGAAGTTGATCGGGATGAGGGGGATGCGGGGGATGAACACGGCTTCTCTGACGCCGCACACGATCAGGATTTGCGCCTCGATGAGGTTTCGCTGCAGCTGCACTACTTTTAGCTTGTTTCCGTTGCATAACTAACTTTGGAGGTGACAAATTCCGAAGAAGCATGATCGGAACAATGAATCAGGGCAATGGGGAATGGATGAAAATTTTCAATAATCTTGAAATTTTGTTTATAGGTAGGAATAAGCCTCCTTATTGTAAGAAAAAAAAAACAGATTTTTCTGTTGCTTAGAAAAAAATAAAAAGATGAAAAGGTGTTGGTGGGCCTATATGCCCGTCTTATACGGTACGGCAAAAATAACAGTACATTTACAGCTGTTGCGTCTAGTGCCCTGAGTCTAAGTAGAGGGATATCTAGACTATAAGAAAAACGTAGTGGACTGTAAACACATATATTATATACAATGGTCGCGGATCGCGGCGCGTACAGTGTGAGGTCGTGCTTGTGCAAGGCGAGGCGCGCGGTGAAGTGTCGCGCGGCGGCCGCTCCCCGTTCGCTGTCGCTGTCGGTTAGCGGTTCTCCAAGCCGCGCTCTCCGTCGTATTGTTTACGGGCCGGCGTTGTCTCCACCATATACTCCCGCCGTTGAAGAGCTTGAGTCTTCAACAGTACGAGTAGGAAGAGGGCAGATGGTGTTGAAGGCCCGACGGATGATTCCCTTCTTCGTCTTGATGTCAGCCACTCTGGCTATGCCATCTCTACCAGGCAACACTTGTACGATGCGACCTAGGAGCCACATGAGAGGAGGTAAATTCTTCTCCTTGATCACTACCATGGTTCCGACGTTTAGCTGCCCCTTTGAGTTGCGCCATTTCGTTCTCTGCTGAAGTCCAGAGACGTATTCATCGGAGAATCTTGCCCAGAAGTGTTGCTTAAGAAACTCGACGCGTTGGAACCTTTGAAGTGAAGTGATCTTCTAGTCGGTGACTTGGGGATGAGGAACAGACATAAGAGACCTACCAATTAGGAAATGGCCTGGAGTCAGCGGCGCAAGATCAGAAGGATCATCAGAAAGTGACGTTAAAGGACGTGAGTTTAAGATGGCTTCAATTTAAATTAAGCACGTCGACATCTCCTCATAAGTAAGATGTGTAAGGCCTAGGGTTCGCCGCAGGTGATGTTTTACTGATTTGACGGCTGATTCCCATAGTCCTCCAAAATGAGGTGTGTATGCTGGAATGAAGGAAAAATTGATTCCTTCATTCGCCATGTCTACAGCAAAATCTTGCTGCAGCACTCTAGAGAGTTCATTGAAGGTGCCAACGAAGGTAGTACCGTTATCGGAAAAGATGGTTTTTGGCTTACCACGACGAGCCACGAATCGGTTAAGAGCTGCGATAAACGCCTCTTTGGTTAAGTCAGAGACAAGCTCCAAATGAAGTGCCTTAGAAGCTAAACACACGAAGATACATATGTATGCCTTTACTAATCTGCATCCTCTACCTTTGCGGTCAGCTAGCAGAATTGGGCCCGCGTAATCGGTGCCAGTTTCAAAGAATGGATATTCGAGGTGTAACCTTTCCTTGGGCAAATTGCCCATTATTGGTTGCACCGTTTCACCCTTAAACTTAAGACATCGGATGCAAGTGCGGACAACATGTTTTGCTAGGTTTTTACCTCCTAAAGGCCAGTAATTGTGCTTAATCGTACTTAACAACAACTGTGGGGGTGTATGACATGTTAACTTATGGTACATTTTGAAGAGCAACTTCGAAACTGGGTGTTTGCTACAAAGAACTATGGGATGCTTAACATCGTAGTCATAGAAGGAGTTCTCTAGCCTGCCTCCAACTCTGATAAGACCAGAGTCAAAGAAAGGTGAAAGTGAACAGAGCCGGCCTTTACTTTGCAAGCTCTTACCTGCCTTAAGCAGATCATACTCCTCAGGGAATGAGTCTTGTTGAGATATGCGGATGAGAAGACTCGAAGCAGACGCTAATTCAGAAGATGTAAGAGAACCTATCAGCCTGCGGTCAGCGTTCCTACAATTATGTATAAATCTCGAAATGTATGCGACGATTCTTTGCAATTTAGAGTAGGTTGATTTATTATAGATTAATGCATGCAATGGATTTGATGAAGGAACTTCAGGTGAGTTAGAGCACACGACCAAGGCCCTATTGGTTATGGTCTCTGGCAACGGAACAATCCTGTCAGAGTTTGGAGGATTCGGCCAGAGAGACGGATCCTGCTTCAAGAATGCCGGTCCCGTCCACCATAACTCATTTTCCGAGATAAGATCAGCGCTAAGTCCACGAGATACAAGGTCAGCGGGATTTTCCTTTGATGGCACGTAGTGAAAGGAATCATGGCTGTAGCTTTCTTGTATCTCAGATATGCGGTTCTTAACAAAAGGCCGTAGAAGAGCTGGATTAGACGATAGCCAACCCATTACAATCATCGAGTCGCACCAAAAAACACAGCGATCGGGTTTTTGACTAAGAGAATCAAGAACCTTAGTGCACAATCTTGCTCCCAATAAGACTCCGCAAAGCTCAAGACGAGGAATGGTCGTGGCCTTGATTGGCGCTACTTTGCTTTTGGATGCTAGAAGACGAATACACACAGACCCATCCCCCGCCACGGAGCGGACATACAGGCAAGCTCCGTATGCCTTTTCAGAAGCGTCTGAAAAGATGTGAAAATCCATGGCAACAGGTGACTCACATAATACCCATCTGGGTATATTTACATCATTGAGGTTAGGAAGCGTGCTAACAAAACTATTCCACGACGCCAATATGTCCCCCGTAAGTGGCTCATCCCATGAACATTTATTTACCCATAATTTCTGCATGATGATTTTGGCTTGCACGACGCAAGGCGTTATGCCTAGTGGGTCAAAAATTTGTGCGATTGCTGAAAGAATGTGGCGTTTTGTGACTACGGCTGGTGAAGCTATATTTATCCTAAAGGTAAGAGTGTCACGAATGCACTGCCACTTAATGCCTAATGTTTTAGACAACTCATTCTCACTTAAGTTAAGAGATTCTGCACCAGAAGCGTTATCAGAAATAGCCATAAGTATCTCCGGATTATTCGACTGCCATTTTCTTAAATTAAAGCATGCAGATTTAAGAGTATTTGACACCTTACGACATAATGCAACTGTGTCATTAATTGAGTTTGAGCCAGACAGGAAATCATCGACATAAAAGTCTCTAGAGATTGCTTCTTGGGTTTTTATGTCTGGTGATTCTTGTGACAGCTGCAAGAGGCATCGTGTGCTCAAGAACGGAGCGGACGACGTGCCATATGTCACGGTATTTAAATTTTAAGTGGTTTTGAAGGGTCTGACCGCCATAGGATCTGTTGTAAAGGACGTTGGCTGTCCTCAATCAAGACTTGTCGGTACATTTTTTCAATGTCCGCGGACACGACATACTTATGTTGCCGAAACCGAAGTAAGATAGAAAATAAGTCGTCCTGTATTCTGGGCCCTATCAACTGGATATCGTTTATGGACTTCCCTGTGGTGGTGACAGCGGATCCGTCGAACACCACACGAAGCTTTGTGGTGCTGCTCGATTCCCTCAGGACTCCGTGATGCGGCAAGTAATAAGACGGTAACCAAGAACATGGAATCATCTCGCTCATATGACCCAATGCCTCGTATTCCTCCATGAATTGAACGTAACGTTCCTTAAGAACGGGGTCCCTATCTAACCTACGTTCGAGCGATAAAAACCTTCGCTTGGCCATTTCATAAGAACACCCTAACGCTTCAGGAGACTCTTTTAAAGGCATTGTTACCACGAATCGCCCTTGGCCGTTCCTCTTCGTGGTATTGACGAAATTGTTTTCGCACACATTCTCTTCAACCGTGAGATTATGCTTTGGGGATATGGTATCTAGTTCCCAGAAACGTGTAAGAGATGGTTCCGATTGCTCGTCATTTAGGAACAAGCACACGGGCTTAACAGAGCTTGGCTGATATAAGACGCCTGATAAGAGCCAGCCAAGCTTCGTTTCCAAAAGAGTCGGATTATGCTTGCCTAAGTTTATGCGGTTAGTGCCGATAACGCTCCAGAAGACCTGTGCGCCGACAAGAATATCGACTGAAGAAGGTTCATGGAATGAAGGATCGGCTAGGCAAATTCCGGACGGTATTTGTATATTTTCTACTTGTAAGTATTTATTAGGAATTGCAGATGTAATTTTTGGTAATAATAGGCAATCGATTTCTGTCTTGTAGCTGCCATCGTAAGACTCCAATTTAAGAGAGCAAGATTGTGCACTACTAGATTCCTGACTGTTTATCCCAGTAACCTTTGAATTGACAGGTCGAGTGGGCAAGCGAAGCTTACTCGATAAGTCCTGCGCAATGAAATTGGCCGTACTACCATTATCCAATAAGACCCTGGCCTTGTGCAACTGTCCCTCGCTGTCACACACCCTGACCACGGCTGTGGAAAGAAGTACATGCTGTGATAAGTTATTGACGGCTTGATCATTGACAGTCAATGCTACGTGCTCAGGCTTTCTTGTAGGTTCATTATGAATGTGAAGTAAAGTATTATGTTTAACTTTGCAATATTTGCAATGACTGAGCTTGCATTTACTGTCCATGTGGCCTGGGCGTAAGCAATTCATGCATACCTTAAATTCTTTAGCCTTCATCAAGCGTTGCTCAACTGGCAAAGACCTGAAAGCGTCGCAATTAAATACATAATGAGGTTTACGACATAAAGGGCAAGAGACATTATATGTTTTAACCTTTTGACCTTCATTATTTGAGGACACTAAAAAGCTTTTGGGCTTGCTAAAAGTAGTATCCGACTTAACTTTATTATTTTTGGCCTCTTCCAATGTTTCGAGAAGATTGCATCTATTACTCAAAAAAGTTATAAAGTTATCTAGACTAGGATATTCCTCCAATGAGTATGTTCCTCCCAGTGCCTACTCGTAATAGAATCCAATTTAGAAGCCATCATATGAATAATTAATGTACCCCAGTGCTCAGTTGGTTGGTCAAGTGTCGATAAGGCTCTTAGATTTTTATTTGTGGTATCAACAATCTGTCGCAGGCCTTGACTGGACTCTTTGCTGATTGCCTCTATATTAAAAAGTGCCTGGACGTGATTGTTAATAAGTAGCTGCTTGTTGTCGTACCTGTCGCATAGTAGCTTCCAGGCAGACTCGTAATTATCGCCTTTAAAATCTAAGCTTCTAATCACTAACGCTGCGCTTCCGTGAAGAGAAGCACGCAGGTAATGAAACTTATTTATGTTGTCTATACTTGCCTCCGAATGAATTAATGAAACATAAATATCCTTAAACTCCAACCAATTCTGATAGCCGCCGCTAAAGTGAGGTAAATTGATTTTAGGCAATCTAACATTGTTTTGTTTGTGAAAAATCGCTGTGTGGCATTCATTCGAGCCTGCGTCAGACCGCGCATCTTTGTCGCGCTGAGCGCGGTGCCTGTCGACCAGCTCTCGAGCAACCGCTAGCTCTAGGTAGTAAGCACGCTCAAATTGTTCCCGTTCTTCGTATTGCGCGCAAGGGTCCTCCGCTAGCATCTCCAACTCGCTCTGGTAGGAATCAAAACACTCGTAAGAAAGATCCAATTTTTTTATACGCATATCAAGTTCCACCAACTGCAAGTCACTTAACTGCTCACAAGATTTTGCTGTATTTACGTAAGAAGTAAATTGTGTAAGCTTTGTTTTAATAGTGGCTCGCTTTTTCACTAATTCCTTGAATCTAAGCTCACTAGCCATTCTGTGAAATCAAGAAAAAAAAATGTAAAACCTTAAATTAAATAATAAGATGAACTCTTGTTTGTTTACTAGACACTATGTAACGACACTGCGAGAATAAAATAATAAGCGTACGATCGACGTAAAAATGTTTGCTATGAAACTTTAATCAGGCGCAATATTGTCCTCGATGAAATTGCTAATTTATTTCAACAGGAGTGCTAATATGGCCATACATAGAAACAATGTTTATTGTGTACCCACTTATGTATAAATTGATATGAACTTTTTATGCACCACCGTAATGAATTAGCAACGTTTTATGATCTGTTAATGTTTTTATGCCTTTATAACTAAGAAATGAAATGAATAGCTTTTGTGAACTAATTGTTATCACTGTGTACAATTACTGACTTCGATTATAACAAATAGCAACTTTGTGTAAACGACAAAATAATGATGATTAAAACTTGTAAAATATGATTAGGTGTATAAATATGGTAATAATTAAGATATAATTGATTAGGATTGTTTATATAAATAATGTATCGATAATAAAATTGTAATTATGTTTAATTCGACTTGATTAAAAAATAAAAATGGAATAATTTATACGTAGAATATGAATTATATATAATTCCTGGTTTAAGACGTCGTAAGTAAACATGTATATCGTATTTACTTAATAATGAAGCGATCTTAAACACTATTAATTGTTATTTTCTTGCGATTACGCAAGTAAATGACTTTGAATTTGTAATTGAACGAATAAAATTATGATTTAAAATGAAGTATGAATGATAATTTCAAGTTTGTAAAATTAAAATTGGAATGGCCTCACTGTCTTTAATGATATCCCAATCTGTCTGATTATCCGACGATTTTAGAAGTTCTTGTCCTATTATTCTTCCTGGGGATATTCCGTGTGAAGATTATTGATATTTCTCGTGCAATGATGACTTCGTTCTCGCGTTAAGTCCGCCCGTTGCTATGCCACTATTAATTCTTTGGGGTGGGACGGCCGTTGCTGGAATGTTGAAGTTGAGTGATCCTCGAAGATAATATAAGCCATAAGCGGCCAAACCCGAAGTCCACTGAATACGGGCGTTCGAAGGATGCACGTCTTGTAATGCACTGCTGGAACTCGAACTGCACTCGGAATGTCGTCGCACTGAGGAATCCACTCGACGACGAAAGAGTATCTTAAGACGGATGCAAAGTTCGGTTGATTATTAATACCGCGAGTCCACATAGAATTGGTCGCTTATTTCGGCGAGTTAAGGACCATATGTTGCGTCTAGTGCCCTGAGTCTAAGTAGAGGGATATCTAGACTATAAGAAAAACGTAGTGGACTGTAAACACATATATTATATACAATGGTCGCGGATCGCGGCGCGTACAGTGTGAGGTCGTGCTTGTGCAAGGCGAGGCGCGCGGTGAAGTGTCGCGCGGCGGCCGCTCCCCGTTCGCTGTCGCTGTCGGTTAGCGGTACTCCAAGCCGCGCTCTCCGTCGTATTGTTTACGGGCCGGCGTTGTCTCCACCAACAGCAATTTTTAACCGACTTCCAAAAAGGAGGAGGTTCTATGTTCGACAGTTTGTATTTTTTTATGTATGTTCACCGATTACTCCGCCAATAGTGGACCGATTTAAAAATTATTTTTTTATTGATTGGATATACTCCTGAGGTGGTCCCATTGCCACCAAGTTGGGATCTGATGATGGGATTCCAGGGAAATCGAGAGCAATCCTCAAATTGAATACGCACTTAGAACGTTTTTCATATATTATTTTAAGCTATTTAAGTATTTGCATATGGTAGTCATCATCTCATCATGCTGAGCTGATGACGGAAGGTATAACTCTTTAATAGTTAAGAGGATAATTCTTAAAAAAATCATCTACCTATTATAGGTAGATACTTTAAGACTGTTAGTCATATTCTTTATAGTGTGTTCCTAAAGTAGTCTCCTTATCACCAAGTCAGGATCAGATGATTAAATACCAGGGGAATCGAGAGAAACCCTCACATATTATAGGCACTAACAATGTTTTGAATATATTTTTCTAAAGTTATCAGTTGTTTCCCTCTGGTGGTCATCATTTCATGCTGAGCTGATAATGGAAGGTACAGTGAATTCAATTTTTACATTTCTTACTTCCCAAGACTCGAGATGCGTGCAAAGTGCCTCCTCAATCTTTCCATTCTGGGCTCTAAAAACGAAGTCGGTGCCAAACCTGATGTAAATAAAGTTCTTTATTCACCAAAAATACGAAGCACTGTGACTAAATTTATATGTAGGTAGATAATAACTAAAGGCTCGCCGCCGAGATTCTTAATAAAAAAATGAATGGTTTGGCAACGACTAAAAAAGGTGATTCAAATGTGATCCGTACCGTACATAAAAGGTTATTTTTGGCTTTTTAGTTTATTTTGAAGTCGGTTCTTTTTTTATTTAAACATTTTAATCGAAAATATCAATGCTGAAAATAAAAAGATGAAAAGATGAAAAGTGGTGAAAGATGAAAGGTGTTGGTGGGCCTATATACTGTATAGGCCTACCAACACCTTTTCATCTTTTTATTTTTTTCTAAGCCACAGAAAAATCTGTAATTTTTTTGACAATAAGGAGGCTTATTACTACCTATAAACAAAATTTCAAGATTTCTGAAAATTTTCATCCATTCCTCATTGTGTGTGCTGGGAGTCCTGAAGCGCTCAATGAGTTAAGGAACTCCATCGGGTATGTTGTGACGTTGCCTTCATCCACGACAGTGTGAATGGAATTATATACTGCCTGTTCACCTTCGATTTCCGCCAATATCCGCGCATTAACAGCTCTCTCACAAACCCAAGAGCTCTCAAGTCGCGTCACCTGGCTCAGGTCTCCCTATACGCTCCGAATGTGGTCTTCATCGGACGGAATGATCCTGCATAACATCTCTGGTAATCGAACCAGGGCGTTGGTTTCCTCCAGAAGTCCTTCTCCCACCTGAAGCAGTACCTGGGCGATTTCCTGCACATGTGAGCCTCCTCCTTGTTGATACCACCGAGCTACTTATCTCATATTTTGTTGTATTATTAAATCAATTATTCAATTAAATTTGACGATATCCGTACCCCCTCTTCTAAACTTAGAGTTAATTTGACAAAATGCTTCCTTAGTGGCTTAAGTTATATCATAAAATATTTATTTTAGCGCCACCTATTAGTTTAGCGGGGTACTCGATAGTTCGTAGGCTCGAGAAACAAACAGCTAGAGTAGGTTTGAGTAAAGTTTGCTCTTCCTTCCTAAGTAGCGCCATAACATTCAGGTGCAAACTTAACTCAATCAAGTATAGTGGCTACCCCCCCTTTTAGGGGTTCAATTTTTATAGCCTTACAAAAAGAGATAATAAGAGGTTATATCCTGGCCGGGAATTTTCTGTACAGATTCGTAAAGTTTGCATCAAAATCTGTTAAGCCGTTTTCACGTGATGCGCGTACAAATAAACAGACAAACAGAAAACAGATAAATAGATAAACAGACAAATAGACAAAAATTCTAAAAGCTATTGGAACGTGTTCTGTTATCAATTCTAAGTATCCCCAGCCAACTTTTTTTCGAATATCTTCCATGTACAGACTTTCGACCCTCTTCAGCTTTATTATGTGTATAGATTGAGAGTTTCCAAATATACATTTACCTACATTTAAATAAGTTTGCACACAGTATGAACAAATGCATCCTAACAAAGCATGTAACAGTTTCATCTTTTTACTCAATGCTCCATAGTTACGTTTATAACCTTTCTTTCATAGAATCATTGTCATACATTGTGACTTATATAATATATTTAAGTACATTACATGTTACAGAAATATATTTCCGATCAATGTGCCACATATATATTTACATTAAAAGCAACACTTGAAACTTTACGTTCAAGCGTATTTTTTTTACTTCTCTTGCCACATATACAGGATGGGAACAAGTTACTCGACAGAATTTAACCATCGAATGTAGAGCCTAATTGGAGCATATAAAGTGGTATATATAACACGTAGTCCGAAAACGGGTAATTTATGAAATATTAATTATTTTTATAAATTCATAAATCTCGATATCTCATGACTATCACGCCTTAATGATGTGATGTGGCCACTTATTTAATACTTTTAAACACAGAAGCAGTAACTGTATGCTTTTTGCTGTATTAAGTTTTACAATACGTCGGGTATCCAATTTTTTATTTATTGAGTAATTCGTGTCGTATAGTACCGGTATCTCTCAGCTTTAAGTCCCATCTTCATTACACGCGCATCTATAAAAAAAACTTTTTTTTTATATATATTATATAAAAAAAAACTTTTTTATATATATATATACTTAATTCCAATGTACTCTATGGTTAATGTCAGTCGGGATACTCATTCCCACCCTGTATATCTTTACAGTTTGATTCAAACCACCGTTCTTATTTTGAATAAGGACAATCTTTTAGTCTATTTCGTTTTGGGCGTGTCGTCAGTGATGTGTCAAATGTGTTTATTTTCATTTTACAAGGTCTCGCAGATTCACTTGAGGAATGTATATACAGGGTGTCACAAAAATATCCGTGTAACCACTAAAGACAACATGTAGGTATTAAATCATGGTTATAAAAAAAAAATCTTTGTGAAGAAATCTATTATCCATTATAATATAAAATAAAAATTGTCCGGTTCAGCATATATCATTGCTCAAATTGCGAAATATCCGTACAAAATGTTCAAACCATTTAAAAGAGATGTTTCATAATTATAAAACCCGAACAATAAGTTAACCTCAAAATTAGTAATTAGAGTTCCGTACCAAAAAGGTAAAAAAGGAACTCTTATAGTGTGACTCTGTCTGTCTGTCTGTCTGTCCGACTATTAGAGCGCCATATCTCAAAAACTACTCATGCTATTTGAAATTTGGAATATTTATAAACATAATCAGCCTACATATATTGCGAAGAAAACATTATAAATATATTCTTATTTAAAAAAAATAATAATTGAGGGGTGTGGGAGGGTTCGGGGGCAAAAATTAAAAGTCTAGTCACTAGGTTCAGTGGGGTATACGTATCATATGAAAGGGCTTGATCTGTAGGTACATTTTCGAATATATTTTTTTAATTTTATTTTTTCGCTTAAATTTCGTTTTATTAAGGAAAATGTGACAAAAAAGTACTCCCCCCCCCCTTATCTCCCAAGTTTAGCAAACGAAAAATCTGGAATTTTCTGAAATTATGTAATTTAATATGAATATTACACGAAAATTATAATCATACATCTGTTGTCTTACTTTTTTTTAATCACCAAAAATCATTTTTTAATAACCATTTGTATGCGACGCCATAGATACCAGAGGCAAACTTGACTCAAGCGGTAAGTTAAGTCGGAACAAGTGGAAGTTTGTACGGAACCCTCCGTGCGCGAGAGAAACTCCACTTGACCGGTTTTACTACTTTTTTTCTCATATCCTTTCTCACACAATCCATCCTTCGACATTCATCCCTAACATTCTTTTACCAACATGACGCTCATCCCTCCTAATAACATGCCCATACCACTCTAACCTACTGCTTCTCATTTTGTTAATACTTGCATTAAAGAATAAAAATTGCTTACTTGTAATTAAAGGAAGAGATCGATTGTTTTGAGCGGAGTTCTCTCGAATAATTACTACAAGAGCAGTTACGACCAAGACTGAAAGAAAACATATTCCAAAATAAGTTCTTGCTAAAACTAAGCAGAATGTGCACTCTAGATCGACGACATTTCCGATCTAAGTTAAATAACTTATAATATGCTTAAAACATATTGGCGCGAGTTGAGGCGAGGCCGAGATACATTAACGATGTTCTAAATGTGTTACAGTCCTTTTAGTACTTTAAAAAAAAACCATGCACAGTATAGGGTTCCGTAGCCGTTACTATAATGAAATGCACTAAAGAAAAAAAAAATATGTAAAAAATGCATCAGCAAAAGAGCGTATCTATACGGTACTTAAGTCATTTTGTTGAAAAGCGCAGTTTTTCGTTTCGTTCACGTCGAAAGTAATTTTCATTTAACTTATTTAAGTAGCAACCCTTACGTTTGTTATCTTTGGATTGGACATCTATTCTCTAAATATGGCAATGTATCTCGCCCTCGTCTCAATTTGAGTCAATTGTCTATACTGTGCCAATGTGTAATGCAGGTAATACATGGCGATTCCTAAATCATTCATAAAATATTATTGTTTAATGATCCTGATTTAGAATATCTCGTTCTTAGGGCAATTAAATAACATTTAACGTTATTTTTAACTGCTTAAGGGTTTCCGGTGTCACTCACATTTTGCTTTTGGTCACCAAATTTAGCTTGACTTGGCATTTTGTGACCATGAGTTATGATGAAATAACAATGAAATACATTCTTCATCGCAAAAAGATTTTGCTACTTCTTTGCATGCGGGACAGTCCCAATACCATTCTGCGAATGATAGCCGATAAGCCTGATTGTGCAAATGTTATACTGTACGGGACTGCATTCTCCCATCAGTGTAAATCTATGGTATTGTTATTAAAGTAGGTAAACGTATTGGATATGTATATGTGTCATGTAACACCAAATAAAAAGAAAACAGAATTTTACCCTAATCACTCTAAGCAGCTGTTAGCCAAGTTGGGACTGAAAAAAAAACCGTTCACGACTTAAAAATCCTCCTGTATACCAATGAGTATGCAGCGTATATCAACGAGTATCACAAATTATAAAACCGTACAAGTAGTTTACCGCATTTATATTCAAAATAATTATACCTGATGAAATGTCCATAATAGTGATTATTCTCTCCTTGTATTTGTTCATGGAATTAAAATTCTTGGCTAGAGTTCATTCTTAATATCATCATTTTCATTGCAAATGCTAATTTCACGCCCATTTCCAACATTGACTTTTGGAATTTTAGTTTTAAAGGAATTTCCTAAAGATCTGCAATCGTTGTAACAATAGAAAAATATTTAATTACGCGTAGAAGGCGTAAGTAGATGGGTACATGATTTGTCGTGTAGGTAATAATATCTCTTCTACACGTAATCGATCAAAAATGTGGCAGATCTGATCAGATCGGCAATTTTTTTCTATACGTCTTGCCAAGCCGTCAAAATTATAGTAAATTATATTGGGGTAAATATGGTTTACTACAATTTTGACGGTTATTTATGGGGGTAAATATGATTCACTACAATTTTAGGCTTCACCCTATCTATATAAATATAAAAGTAGCCTATATGAGTTTCCAGCTTCTATCATATACATATAGATAATAATGACGATGTAGAATCACGTCAATCCATTCCAGTTATCGCGAGCAAGAAGGGCAAATAATTAAACACACTTTCGCATTCATAATCCTTAATAACTTTTTTTTATATACATATGTATAAAAAGGCTGGAGAGTGATCTATACTATAAGAAAGTTGTAAAAATAAATTAATGGCTTAAAAAAACTATTAACTATTTGAAGGGCAATGATGAAGCAGACAGATTAGCAAAAATGGGAGCTGACGAAGGGATATTTATAAATCATATGCCTTTCTTCACAGATTTACTCAGAGAAGTGAAAGGCAAGTGTTTTGAAACTTGGAAAGTCTACTTTGACAAGAGGTCCAGGGATAAAGGCATATGGTATAGGACTATGACCAATGAACCACGTAAACTACCATGGTTTAGCGAGGGTCGGTTGAACCGACAATTAGTGGTCAAAAGCATGCGACTGCGCTCCGGGCACATGCCTCTTAATGTGTTTGGGCACTTGATGAGAGAGGTTGATTCTCCTAATTGTACCACATGTGATGCGAGGGATGACACCTTCCACGCATTGGTGGAGTGTGATCGGAGCCGACCGCAGTGCATTTGAAGCACAGGCCAATCTGAGCTTAAATGATGTTGGTACTTGTAACGTTATACTATCTGAGTCGACGTCCAAAGTAGCAATAAGTTTGTACCATTTAATGATAAAATTACTAAATTCTAGATAATTACACAATAGTTGTTTGTCGAATGGATGTGTTACCTATGAGGCTGACGTGGTCGCTCAGTGATCAAAGCCTCTTTTTTTATTTAAATAAAGATTTAAAAAAATAAACTACTAGTATCATTCCAAATGGCCCATCCCTACTTAGCGGTAATCGCCACATCGTTCAGCAGTCGAAGTCGAAAGTCGAATCGAATATTCATTCGACTGTTGTGATTGGTACACTACTATTTTCTTATTCAAATGGTAAAATAAGAGTGTCGACTAAAGGCCCGGCAACGACAATGTGCGACCAGCGGCGTGGCAAGCGAATTCCTAATACCTTTCGTATGACGCCAACGAACTGCTGTGCGGTGACGGTCAGCGACTCTATGAAGAGACGAATTGCTCGCCCCGTCGCTATAGTTGCGCATTTTGGTGGCCGAACCTTTAGTTGAATGGCAATGTGGCAATTAGGGCAAAACCCGCATTGATAAGTTTAGCTATAGGGGAGTATGTGGACGTCCGTGGTTCATAGAGAGATAGAAAAAAAAACATCATTTTAATTTTGAATAAATTTTATTTTCGGAAACTAAAATAATTTACCTATATACTAGAATGAATATTTAGTTTCATAGATGCTCACCATGATGGCTGACTGACTAGCTCTGTAGCTCACTTGGCAGAGCGTGCGCCCCGGTAAGGCACAAGGCACTGATTCAAATCCAGTCAGGAACCGCAAAACGAAGGCACCAATTCAAGACTTCGCTTGTTTTTTTTTTCATTATTTAGATCTTTGTATTTATATGCATACTAATAGCTTCTGCCCGTGACTTCGTCCGCCTTAAACTCGTTTATCACGGATAAGGTTATTTTTCCGGGATATAAAGTAGCCTATGTCCTTCTCCGGGCCTCAAAGTATCTCCATACCAAATTTCATCCAAATCGGTTCAGCTGTTTCGGCGTGAAGAGGTAAGAGACAGACAGACAGACACACTTTCGCATTTATAATATTCGCTTATCGCGGATAAAAGGTATTTTTCCGGGATAAAAAGAAGCTTATGTCTTTCCCCAAACCTCAATATTTTACTAATTTAAATGTGAAGCATATTACCGAGAAGTTTATAGCGTAAAAAAATATTTACTGTCCATACAAATTTTCATCGTCTTTTTCGTCCCTGAAAGGGATTAAATTTTACATACATTATTGAAAAGTTTCATAAAAATTCGTCCAGTAGTTTTTGAGAATAAGTGGAACGTACATTACATACTTTCACGTTTATAATCTAGTAAAGATAACGATATTAAGGATACTTTCAAAACATCAAAATTTTCGTAAAAATCAATGACTATTTATTATAAGGTTGTAAAACTGAAATGTCTGTACATAGAATACATTTTCAGAAAATATGATTGTAACGGACTATTTAGAGGTCACTGAATTCAATTTTTTTTAATATTTTCTTCTGTTTCCGCGATTATTACTCATTGAAATAAAACAATTTAACGGATTATATCGCGTATATTATCTCATTTTAGTTCCCGACGTTTCGGAAGCTTTCCAGCTTTTCATGGTCACGGGTGGACCAATTTTTTTTACTTTTTGTTTTTCTATGTTCGTATGTGACGTTGTGGCTTCATTACGCCAAATCGGCTAAACGGATTTCAACTATTTTTGGTACACGGGTAGCTGGGTATCTCCAGATGGTTATAGGATACTTTTTACCCGACTATTGTGAGGAAAGAGGCCTTATGACTTTTTCTCCTCCGCGAACGAAGTTGCGGGCACCTTCTTGTAATATTGAAGTTAATAAAAGTAATGGTGTAACTTCATAGAACAGAACATATCATCTAACCAACCGTGGCAGGAGGATTGTCTTTCGAGTGTAGACATGGATGGCTTCGGGTTTTAACGTATGCGGTGTCGTTAGATTCGTCTTGGTTGTGGGAGTGACAGGCTATAGAATTTTATAGATGCAGTGATTTTCACAGTACTGATCAAATTCTTGTTTACCAATAAATACAAATACCTCGTCTTACTTCTTTGGCGGTCGTTGGTTTCGTGCATAAAAATGCGCATCTATTTTGGTACGTTTTAAGTGTGCCGTTATCTTGAGTGCAAATAGGAAGATATACATTTGGGCATGCGGTACATTCTATCTGAAAAAAGAAATCTAAATGGTTTAACCTTAACCATATTAGGGTGCTCCCTCATCGCGAGCATTCATCTGACTGACAAAAACAAATGATTTTTCTGGGCGATTTCTTTCGAAGCGGTTCAGGCCATTTTTGACCCCCCTATAACTTCGTTGTGGATAAAACTAGAAGTCTAAATTTTCAGTAATTTCATTCAATTTGAAGCTTTGTCACTCACTCACTGACTGACCGATCATAAAAAGTCAAAGGCATTTTTAGCAGCCATGGAAGGTTTAAATTTAGAATACACTCAGTGTTTAGTGTATAAATTACGGAAAAAATCAAATATTTTGCAATTTCGGTCTAGTTTTCTAGATACACAACTGCATAAATAACTGACTGGGACAGGGTCTGAACTAACTAACTGGGACTGAAATAGACAGGGACTGAACAAATTAACCGACTTGATATTTATTACAGGGATCTCACAACTTTTTACGGTAGAAGAACCGAGTTGCGAGACTTGTTCTTTTTTACAATATTATTTTTTGTTACATTACTGGCGTGTAATGTGCGTTTGTTAATGTTGCGTTGCGGTGAGGGAGTGCCCTTAGGTGTATAAGTATGAAATGCTGTTTAGTATGAAGCATTTTAAGAAAATCGTTTTCTCCATACTAATGTCTTTAGGAATATTTTAGGAACGGCTTAGCCAAATGAAATAAATTTTGATGACTATGGACAGACAGCATTGAAGCGTAGTTACAGATATTTAGTTAATAAAAAATATAAGAAAATGAGAAGATAAACTTCTAATGAACACATTGAAAATGAAGTTGATAACCGATTTAACTGAAATAATCATTCAATTAGATAATTGTCACATATATGTACATATACCATCATTATACACTGTAGGGTTAAATCGGCGACGTGATTAGAAATCACTTTTTTGCGGCACATTCATGGCCACTTAGACGCTATAATATTTCCAGGAAACGAGTAAAATATGTCGTTTTATCAACTACTTCCTTAAAAATCATTGACACCCTATGACTTTTGGCATGTATAAGACGTCGTGTGGCCTAGGATGACCAAGCGTTATGAAATAATATTACGTGCTTTATTTTATAAGCGCGTAACTTTTGCCACCAATTTAAATAGGTTTTCCCTATAATCCTTCATCATGTTAATTCTGATCCCGACACTGATGTTACCCTGTAGACTATACAGTGTTATTTCACACCATCTGACATAGACCGATAACTGATTTATAGATCAAAACCCTAACCCGCTTCCAGATAACCTAGCAAGTTGAAATTTGGTATCCGAGTGGATAATTGTGTGGATACAAATCCCGTAATATTTATACATAAAAAAAGCTATAAATACTGGTCTGGAAATTGAAAGATTCGGCCAAGTTCTTAGAAAATAAAATTACAAAAATATCTTAAGTACGTTGATATACGCTAGGTAGTCGAGCAAAAAGTAATGATAACCACGTAAACGTACAAAATAAACCAGGTTTTCATGTTATGTACCATAATTGGCACGTTTTGAGGTATCACTACTTTTGGTGGACCATGAATTCTGGTGGGTTCAGCTTAAGCGGCCAGTCAATACATACCGTTTCGTTCATGCTGCGCAAGGTTGCTTGCAGATATTTCATAGTCGTTTGATTTTTTTGTCTCAATAATGGTGGTTTTGTTATTACACTCTTGTTTACATAAAAATCATCAATTTCTTGTAAAAGTTCGAATGTGAGAGGGGTATTAATTTGACCAAAAAAATAAGCATTCTTGAATAGTATAGCGATGAAACAAAAACTAATCAGACCTGAAAAAGTTATAGTTTGCAAAATGAATGATTTAAAAACATTTGATCGAAACAATAAAGTACAAGTAATCAGCGAAACAATAAAATCCCCGACACATTTGCACAAATGAGAACATAAAAATGACTGCACCGGTTTTCTTAAGTCATACTTAAGAATACGCTCGATGAAGATCACCCTTAGAATAAAAATCATAATTGGTTCATCCGTATCGAAGCTAAGATGCTATAGACAGACACGTAAATACACATGTCATGCTTATATTATAACCAGTGTTGGGAAAGGGAGAGCTAATATAACAAAACTTTTTGGTTTCCAACATTAGCTAGTGGGCCGATTTAAAGCCACACGATTTAACACGGCTCAACAAAAATACAAAAAGTTCACCAGAGAACAAAATACATAAAAAATATATAGATATAAAGTGGTTAAAACCGGATAAATTACACCTACACCCTAAGTATTTGAACTTTTTACGATATTCCTTCTCTTTCTAGCACAATTCACGCCATTTTTGACGCTGCCACCTCCGTTTGAGAAACAATGAGTGGGAAAACACAAATTGTTTATTTTATTCCTTGAGACTTACAATATTTGTGTGCTTCATATTTTCAGATTTACTACAAGTTAACATAAAAAGCGATTATATGACGGATGATAGGAAAATATGAAAAGAAAAATCTTGTTGCTTTGACCCTAAATGAATTATATACCTAAGGGCAGGAGAATGATGACTAAAAATAATAGAATCATACTTACCGCTCACTAAAAATCAAAGTGACACTATACAAAAAATTATGGATTATTGTTCCTTTGCTTTACTGCAAAATCGTGTCTTGGTTAGATGTGACAATTAATTGTGCTCACATGCGCATATTTATTTTCATGCAGTTTTCACAACAAAAAAAAATACGAAATAAATACCAGACCGTATAATCCTCAATAATAATAACGATTATATTGTCTGGTGGTGGTTTGTTGTATTTGTATGCGTTTTATTTTATTTTGTGGAAACTGCATGAAAATATACGCACGTGAATACAAATTTATTGTCACATTTAACTAAGACACAATTTCGCGATAAAGCAAAGAAACTAAACCCATTAATTTAATATGGAATTACGCAAAGTAATGCCTGAATCTATCAACTAAACAAAAATCATTCAAATAGTGACGTTTTTTGTTTGATGAGAATTTATATGTGAACTGATTTTTATTTTGTATACTGACTTTGATGTTCAGTGAGCGTAATAAATATAGATTTTAGATGTGCTTAATGACATGAAAATAAAATGTAGAAGAAACTAAAACTTACATTTAATTGCCATAGCGATGGTTAGAACTTTTGAAACAACAAGTGTGCTTCTAATAATTTACAGGCTGCAAGAATAATATGGTAATTACCAGTTTTATTCCCTTCATTAAATTCAACGTGACATTTACCACGTGACACCGTGTTTTAATTAGAAAACATTATTTCGACCTATTAGCTGCGATTAACTGTCGACCTTTATGAAGGAGGAACTCTGACCGAAGGGTGACGTAGGGGGGCGTGGGGGAATTGGAGCCTACTAAGAAAAAATATAACTTATATAACAACGTTCAATAACGCAAAATAAATTTGTATTAATTATGAACGAATCCTTTAGTTATCTGGGCTTACTAATCACGGAAAGGAAATTGAAAATAAGAAAACACTTAATGTATTAAGGAAAAAACAAAAGTACTTATGTCATTCGCTCCCATTATCCCACCCTTTGGGAAATGGGAACCACAATAAGTCACGTACTATGACAAATGGGAGCCGAAAATAACCCGATTTGTAAGAAAAATATACTAAAAAAAACAAAATAGATTTCAATTACAGATGTAAACACCTTTAATTTGATAAATATACTGGCATAGTAGATATAAATACAGTACAGTATCTAGAAAATGTAGCTTTTAGTGATACAAATATTATTTTTTAGGATCTTAATTGTACCTAAAATTATGTGAAATAAACTATTTGTAATATTTTCTTCTGTTTCCGCGATTAGTACTCATTGAAATAAAACAATTTAACGGATTATATCGCGTATATTATCTCACTTTAGTTCTCGATGTTTCGAAAGCTTTTCAACTTTAATATAATCCGTAAAATTGTTTTATTTCAATAAATTACTTATATTTTATACATTTTAACACCTAGGTAATTGAGGTGAAGTATTTTTTTATAATTGCTGAGCAAAAAACACCGCAGCGCCTCTCACGAACCCATAAAACTTCGGGGATGCCCGCTAAGAGTGAACTTCGTCGAGCATTTCACTACGCGCGATAAGGGCCGTCATAGATGAACTGCTTAGAGCAGTTGAGACCACTTGCACGAGAGTAGTCATGTTGCAGTTGGAGTTCACTACAGTCCAAATGCTCCAAGCTTTGGTCAAGGTCTATTTGGACACCGCTACCCCTGGCTCTGACGTTTGGGCCCCAAGTTCCCGTACGATTATTCCGTCGTTTCCGTGGCCGGTTAAGGTGCGACCGCATTTGTATCATTTGCCCGATCAGATCTTCGTCCCGTGGCATGATCGTGTGTTTGGACGTTGCGCCGATCCGATCGCTCGAAATCCATGTTGATACGCGTATCACACACTTAGATCGGAGAAGCGCGGCGTAATCGCCGCGCCGACAGTAATCGTCCAAGCAGCGCAATACGCAGTCACGCCACGCGACGGTGATCGGATACGGGCAAATGATACTAGTGTGGACGCACCTTTGGTTAAATTAACACCCGGAATTCGCATCACACTCACACGTTTAACCTTACTAGTGCTTATATTTATGCTTTTGTTTTATATGTGACATGTATGTTAGTTTTTAAGTATGTACCTATACGCCACAGATAGGCAATAAATAAATTTGTATTACTTATGTGTTCATTAGCAAGAACTCGATTACTATCAAATTATTATGCCCTTATTTTTTTTTAACATGCTATCTATAATTTAAAAAAAAAGTAAAATAGCGCAAGTCTTGCACATTGCGCATCGCGACCCCAACCTGCTCGAAGTAGCAGGGGATAGATAGTATTTCCGATGTCGGTTTCCGCTCTTCCCAAGTAGTCAAACCAACTAAGTTCGAAGTCAAGTTTTGATTTTAAAAAATAAACATTAAAGGTATTTTCAAGTAAAATTTTGTAGTCGGTTACCAACCTCGCAACTGCTAATTAAACTCATACAAAATATTGTTTTACACTACCTTTTAATATTTAAAAAGTTATTAATGTTTAACTTTTTTATGTTTTCTGTGCATGTGGCAATGTTCCTCGTGGAGAACACAATATTTTCTCAAAGACATATGGCAAATACATATGGCAAAGTTCCTTGTAGGGAACAACCTATTTCTAGCTATGTACCAAATATAGTTTTTTTTTACAATTATCTAGGGCTCGTGTAACCACCTAAAATCATTATAACTAACACGTATGTAGTGTTTCTCCGACATTCTCGTGTCTGCCAAATTAAGGGCTAAGCATTGTAATCAGGACGAAATTCTTACGAATGTTTTTTTTACCGTGAAACTATAGTATGGTTTCTTTGTAAATTTTAATGCGCCTTTGATTTGATCAGGAATATTTAAAAAGAGAGTGCTAAATCAAATAAGGAATTGATACAGGTCAGAAATAAATATGTTAAAAACCTGACCTAACGATTGTATGTTACGTACAATGTTAAAATAACATCGTCACAACTATCAAAAGTCTGTGATTATGCGTAAGTGTGATAAACTTTTTTAAGGACTCCATTTTGTAAACATGGCGGAACAAGAAAGATCTTACAGTGTTTATTTTCACTTATTTGTTCTCTATTTGGAACTATTAGGTCTGAAAATCACTTATTTGTATCTTGCAAGTGGCAAAGCAGTGAACGCTATTACTAATACCAACGAATACTAATTATTTGCTGTTTTGTATTAATTTGTGACGAGTTTAATGTCTGGAACTTTATATCAACGGAAACAAATGTAGAAAACAAATATGTTTCAATAGAGTGACGCACGAAAAATAATATTTTGACAGAGGCAATAGGAACATAAAATATTAAATGTCCTAATTTTGGTACTGTCAGAGGTTTGAAATAAGTGAAAATAACTGCTTTTGGTTTCAAGAACCTCCTATTGAGACTTAATTATGCGTTGGAGTGGCAATAAGGTACTTCTAGACCTTAAAAGTTGCAATACTTTTAGGTTCCAAAAGGGCCGTAAAATTAGCTCTTTAGCCACTATTGGTGATATACTGCTCCATTTTACTAGTCATTTGGAATTAAAAGTTCCAAATAAGGGTATGTTCCCACTTATTTGTAAAAGTTGCTTATAAGTGACTTTAGGGCCTTATATAGCACTATTGCTTCTTATTCAGTGACAATTAAAACTTGCATGCAACTTTAAGTAGCAAAATCGACATTACCCAACCATAAGTAATAGAGTAGAAACAAAACACGTTCCTAAGCAACTAGAAGTGACAGGATGAACTCATATACAATTTTGAGTTGTGTTTAAAGCTATAAGTTTTAACGAACACTGTTATACCACTCATTTAGAACATAAAACTATAAGATAAGCTGCAAAATTCACTAATGTGCTGCTTGGGTTCAGGCATTACGTCGCGGAATCCCATATTAGATTAGGTAATAATAATATTGCATATAGTTCTAGCATCTAGTGAGAGAATCACTGTCTCTGTGCGAAGCGTCCCATGATGCGGGCAGGAACAACACCCGTGCGGCGGGTTTCATTAAATTGTCAAAAGGGTTACTGCGCGCTGGCTTTGGCCCCGTGCACGTCTCCCAAAGGTCCGGGACACCATTGTCCCGTGAGCGGGAGCGACATACAGATATTTAAATTGAAATTAATATATAATGAAATGATTATGAATTAATAGAATATGAATATTTTATTGCGGGCATGAAAAATGGAAAAACCGGTAACTGCCGGATAAAAATAACATGTATTGGCGTAACTTTTATTGGCATAGTTTAATAATCCCACATGATGTTGAGGTCCAGACAGACGCCCATATAATCTACTCCAATCGTCCCATTACTGGCCAAAGTTTTGCATTTCAACCAACATTTGTTTGTATAGGTTTGATTGTTTGTGGCACATACTGGTATGTACACATCAGGACAAACGGAACAGTTTGTTTGTAGTTCCAGAAATGGTAAAATACTATCGTTAACATGTTTGAAGTAGTCAGATCGCCATTTAGTGGCCGATACGTTTTTATAGTACCGCACCCCTAAAGTCCCAAGCCTAATGGCCTCTGTTGTTTTTCGTCCTTTTTTTGTTTTTTGTAGCTCACATTCTATCACAAAATACAATAATGTGATCGTAAGCACTGGCACTGAAAAAAAATTGAACTCTGTGAGTTTATGTAATAAAATATGAACTCCATATTTTGCGCGATGAATTATAATTGCAAAGTCTAAGAACATTAAGATGGGTTTTTAAGTGTGCGTATTCACATTTGAGTTGAAAATATTTAACTGGAAAACAAGCTTTCATGTGTATTCGGACATAAAAAAGTATCGCTACATGTAAAGGTAAGTACCAACTTATCTGTCCGGCGACAGAGACAAATGTGTACATTATGATAGTTTAAATAATGTAGCTATACTCCGGTTTTTAGCATTAGAAAGAACCACAGTCACGAGGTTTTTTACTAGGTAACATCGGTTGGCTCAGATCACATGCCTTGGCTTAGTTAGATGGTCATATTTACGTAAGCCGAAAATAAACCGGATACATACATTTTGAAGGCCCTCAAGTTTATTCATTTTCTCCTCAGTCAGATCGGGGTAGCAAACATATGCGTAATCCAAGATGGGGAGAATGAGAGACTGAGCTAGCGCAGTTTTAGTGGGGAATGATAAAAAATCGTATTTTTTTTTCTTTTATAAGTTTTTATATGTTTTCTTAGAGCACTACGCATTGAGTTTATACTTAACACATGTATTTAGTATAAGCTAAGCTAAGTATTTGTATTGTAATAGATATAAGAGTTATTTCGAAAAAATGACTGCCTGTTGAGTTTGTTTCGGCTATCTTCTCAACAGTGGTCTCCTCTTGGGAAACGCCGTAAAGTCGACTTATAAAAGTGCCCATGCGGCCAACTTACAGAAAGGCTTAAAAAACTAACATAATCGCGGAATTAGAAGAAAATAGAATAAAGATCATTATTTTATTTCATTATTTCATTACTATGGTTGTGTTATCTACTAGTTTATGGTTTCTACAATCGACTATAAAATGGTAATATGACAGAAAATCAACACCAATTATAGATATAATAACATTAGCAACAACAAAACGCCATGGATAATAGCGTTGCAATCCAAAACCCAAATTTAGATGCGTATAACCAAAGGTATCTATGGTCGTCCCGTTTGCTGCAGTGAGTTTGTAGTCCGTTGGTGCTCGACGTTTGCGCAGCAATGACTTGGGGAAGACACAGAGGTGACTGCCAGTATCGACCAAAAATGTGCCTTCGACCTCCTATCGGTGACAAACAGGCGACCAGAAGAAACGGCGGTATCGGCTGTCGCCATTACCGACTGCCCGCAGTGTTTCCCGACTTCCCGTAGTCGTAAGGCTGCACACACCTATTGGCATTCGCACCATGCTTAGGATGGTACCAGCAGGTGTGAAACTTCCGATAACTGGACTGCAATCTTGTGTTGGATCTGCTTTGCTTGCTTGAGTGGCGGCAGTTCCAGGATCGTGATCACCCTCTGCGATAATTCTCGGCCGTCAAGACTTGCACCTGCTTCCTCAGTTCGGCAATTTCCCTCGCTAAGGCGTCGTTGCTGGAGCCTGGTTGCTCACAACCGGCGCTGAAGCTCGTAAAAGCTACGTGAGATGAGCATGAGCAACGTGGGCCGATGTCGTGCACTCTATCCACGAGATCTGCGAGGATGTCCAGTGATGCTGAAGGATGCCCCGTAAGTACAGTCTGGATGTTTCCCGGGGCAGTCTGTCGGTCCATATCATGCGAAGAACGTCATCAGTGATGCGCTTGGCTGCCAAACCTGGCAGGTGTCGCAGGAACTGAGATGGTCTCCTAGTTCTTCGTGATGAAGAAGGTGTTGGATCTGACGTTCCTTGGTATCGCTGAGTCGACTGATCAGTTCGCTTTTTGTTCGGTGGATTAGTGATTATATCTTTAACCTCCTTAGTAAATTATCCATGAAGTTGACTGATGACGTAATGAAATTTTGTTAAATTATTTTTTATGCCGGCAATAGCGAACTGATCTTCAATTTGTGAGAACCATACCCCCGTTCCTCCGGCCAAAAAGGTGGAACGCGCACATCAACTTTCAAAACGTCGGATGACGGTGCAATGGAAACGCGCTCTGCGTTAGATGGGTTCGCGCTCGACGTTGGGTTCGTGGGCCGTGCCGCCATTCTCTTGACCGTTACCGTTATTCTTATTTCTCGACACTTCTAGGTACGGTTTCTGGATAAATCCTCAATCCTCTGGTAATGTGTCCTTCAGGGGTCACCACTCTACGGTTGCCTAGCGGGTTCAAGCGATGTTAACAACACCTTTACTTCAATACATATAATGTCAAGATATTGCTTTCTTGAAGAACTACGCATTTAGTTTATATACTCAAAAAATTTCACAGGTATTTATATACCTAATAGGAAGTCCCAACCTTGATGCTTATTTTGTGTAAACTTTTTAAGGAAATAAATATTTTTTTTTTCATTTTTTTTCAAAACATATATTTAGGATAGGCTAAGTACAAATATTGTAATAGATATAAGAGTTATTTCGAAAAAATGACTGATTGTTGAGTTTGTTTCGGCTTTCTTCTCTTCAGTGGTCTCCTCTTGGGAAACGCCGTAGAGTCAGACTAGTAAAAGTGCCCATTATTTCATTATTACAACACGGAAGGTATACAAAGTCCGAAGATAGGCACACAGAAGAAATAGTACGGAAGAGACATAGAATATACAAATATAGTTAAACGTAAATAACAAAGCGAAAGCGATTATAAATCGTATGATAGTTGCGATCGAGAGCGGCATGCGCTTGGCGTCAAAATATCAGATCGACTGGCGGCGCGGGCGCAACTGCCGAGCGGCCGCCGTATGTACTCGTCGCACGTCACAAACCGGGCTCCGAGACCGCGAGCACAGTGTGCCTTCCATGAGCTGAGTTTACGATCGGCACTAGCGAGTATCTCTTATCGAGACTCAGTGCACCTCTCTCGCACGCGCTAATAGTGCGAAAGAGATAGACCGTCATTGAGTCGAGCGCTCGATACTCGCTCGTGCCGAACTCATGGTAGGTGCACAGATACATGCAGCGCGGCGCCGGCTCCAATGCACTCGACCAGACGGCACGTCAACATTGTGTTGACGGATGAAATGTAAACAATGTGTGAATATTATTGTTGCAGTGTTTATGTTATATATGAAATATTTTTCTTTGTAAATAATGATATAAATATATATAAATAAATATAATAATGCTAGTAAATATTCCGTGTTTAGTAATTTTATGTGTATAAGGGCATAAATAGTAAAATCGTATTAATTTGTGGGTGAGCAGCCCACAGTAGAATTGTCGCTACAATTTACTTATTTGTTAGAATTTTCCGCTACAATTTTATGTTTTGTGGTACGCACACTTGTGTTATTACAAACTTTTAACTTGACACTTGTAAAACATTGTAATTGTATGTTTTGTGGGATAGAGCACTGGGGGACGCCATAGGTTAATTAGTATAGGTCTACTGAAGTATATATGATATCGGCGGAAGATAGGATAAGGAACGGCTTGGTGGCATTTAGTATAATATACTAATTTAATTCATTTTATTAAATGTTAGGGATGTCTCGAAAATGTCGCTAATGCCAATTCTCCTTTCCACCGTCAATATATTCTTTGGTGGATATATCCACCAGTAGTCGTTAGTAAGTTAGTTTCATTTTTAGGGTTCATTACCTCAAAAGGAAAACACGGAACCCTTATAGGATCACTTTGTTGTCCGTCCGTCTGTCTGTCAAGACCCTTTATCTCGGGAAGGCGTGGAGGTATCGAGTTGCAATTAAAACAATGTTCTCAAGTTTACGGTCCCTTGAAGCTGTGTAAAAATCAAACTTCTAAGTTTACGTAAAAAAAAGATACGGGCGTTTATGCCGGACAAAAACGTACATTTCGACACTTTTTGAAATTGATAGGGAACTTCCAGTTGTTCTAGAATCTTGAAATTTGGCACAATCAAGAAAATAAATCTGAAAAACTATTTGCTTTATTTATTTATTTAAACTTTATTGCACAATTGAAAAATGTACAAATGGCGGACTTAATGCCAAAAGGCATTCTTTACCAGTCAACCATTGGGTTAAACAGAAACAGTTATATGGGTGCAGGGCCTGTAAACTGAGACAATTGAAGAGAAATATAATACACAGATATACTTATAATACATACGCACATAAAGTTACACAAATACACAATAGAATATATCTACATACATATTGCTTTATGTACCTAGTTAAAAACAACATACCGAGAGAGAGAGAGCTAATCTTGGAGCTTACTAAAGAAGTGCTTGCGCAACATGTGCTTGAAGCTGAGTTTGCTTTGTGCTTGTCTGATAGCGAGTGGAAGTTCGTTCCAGAGTCGAATTGCCTGAACAGTAAAGGAGTTCGTCATAAAACCGGTGCGGTGTTGAGGGACAATGAGTATGAGACTACGAGAAGTGCGGAGATCGCAACCAGGTCGAGCATTTACAAAGTGGAATTTAGATCTGAGATACTGGGGCGCAGCTGGGTCGAATAAGATGGAATAAAGTGTACATAGGACTCGTAATGACCTACGTTCACGAACGGGAAGCCAATTAAGTTGACGGCGAAAAGCGGATATGTGGTCAAATTTACGGAGTCCAAAGATGAATCTGATGCAATTATTGAGAAGACGATCCAGCCGGCTCAATGAAGCCTGGGTGATATTTGAATAATATATATCAGCGTAATCAACAACGGGTTGGACAAGAGCTTGAATGAGGATAGTCTTGGTGCTAACAGGAAGAAAATATTTGAGCCGGTAAAGCGATCGAAGCGTGTTAGTTACTCTGCCACATACATCAGATACCTGTGGCTCCAAAGTTAGGCTGGAGTCAAAAATCTATCCCAGATTTTTCACCTTTGACGCCACCGGACTATGAATGTTCTCGAACTGTATGGGAGCTATGTGCCTCATGTCCATTGTGGAAACTATGCGGGGACTCCCGAGCACAATGGCCTGACATTTGGACGTGTTTATGGCGATCCCAAAATTGCGAGACCAAACAGAAATGCGATTAAGGTCGCTGTTGATATCGGTGATCGCACGATCCAAGTCACCCGAGCTCGCTTGGGTGTACAGTTGCAAGTCGTCAGCATACAAATGGTAAGAGCATACTAAGTGAGACGCAATCATGTTAATAAAAAGAGAGAATAGGAGAGGAGATAGGATGCCATCCTGCGGTACCCCAGAAGTAAGATCACACCAATCAGAAAAGGACCGACCTGCGTGTACCCTCTGACGGCGACCTTGAAGATAGGAGTTAAACCATTCAGCCACTGATGATGACACATTTAATTGATTGAGTGTGGCTAGTAACAGATCATGGTCAACAGCATTAAATGCTTTCGAAAAATCTATCAAGACCAGCACTGTTAACCGAGTGGATTCCATACCATGTCTCACATCCTCCGTCACCTTGAGTAGTGCAGTAGATGTACTGTGATCAGGCCGAAAACCAGATTGATAGGGAGAAAGCACGCGGTTAGAGTAGACATGAGAAACCAGTTGTTTATGCACAACCGCTTCCAAAACCTTGGACATGAAGGGGAGAATAGAAATGGGGCGAAAGTCTTTGAGTACGCTGGGGTTTGAAACTTTAGGTAGAGACAGTACATAGGCATTACGCCACGGAGAAGGAAAAACCCCAGATGTCATTGAAAAGTTAATAACATGCGTTATAACTGGAAGTATGCATTCTAAGATGCAAACAATCATGAGCGTGCTTAGCTCATCATGACCAACAGCGTTGGACTTGATAGAAGATATTACTTTAAATATCTCATCATCCGTGGCCAGGGTGAAAGTGAAGTGGTTTGGGTTGGCAAGGCACGGTATTTATGTATGAAAGACTCTGGATTTTATCCATAGGATCTAAGGAAAAAGATTTAGCAAAATGGAGATTCAGATCGTTTAAAGCAAAAGATGACAGGGAACATTCAGTTTGTGGTTTGCCCACACCAATCGATTTTAACAATTTCCATGTGTCAGCAGGAGACGAATACCTAAAGCCTATATATTCTGGACAATATTGTATGTCTGTCTGTCTATATCACTAACCAATATAAAACAATCGAGCACCGCGTACATTTAGCTTAGGAGTAGGGCTCTGCTAACACTGGATTTTAATAGATACGACCATTTGTAGCGTATATTTTATACGGAACCCTCGGTGCGCTAGTCCGACTCGCACTTGACTGGTTTTATATCTTATCTTAGTGTAATTTACAGGTAATGTTAAGTCATCTTTAAACAAAGTCAGAATATCACACAATAATTGATAGGTACAAGGTAAACCTTACCTGCATATCGAAACATGTTTAAGCAAATCTCATTAAATAATAATATATCAGTGGTTTGGCAATTAGCATGTAATGACTGCAATTAAGATTTTAATTGTGAACATTAAGTTTGCAGAGGTGTAAGTATATACATTTCATATTTATACGCCATAATATACATACTTTAGATGGATACAAAATCTACAAATAGTAATTTTTTTATTCATATCGCTTTTTTTAAAACCTCGATGTGTCTATATGGTTTAGTAAGAAACTTAAAAAAATCGTGATATTGACAGCTAACTTTTTAATTTTTTTTACCAATCTCTACAGACCAAAGTAAAAATGTATACGGTCGATTGTCGTGACCACAAGTCACATTCTGGATTTAAAAAATTATATCTAAAAAATAATATGACATAAAAATAAATCATCCGTACCGTGCATTCTGAATCCACATAACTCGTACTATAGACAAAAATACAATATCAATGAAGACATTGATTTAAACTTACACGATCTTCATTCATTATCGCCACGCAACAAAACGGGGCTTAATCGCGTATAAATATCATTTATTTAATTACCTTTCGTTGGTAATCGACGTCGCGTTACGTCCATGGTCTCGAAGGAAACTCAAAATCGTCGCAGAATTACCAACGAAAGGTAATTAAATAAATCATATTTATACGTGATTAAGCCCCGTTTTGTTGTGTGGTGATAATGAATGAAGACTTCTGGGAAACTTCATGTTCCTAATTTTTACGATAAGGTTTAGTTATCTAATAATTTATTTGAATCGTATGTACGTACCTTATTTACACAAGATGAGTGTAATAAACAGATAAAGCCTGACTACATCTCAACAGCGCGGCGCTTGGTAAAAACACGGTGACGCTTCGTGCAGATACACGGTGTCGTGCCATACAAAGACTACTATTTTATACTAGGGGTGCCATATTGAGCAATTTGAGCAGATGCACAGAACGGTGCTGCGTTGCGTTGTTGCGTAAGTCCGAACGCTGCAATGTCGCAACACCCTTGGCGGTTACGTGAAACAGTGCCGGGGTGTTTACGCGACGCGGGACAGTGCTGAATACGGCATGGTGCCGTGTATCTGCACGACACAGAAACTGTTTCTTACCATTAGAAAAAAATATTCAAGTAGCAGATTACCTTTTTATTCGTCGTAATCCTCCCCCCAAATAAAACAGGGCCCCATATGTAGTATGCTTGTATTAGTACCTAGAAATATTATTAAGATATAAATAAAAACATTTATATTTTAACCACCAATAGTTTTAAGTACTGTTAGCATGTTTTAATAAGCAAGTAAAACATTTTCTCGTGAAAATAGAGCTTAAAGGGATGCATTGAAAATTTAAGCCATTTTTAAGCGTATTTTATGTCAAATCTAGTTTATAAAACAGGCTGGTTTTCATATTATGTGTTTTTTGACTATATAACCTATTCAAAGGTTAATGCAGAAACTTGTTTGTTGAAAATTTCCTCGATAGAAAAGTTATCCGAAAACGCGTCTTTATTTTCCGTTTTCTGTCTAGTTTGTACAAACGGCAGATTAATAAAGGCCTAAATTATGTAAAAATGACATTCTTCCTTTACGTGACAAAACGTAATAATATCTTCGATTTCATTGTACTTTTACATCTGGCGCTTACGCCAAAAAACCCAAGGCATTAATTAGCTTTCTCTTTCTGTGATGGGTGCGAGCAAATGCGCCCCTTATTACAAATTTTGCTTATTGTCCCGCTCGGCGTTTATTTTTGGGCCTGGTTGATGAATGACAATGCAGGCCCTTAAATAATTTATAAAGGTTTTTTGAGCAACAATGTATTGCAAACATGCCGTACTTGACGCGTACTTGAATCAAGTGTAAGTGATGTCAATAATAGTTATTAGCGTTACACTGCGTGCCAAATTAATGTATACTTACTCGAGCCTTTGTTCCAGCAATTCATATAACATATATTCGTATACGTCTTTCTATTTGTGGCACACACAGGAATGTGGATCCTCGGGCAATCGTTACAATTATCTATTTGTTCTATGGGTGGTAGAAGAGAAACTTCATCTACAGGTGGTTTAAAAAACTCCGCTTGCCACTGTTCCACTGGTGCCTGATTATAAAACTTTTTCCCAAGAACCCCATTAGGTAATAAAAATATCCTGGGAACAGGTGATGTTGGTTGCCCATAACATATCATCGTTGATACCAACAATAAATAAACTGAAATAAAATTAATAAATTAATAAATATCAGAGACAATCTTAGACAAATCGATCTAGTCCTGAATTAAACAAAGCTTATAAGTATGGATACTAGGGACCAGGCGACGATATAAATAATATATAGATAAACTATACTGCTTATATACTCTTAAATACATATAAAACACCCAAGACCCAGGAACAAATATTAGGGCTTATCACAGAAACGCTTCTTTTGGCCGGTATTCGAACCCGAACCGCCAGCTTCGTAGGCCGTTGCGCAACCGACTGCGCCAAACGTGTGTTGTAGATTCAGATATCAAATTGCAAAGGGGAAAAATCTACTACGATGTAGGTGAGACTCGACCCCACGACCGCTGTTTATACGTAACAGTGCTCTTTTTCCAGCTGATCTACCAGAATATCTAATACGCGACAAAGTGTCTGTCTCTTTTCTTTTCAAGGGTTCGTCCAGAAATCACACTAGGTATTTATTATAATTTTTTCATACATAATGTGTTATGCAAATGTAACTACGCAATACATATACATAACATACACATTATACATATTAACAAAACTATTTAAATTACCTATCAAAATTAGCGAAATGATCAAAATTAACAAAATTTTAAATATCAAAATCAATTTATTTAATTAATATTGACAATAATCGTACGTTAACATGCTAAATTTCAAGTAAACCCGAAATTTTAGAATGAGGAACTTTAGTAATTGATTTCTTTGTACGAAAAGTAGATATTCTCGAAATTTTTAAAATATTTTTAGGAATATTTTAATTTTAACCCCTTATTTGATTTCATTGAAAAAAAAAGCATCGTTAAAAAATTAAGCGTTGTCAATTGCCGCCTATGGCGCCAATACGAATCAATTAATCAATGGCCTACCAGTCTGTCACAGACTTTATAAACAGGGTTATGAAAGAAGCAGCGTTTTAGGTGGCTAAGAATATACTCAATAATACGCGGCATGTAACTTGATCTGCGCAGGAGCAGGCTTGTATGAAAGTGTCACAGAAGTGAGCTTCTGGGCAGGTTACGTTTGAACAGCGCATTGTTTGCCTCAGATTGTACGGTAGTTTTATGTTTGCTCATGATTAATGTACTTCCCGTGTCACGCGTATTAAAATTCTTGCACATATTCGTAATTCATCATCATCATCATCATCATCATTTCAGCGTCCACTGCTGGATCCTCAATAGATTTCCACACGGGGCGAATAGAGGCGACCCGCATCCAGCGAGTCCCGCAACCCTAACCAGGTCGTCCGACCACCTTGCGGTGGCCTTCCTACTCTGTGCTTGCCGGTACGCGGTCTCCACTTGAGAACCTCTACGCTCCAAAGGCCATCGGTTCTACGAGCTATGTGCCCTGCCCTTTGCCACTTCAGTTTACTTACTCTGTTTGTTATGTCCTGATTGTCCTATCCTGTCTGTCTATGTGTCGCTTGTCTTGTCCTGTCTGTTAACATAATTACTTACCTGTAATTAACAACATTATGAAAAAGCAAAAGTAAAAGTTTTCAGAACAATTTAATTCAGCTCTACCAATACTTGATCGATTCCATCTGTTCTACCACTACATATATGAATAATAGATTTATTATGATTGTTTTATCACTTTCCAATTCAATAACACTGTTTCATTGTAAAAATCACTCGGTTTATTTCACGCATTGTATTTGGTGGAATGTGTTTTGACTGCAGAATTTAATTTATCAAAACCACATTTTTACAATCAGGGGTTCGTTTCATAACCGCTTGTAACTTACAAGCGGAAGTCTTTTTTTAATTCATATTGTTGGAAATAGACTTCTGCTTACAAGCTTTTGAGATACTGGGCCCTGGTTTTTGTGGTTCCAAACTACGAGTAGTAATCATTTTAGTAATCATAACAAAAGCCTTAATTATACAGAGCTTACTATGGGAGTTGTCTGATTTATGTAAAGTTGTCTCCGGAAATGTATTTATTTGTTACTAGAAGGTGCCAGCATCTTCGTCAGCAGAGGAGGAACAAATCAAAAGCTTCTTTTTTCAGCGTACTCGAGCAGAAAGTATCCTTTAACCATATGTGAATACCTAGCTACCCGTGCAGAGTTAATTGGGTTAATCAACTTTTAAATCCACACAAATCTGTCCACAACTTTTAAACTTCGCTGTAAAATAACGCCTTTTAATTATGCTTTCTATTTTTTTTATTTATAGTGTACGTTAAAACGTTGAATATCCCGTCTGTTAAATCTAACAAACAGGCAAATATGAAGCCCGATTTCTTGGTAACTCTTGACACATTTTTGGTAACGTCAGAGACGTCAAAAGTGTGGGTCTATTAGTTGATTCACACAATTAACAACGTAAGGATGAAATCGTTACGCCTGGATGTCCAATGGTAGAACTGGGTTAGCAGTATAATCATACAATTCCTGCACACACTTTCCGAAATATATCCTATAGAAAACCGACAAGCTAAGCGACTTTGTGGCGATGTTCTAGGCTCTGGAAGTTGGTCCCAGCCGATAAAGCATCACCAATGAGTCTTAAGGCGACTTTCTACTAAGTCCAAGGAGGCTACATCGGTACTTGGCACAGCTGTATTAAAGATGGCAGCAGTACTCCATGCACGAACCAACCTGAGCTTGATAGAGAGTGCCAACTTCCGAAGCTGTCCCAGCGTGTAATACCGATTCACCTAAAAAAAAACACCAAGTTTTTTGGGAGCAGTTTTTGCCTTTGCCTCGAAGAGTGGACCCAAAGTTCAGGTTCTTACAAAGTTAATTGATATGATTGTCTTTTAACACTCTTATATTTTCTGTGTGACGGAAAAAGTTATTGGAACTTAAAATACTTTTCTGTATGTCTACGATTATTACTGGTTAAGTATGTATTTAATGGAATAACTATAACATTAATTCCATCTTTTCAGAATCATAAATGAAAAACAACCCTCTAAAATCTAGCTAGCATTTCTTTCACGTTGTTGTTGAGATTTGTTACAATCATAATTAGTTTTCTAACAATAGTGAAAAATTTTACGCTTACTGATATGTATTTATTCATTCCCTTTAAGTGTCCAATGTTGTTTCTGTATCAGGTTGTATTTTATTTTGTTCGAATAGATACTGACTTCTCTTCAGATGTCATATTTTCCGAAGTGCAAGTAGATTTTGAATTGTAAAAGTGCCAGTGTAGAAGAAAGTCTTGGTATGTAGATTTTTTTATCCAGTAAAAGTGTCGTTTTATTTTAAAGTATGACCCGTATAATCAAATCCGATATGGACTCTCCAGAAGGTAACTAAAAGTCTCATAATATACGCTAGTTACACCGTTAAGCAGTTACAAAGTTGCAAAGTTTGACCTACGTCTTCAAGCCCCGGATAGCATCGTGATGTCAGAGACGTTGGGATGAAATTGGATTTTCTCGTTTTGAGTGAGAAATTTTCTTGAGTCGACCACATGGTTTCCGCTCGAGGAATTGAAATGTCGGAATATTTAAATATTTGAGAACAGATTTGAAAGTTCGTGCAATGTTGCGAACGTATTGGTTTTATCGTTTTTGCAATCGTAAAATATAAGATTAGAAACATTATCAACTTTTAATTTGTCCTATGCGTATTTCAATTTTTTTGTATGCTTGTAGGTATGTGTTGTTGTGGCTTTATCATGCTTAAACGGCCAAACGGATTTAAATTCCATTCACAAATACTTTTTACTCGACTACGCTGAAGAAAAACATGGTTTATGACTGTTTCTCCTCTGCTAACGAAGTTAGTCATAAGAAGCCGAATCGAAAAAATATTTTTGCCCATTCCAAAATGAAATTGAATAATAACTACCTTTAGCCTTAATTCATTTGACTCAATTTAAACCTTTGGATTCTCGCAAAAACCAAGGGGAAAATCCTGATAGCGACATAATGTCCCATTCATTCGATTTCCGAAGTTAAGCGGAGAAAAAAGCTTAAAAAGATTTGTTATTTCGTTTGTACCCTGTATCTTCACTAGATGGAATACGGGACGATACCTGTGTCGACCCTCCACAATATTGAGGCTAGTTAGGTAAAACCTGTATATTTTATAGCAGATTATAATTTATTCGCATTTTATAATAGTAGATACTGTTCACTAATTTCCTTATAGATAAATAAAATTAGGACGAACAGATAAAATAGTGGCCTTATAAACCCTCAGCCATCATCAAGAACTAGACAAAGGCATACAGTTTTCTTTCGAAATGAGCATAGATTACAGATCAGGTTTTAAAATGGCCTCTATAATTGATTTTATTCAGCTTTTATTCAGACGTACCACGACCACACCACAACCATAACCACACCATAACCACACCATAACCACACCATAACCACACCATAACCACACCATAACCACACCATAAACACACTATAATCACAATCACACCACAACCAGGACCTCACCACAACTACACTACAACGGCAACCACGTGTTTGGGCGATAGTTTATATGAAAATAAATTGTTTTATTCTCATGGATCACATTTCGCCGTCTAACGCCACTGTGTGGTCGGTCAGACTACAACAAAGTAAGTGCAAGAAGCTGCAGTGCAACAATTTACACATAACCTCTGCTTCATCACTTTTTGCCGCTGCGTTTTGGCGTGGTTGTGGTCTGTGTGAATGGACCCTTAAATCGATTCTCACCAATCCTATCCTTTTGTATTCTCGAAAACCAAAGGAAATCCTGATAGCAACGTAATGCGCCATTCATTCGATTTCCGTAGTTGGGGACAAGCGCTTAAAAAAATTTGTTATTTCGTTTGTATGCCGTATCTTGACTCGGATGTCTCCTTCTGCCGTTCTTCCTTATATATTGAGAATCGGTTTGCATAAATCTCTATACCTATTTTACTTTGTCTGCATACAATTCAGAGTTCAAAAAGCCTTTAGTAGTGCATCTTTGTATCTATAAAGGAATCTGTTTCTAATTAGGTATATGTTTCTTACATGCAACGATAGTGTCATAGGCATCCCATCGCTGGCGAGAAAGTGAGCAACTAATAACTATTTTCTCGCCCAACTCGCACAAGAAACGAACAACAGATTGCTGTACACTCCGTGTCAATGAAAGAGATACAAATATGAGAGTGTTATCACCGGCAGTGTGGACAGCCAGTGATGAACTATTAATATATGTGTCTCTTTTACTAACACAGGATCGATATCATTTGTTCGTTTCTTGGGCCAGAAAATTGCCGATAAAAAATCGCTTCCTCGTCCTTGGTGGGATCAGTGCCATAGCATTCATACATTGTGCGTCGGCGTCGAACGCGGCGCTGACTGACTCGTCGCTAATATACTATGACCCCTAGACACGTATAAACTATTCGTTTTCAAGCCCATGGCTTCGTTTCCTTAAATCTATTTCGACAATAACCTGCTTGATGGAATAGTATATTTTGACCTGTAATCTGGAACATGTACCACTACTTCAAGTATCTAGTTATAATAGGGACAAACTGAAGGCGGTCGAGTGCGACATTTAAGAATAGGGATGATGTCATTTCTTTTCTTTTTTTATGTTATAGAACGACCTTTCAATAATGGAAATATTGTTGAAGAAACTCCCTTAATCGCATAAAATATCTCCATGATTTTTGGAGTCATCGGTGTGTGAAGCGTGGGAAAGTCCAAAAATCTCGGTTAAAAATCTAGGCCTACCTACTAAGGTACTAAGCTCGCGAAATTATGATGTCACAATTTAAATATAATATAAATATTTTTATACTTGCAAATGGGCTTTTTCACCCAACTTTAAAGGCTCATAAAGCAAGCTACACGTAACGTATCGAACTCAAAATCTTAACATAGTTCCTTATTTTGCTTGTTTTATCAGAATCTAATATAATTTTTACATTTTTTTTCTACTGTCATTTACACTTATTACACCCCTGTCCGTTGCCTGTCATACACTATATATTATTTTATTATTTATTTAAGAGCCTAGAGTGTCCCACTGCTGGGCAAACATTCTTCCACGTATCCCAGTCTTGGGCCTCCCACCAGTTGTTCTGGAAAGAGTCAAGCTCGTCCTGCCATCTTCGTCGAGGCCTACCGCGACGCCGGACTGTATTTTGTAGGACCCACACGATGGCTACTTTAGCCCACAAGTCACCCGGAATGCGACCGACGTGTCCAGCCCAGTCCCATTGCAGCTTGGCAGCTGTTTGGGTTACGTCGGCTATCCGGGTTTTGGAACGTATACATATTAATACACAATATATATAATATCGTATTATTGCACTCAAAATCATATCTTTATTTAATTTAGAACAAAGAACCTGACGTTCCAAATACGTCGCAAGGTCCCATTCGGTATTTCGTGACGTTGACAAAAGTTGCATCACCTTTGTTTATATAATTGAGACACAATATGAAACACTCGTTTGTGAATGTCTTGTTGTTGGTTCCGCATACAGGGAAGTAGACCTGTGGGCATTCGCTGCAGTCTTTTTTCGTTATGCTTATTTGGTTGAGGGAACGAATGTCTGTTGTCCATGGGTTGAAAAAACTTGAATACGAGTCCGGCCACGTGTGCCCGATGCTGAAGAAAAGTGCTAAAAAAATGAATGGTTTAGCGAATTTTAAATTGAGATATATTTTCTAAAGAGCCCAAACTCGGTAGGATTGAATTATTGTATTGCAGAGTTCGAATGACGACCTTCCTGCTCCGACACCAGATCAGCTCGATGGTATCATACTATTGTATTGTCACCATACTTACATAATCATGCCAAATTTTAGCTCAGTTGGAAACCGGGAAGTAGGTCCGTCCTAACTTCCAAGATTTCACTCGAACATAAATAATAAAATAAATAATAATAATAAATATTACAGGACAATTTTACACAAATCGAACTAGTCCCATGGTAAGCTCAATAAGGCTTGTGTTATGGGTACTAGACGACGATATATTTAAAAGATATATTTACTTATATACATAGAAAACATCCAAGGCTCAGGAACAAATATTTATGCTCATCACACAAATATTTGCCCTTACCAGGATTCGAACCCAGGACCTCCAGCTTTGCAGGTAACGTTACTCCCGCTGAGCCAAACCGGTCGTTAAAACATACATAGTTTCATTGCAAGTTAAATAAAAGCTTGAAAAAGGTACTCGTATAGTATAGGTGAACTGTTAAGAAAGCTATTGTTATATTTAATACTATAGAAGGTGCTTGTGATTGCGTCAGCGGAGGAGATAAAAATCATAACTCTCTTTTTGCTTCAGCGTAGACGGGTCCTATTACCATCTCACAGAATAAAGGTTTTAATAGGATACTTGGAGAACTACGCATTGAGTTTATACTTAAAAGTATATCTTTGAGATAGGCTGATAGATAAGAGTTGATTTGAAAAAAATACTGACTGTTGAGTTTGTTTTAGCTTTCATCTCAACAGTGGTCTCCTCTTGGGAAATGCCGTAGAGTCAAACTTGTAAAACTGCCCTTGTGACCTATTTGCATAATAAACTATTTGAATTTGTGGGTTACCAGCTACCTACCCGTGTACCAAAAAATGTTAAAATACATTCAGCCGTTTTGACGTGATGAAGTCGCAAACATGCATTTATACAAACATAGAAAAATCCCAAAAATATTTTATTCGATTCAATGACCTTCAAATAGTCCGTTTCACGACTTTTTTAAATATCTTTATTATAGTCATTTAATTTGTAAATTTGGTAATTCTGACGCTACTCTTATTTCGTAGGTACGCAAGTTTACCGCAGTAACTAGTTACTAATTAAACTGCAGGTAATTTCGCCGGCTAATTACATTGTACGAGGGTTGCTACTTATATATCCGGAAACAAAAAAACAAACAAACGTACACGGCTGAAAATAGTTTTATTGTTTTTCAAAGTATTCCCCTTGATGATCTATGCACTTTTGCATTCGCGTGAACCAATTTTTAAAGCACTTCTGCCACTCCGCCTGAGGTACCTCCATAACGTGTTGTTTGAATGCGTCGACAGCATCTTCAGCGGTCGAAAATCGTTGACCGCGTAATTTATTCTTTATATTTGGAAATAAATAAAAATCGTTGGGTGCCAAGTCAGGGCTGTACGGCGGATGACCCGTTAATTCCACATTTTGACCCTCCAAAAATAGAGTTGTTTCGCGTGACGTATGACAGCTGGCATTGTCATGATGAAGAATGATTCTTCGTCGCTGGTTAGTTTTACGAATTTGTTCAAATACTTCCGGTAAGCAAATGGTCGTGTACCACTCTGAATTAACCGTTCTACGGTTTTCTAGTGGCACTGTAGCTACATGGCCATTAATACCGAAGAAGCAGGCCACCATTTGTTTCAATGTACTTTTTGCACGAGTAACTTTCGTAGGGTTCGGCTCATTTTGAAACACCCATACCGTTGATTGTTGCTTCGTTTCGGGATCGTATGCATAGATCCAGGATTCGTCACCTGTATAGATGTTATAAACGGCTTTTGAGTCACCACGGTTATATTTTTTTAACATTTTATTGCACCATTCGACGCGAGCATGTTTTTGCTCATTTGTTAAGTTGTGGGGTATCCAACGCGAACAAATTTTTTTTACAGCCAAATAATTATGTAATATGCTATTAATGCTGGTCATAGAAATACCCAGAGTCGCCTCTATCTCGCGGTACGTAACATGTCGGTCGTCCATTATAAGTTTTCGCACAGCCTCGATATTTTGTTGTACAACGACCGATTTCGGGCGACCTGCCTTAACTTCGTCCGTAAGCATACTACGTCCACGATTGAACTCACTAAACCAGTGATACACAGTAGTTTTAGATGGGGCTTCATCACCAAAAGTTGAAGTTAGTTGATCTATGCACTGTTGTTGCGTTAAACCACGCCGAAAATCATAATAAATCATAGCACGAATATTTTCACGAGTGAGTTCCATTCTTGCTGCGAGATGACATTTAAAACCCGTCAAAAACAAAACACGAGCGTTAATAAGGAAGAAAAAATATACCTTATATACTTAAAAAAGTTCAAATTTTACCATGGCGGTCAAATATGCTATTTAAGAAGATTGTAATCCCGGTTTCCGGATATATAAATAGCAGCCCTCGTACTGCTAGCGGTCACCGTAATTGGGGAAGTGATTAAAAAAGTTTGCGTTAATGATCATTGTTACGAGCAACCGTTATATGCCTACAATACAATACAATTCAACTTTATTGCACACCAACAACAGAAACAGTACAGCCTTAACATAATTTACGGTAGACAATAGGCGGTCTTATCGTTAAAGAACGATCTCTTCCAGACAATCTTTGGGTAGCAGAAATGACACATAATAGCTAGAAATGGTGGTGTGATAAAATTATAAATAATACAAAAATAAATACCTACATATTGTTATACAAATATGAATAAAATCGAAAGCTGGAAAGCTTCCGAAACCTCAGGAACTCAAATGAGATAATATACGCGTTATAATCCGTGAAATTGTTTTATTTAAATAAAACAACAAAGTTTAAAGGCATAGGGGCTATCTAAGACATCTTCGATTCGGTTTGGGTCCATTTGTGTGCCGATTATTCTTGTCTGTTATCAACAATTGAGTGTCGTATCTGTTAGAAAGTATTACGTCTATGCTTAGGTTCGAATCAAATGATTTGGTGAATAACAAGTAATATGGAATCAATCCGCTACGTGATCCTAGACCCCATTATGCCATAACCCCCATTAGGATAAAAAATAGTTTTCACTCGGAAATCGAAGCCGGAACCATTTCAAGGGTCGATCCATTAATAGTGCAACCTTGTTGTCATTCAAATTCGGCGTTGGCGGAAATGCCGGAAAGGCATACTTAACCTTTCAAGCGTTCAAAGCGGCTACGGGTTACGGCGAGCAGGTAAGAAAATGGGTTAAGCTCCTTCCATTATATGTAGTTAAATCCGAATCCAGATCTGTACTGTACGAATTTTTATACAAAATGAATCTAGATTAACAGTCCTCTATCAGCCACGGACGTCCACTGCTGGACATAGGCCTCACCTATAGTTCGCCACAGGGTGCGATCCTGCGCAGACATCATCCACCGACTCCCCGCAACCCTTACGAGGTCATCCGTACACTTAGTAGAGGCGTATGCTGCGCGTTCCTATACGCCACTCCAGGACTTTACTGCCCCAACGGCTTTCCATTCTGCGGGCTACATGGCCCGCTCATTGCCACTTTAACGATGCAATCCTGTGAGCTATGTCGGTTACTTTGGTTCTTCTGCGGATATCCTCATTTCTGATTCTATCACAAATGGTAAAGTCCTCATTATAGGTAAATTACAGGCCGACAGCTTAACTAACACGTCATCCACGAGAGGCGCTGCAGTATATCGATAAGAGGGAAGAGATGCCGGCCAAGTTTTTGAACAACAATGGGAAACATGCTGTTGAGTGGAAAAAAACGCGATGTTGAGTCGATACAAGCGCGCTGTTGAGTTGAAACAAACGCGCTATTGAGTTGATACGAACGCGCTGTTGAGTCCATTCAAACGCGCTGTTAAGTCCATACTGTGAAGCTTATAAACCTTCACGCTTCAATTGCGAGACGGGTTAGGCAGGCTGTTAAAATGTATATTTAAAATTATTGTCGAACATTATCCGTCTCACCTGTCATTTGTATAAGAATAGAGAGCGAATAATCATCTTAAAGTCTTAAGTCAGTGTTTACTACTTCCTGAAGCTATAATATATGAAGGTTTGGTGGAGCTACACCCTCACAATCCACACGCGCTGTTGAATTGATGTATACGCACGGTCAAAGCGATGCAAAACCGCGCGTGTATTGTGTTGATACAAAATGGCCGCATATTTGTCTTAGACTCGTAAACGGGTGGGCCCAGTAATTACGCCGTCTGCGTTTGCATTTATTTCTTAAACGTAACAATACAACTAACGTGATCAAATTGTTTAGACTTCAATTGAACCCATCGCATCTTACCTATCCCTGTTACTGTTGATAAATGACTGACCATAAATTTAAAATTTCCTGCGTCGCAACTGTATCGCGTTTGCGTCGATAATGTATCGCGTTTGTATCGATAATGTATCGCGTTTGTATCACGATTGAATCACTGTGTGTCCGATCAATGTATCGAGATTATATGTATATATAGCGACTATATCGCTGCTTCAAGACACGCATGTGTGTAAAGATAGTCAATTAGCGACTACATTGATACTGTATCGCGTTTGTACCATGATTCATTGCTGCAAAAAGTCGCCATGTGTAACCGATCTTAACTCGTTCGCCGCTAGTGATACAATATTTGTGATCAAAAAATTCTGACTCCTATGCCGGTGACACCCTGGCGTGATTTTATGTTTAAGTGTTAGTGAAACAACGTCGGTGATCAAATAATTCTGACTCCTATGGCAGTGACACCCTGGCGTGATTTTATGTTTGAGTGCCAGCGACACAACGTCGGTGATCAAAAAATCCTGATTCCTATGCCGATGACACGCTGGCGTGATTTTATGCTTGAGTGCCAGCGACACAACGTCGGTGATCAAAAAATCCTAATTCCTATGCCGGTGACATGCTGGCGTGATTTTATGTTTGAGTGCCAATGACACAACGTTTGTCATCAAAATTTCATTTAAGCCTAGCGTAAGTGTATCATTGCCAGCGATCAAAATGACCGTCCTTATAAGAGCTACGATGCCCCAGATAGACACATATATACATGGCAAATTTATGATTATGATGAAAATTGGTCAGGGATTAAAAATAGCCTAAAATAAAAAGTATTTTATTTATGATTAGGACGCTGTTCCGGTATAACAGAAACGCTGGTTTGATTCCGGCTTAGACTGCAGTTGATCACTATTTTTTTTCTTTTCTTAGATCTTTGTATCAATAATATATAAAAAATCGTCCTACGCGACAATATTTCCATCCTCACCACTTAGATGGTTGGCAGTCCACAACTGTGCGTTTTTCTAGAAATTTCTTACCTCGCACGACTGAACTGTGGAATAAATTGCCGCATGCAGTATTTCCGGACCGATGCGATCTTCAAACCTTCAAGAAAAGAGCGTACTCCCACATGAAAGGCCGGGCACGCACTTGTGACTCCTCTAGTGATGCAAGTGTCTATGGGCGACGGTGATCACTTACCATCAGGCGACCCGTCTGCTCGTTTGCGCCCTATGCCATGAAAAAAAAAAAAATGTAATGTAAAAAAATATAAACAAATATAAAAAGTATTTGTCTTTTATTTAAGCCCAAAAGTGACATAAACTATGTAACTAACGAAACAAGGTCCCGGTCGGTGTAACAGTTGCGAATGCCAAGAATCCTTTTTGCCTTTTGACCCTTTCTGACCTTTTATACCCTGGTTCAAACATAACGACCGTTATGTCGCCTTTTACGACTCTTACCACACTGGCTGTTGTTAAAAATTGGGTATCATTTATGCAGGTGTTATGCCAGGGGTTCTTAAACTTTTTTTATGCCACGCCACCTTTTGTAAATGTGCAATAAATTAATGAAACGATATAAGAAATTAAAAAAATATTACGGGTAAATTTTTACACAAATCGAACGTAAGCTCAATAAGGGCTTGTGTTATGAGTACTAGACGACGATATATTTAATAGATAATATAACATCCAATATTCAGGAACTTATCACACAAAATTATGCTCATCACACAAATATTTACCCTTACCGGGATTTAATCCCAGGATTGATACGATTCCACATACAGACATACTGATGCGCACATACACACACACACACACACAGATACACATGTTACATCCGTTTTTTTCTTCTGATGGGAATTGAGTAAAAGGTATTTAATTAATAATGAAATTACTTTATTCCACAACGTTCACATCAAAAGTAGTACACATGACAGATAGTGCAGCAGTGCTGCCATCACTAAGAAGGTAACAGTAATAAGAAGTTTAAGGAGATTGCATTACAATGCTGTTAGCGACGGCTTTAGCTTAAGATAAATGTATAATTCCATTAAGTCTAAATAAACATTGTTATGGTAGAAATAAGCAAAATAGGAATAAGTCACAAATATTGTGTGTAAACATGTAAAAACGGTGGAGTATGCGCGTCCAACCAGAGACGAGTACGCTCGCAGCGCACGCGCATGCTCCGCCCACCTGAGCGGAGCGCATCAGGCACGAAGTGTCCGCGGTGGGGATAAATATAAGCGCCGCGCCCGAGCGGCACAATCGAGTTCGGTAGAAGCCACCGCGGACACTGTAACTGCTCTTGAGTCGCCTCACACTGCATTCAGTATCCTGCTGCGCCCCAGCTCCGTCGCCTGTGCTTGGCACCCTATTTATTAAGTTAAATAGACGTACGGAAGCCGAAGTTCGGAATTTTTATTTCGCCCTCAACGGACCCGTTCCCGCCACTACGCCGTGCGACTATTTGTCGAAGCGAAGCCAATTGCGTCTGGAGGACCCATTCCCAGACTGCCGCTCGCCTAGACTGGTCCTTCGCCTGCCATCACCAGTCAGCCCACGACAACTGGCCCTCTTGGACGCACCACGCGCCTTGTCCGAGCCTACACCGCCGGTTGGCGCTGACAAATGCCTTCCAACATTTTCGTTTGTTAAAAAACAGTTTCTGGCCTTTAAGCGTCTGAATAGATTTTATTGAATCTTACCTAACAGCTCTCAAGATCAAGCAAGACACTTTTCAATAAAAAAAAACCAGCCAAGTGCGAATCGAACTCGCGCACTGAAAGTTCCCTACAAAATATATGCTAAAAAAGACCGTATCTATAGTAAAATCCGTATTAGCAGAGCAAAATGTAAGCCATGTGACGTCATTTTATATTTGTTAATGACATAGACCGACTTAAAATAATGATTTTCAGATTTATGTCATGGGTTGTACTAAAAGAGTTACCTTAATAGCAAATTTCAAGTTGCTACGACAACTGCACATTATGTACCGGGTTTCCCATGGACGACAATTTGTATGAGAACACCATTTTAACACATTCACGGCTGGGAACCCGCTAGGCGGGCGCTCTATTCGTAATAAATTTTCACTACATACGCATTTTCCATGTTATCGGATACGCGCTTAGCGCTACGAAAATGTCGTTCGTGAATGTGTTAAGACTGCATAAATTAATTGGATTACTTTGAATTGTAAACTAACTTGATTTTATAACAGCTTCAAGGAACCGCAGACATTGTATTTTACTTTTTATATTCATATTGTAAAACCACTAAATTATGACCATAAACAAATAAAGTGAAAATATGATGTAAATGACGAAATTTAATTTCATTATTTATTTTACCGTGGGGTCAACTGCTGGTCCACCCGATATATGTGTTAGCATGGCAGAGAGGGGTTACCTTACTCTGCAGCTGACTGTACGTAATTATCATTATGTTAGTCAATATCTTTACGATGACACTTCGCATCGAATCGAAAAAGACAGACATCGTGCAGTCATCGGGCAGTTGGTTGACGGTTCTTATGCGATTTGCAGTTAGAATGCAGCACACCTGGAGCCCGTTTCATAAACGCTTTCGGAAATCTCTCACAAAGAATATTAATTTAAAAGAGATTTCCGCTTATATAATACGAGTTACAAGCCTTTGAGAAACAGGCCCCTGGTATAAACGAGAAATACACTTTTTTCCACAACCCGTCTTAAACATCGTCACGCGTCGCTAGTTTGAGAACCTCTGTCTTAGACTACCCAACAATGAAAATACCTCGAATCAACCTTCAACCTTACCCCTATCGTATTATAAAGCTTATTACTATGTTGTTTTAGAAAGGTGTGCCAGTGGGACAATTTTCATTATGGAATTTCGTATGCGGGTTAAAATTATGGTTGGTGTGGGCCGGGACATCTTGTGTGGAAAAAGGTAATAGTGAAAAGGTGTTCAAACTATACATTCGCTTTGTTACTGACGCGTGGGATAGGTTAGGTTAATCGTACCTAATACTTTAAATTAACAATAGGGTACATGCATGACATTTTTTATCGCTTTTCTTACCTAAATATCAAAATACCGTAAAAATTATTTCAAAATGTGAAATTAAAATTAAAATCGGTTAAGAAATACGCATAATATAGGCATTTTAAACTAGTAATTAGACAGAGAGGTCCAATATGCACTGTTACGTCACAGTGCACTCCGGCCATATAAACTCCATATAAAATTCTGTTTTGCAAGAAAGAGATAGAATGAAATGTTTGATGGCTTATATCCTGGTAATTTTTATAGCTATTCGAAAAAATATATTTTCTACTGTTTTTTACATGAATGAGCTTTTAATAAAGCAAAAATTATAATTCATGCATATTTACTATTTATAAAGATGTGAAAATTTAATGTCTGTACTCGTATATTGACGATAATCAAAACAAGTGCTACGGGTTATTTGAAGGTCGCTGAATCGAAAAATATATGTAAATATTTTTTGTATTTGTATGTACCTATGTGCCTTTGTGGCGTCATTACGCCTAAAAATTTAGACCGATTTCAACTATTTCTGGTACGGTCAAGGAATTTAATTTGTGTACCCTTTCGTACCTTGTCATAGTGACATTGATGTGAAATCTCTATCGGCTTTCATACTGATCTTGACTGTGACAAGGTACGAAATGGTATATAAATTAAATTCCTTGATTGTACACAGGTACCTGGGTAGCCACAGCATGTTGTGGCATCCTACCGCCCAGCACACGGACGACGGTGCAAGCATGCTGCCGCTGAAGCTAGAGAAATGACATGATCGGGTAGTATGTCAATAAGACGCCCGAAAAGTCGATGAATTACTGACAGAAGGCAGACAGAAGGTTAATTGAAATATATATATATTTTGTTCCCATTAGACATGGTTATCTTTTCATTGAAAATAACAGTTTGTTTAAATCCTTACATAATATTATAAGTATGAAAGTGTGTCTGTCTGTCTGTTTGTAAACTCTTCACGCTTAAACCACTGGACCGATTGGAATGAAATTTGGTATGGAGATACTTTGAGTCCAGGGGAAGGACATAGGCTACTTTTTATCCCGAAAAATACCCTTATCTGGGATAAATTAATTTAAGGCGGACAAAGTCGCGGGCAGAAGCTAGCAGAACTATATTTTCGGAAATATCAGTTAAACACCAAATGTGAGGCAACATCATAATTTTAGCCATAAGGCGTCCACTGCTAGACACAGGCTTCCTCAATAGACTACCAAATCAGCCGGATAGAGGCGACCCGCATCTAGCTAGTCCTCGCGACCCTAAACAGGTCGTCCGACCACCTTGCGGGTAGCCCTCCCACGCTGTGCTTGCTGGCACAATCACCACTTCAGAATCTTTCTGCCCATCGGCAATCGGTTTTTCGAACTTTGTGCCCTGCCCATTGCCACTATTGGAATTATGCTAGATTTTTTTTCGAAATTTCTCCGAATTCCTCATTATCCTAACACACCATACAGCGAATAGCTGAATATAATCAAACTTGACAAAACCTGCTTTAAATTTAGAAACTATCTATACTACGAGTATTATAAAGTTGTAAAAATGAAATGTTTGTATGTTGGTATGTGTCGTTGCGGCTTCATCACTCTAAATCGGCTAAACGTATTTCAACTATTTTTGGTACACGGGTAGCTGGGTATCTCCAGGTGGTTATAGGATACTTTTTACCCCACTATGCTAAAGAAAAAAGAGGGGTTATGACTTTTTCTCCTTCGCGAACGAAGTTACGGTCGCCTTTTAGTAAATTAATAAAATTAAACATAAATAAAAAACACTTACATGTAATAACTAAGCGCGTAAATTTCACGCTCATTGTAACTTTCATTTGATATTAGATTTACCTTAAATGATAGTGTTTCTAATTTATATTTTAGTTACAGTTCAGTGAACAGAGATATAGCTGTTCTTAACTACTTCAAGAAAACAAATAGGTACGTTATTACGCGATATTAAGCTTAAAAGGCCATTAATGTATAATTAGGTACGAGTCTGATTTTAATTAACTTTCCTAATAATGTTCTCGGGTGGCAAGAGATGGCTTCATATACAATACATTACAACAATTAGGATGAGCCAATTTTTTCAAAGGTATAGTCATTTAAAAACAATTTCGAGCAATAGGTTTAATAAGTCGCTTGAAATTATCAGATTTAAAAAATATAATTCCTGGGATAAGTTATGCGTGTTTTTAATTTGGACCCTTATTTGTCCGTTTGACAAGAACCCTAGTACATGCGTCATTCATTAGTGACCTAACATTAAACGGATACGAATGTAAAACGCATAATATTAGTATCTTAAAATAACCTATTTTAACAATAAAAACAACAAGGGCATTTTTCTATGGCTCATCCCAGTTATTTATTGCACACCAACAAAAAAACAAAAGAGCATTATTTACATTGTACTTAAAAACTATGTTTAACCCACCAAACTTCCAGTTTCCTGATGCTAACAGTTAAAAAGGATGCATGACGTAATACTGGAAATACTCAATGGACTATCAAACATTGGCATTGGCACAACTTCACGGGATCCGATAATCGTACATATGGTGTCATAGAAACTAGACTCATCTTAAAATGACTACCAATAGGAGCTCAAAAATCCAAGAGAGTTTCCGATTTTGAATGATTTTCTATTATTTATGGAATGCAGATTTATGGCGTATCTATAAAACTATGACACTGCCGGCGAGGGACGCACATATGTATGTACCCGTTCAACTATCAGGAACCATAAACTTTCAATTGGTAAATCAAACAAACAATACCCAAAAAAAAATTAAGTCGTAGTCCATGTAAATGCTTTCGACGACCTGTTTATTTCAGCCGGAGAAACGTTGCCTGCGAAGCTGAAGGCCCTGGGTTCAAATCTTGGTAAGGGCAAATATTTGTGTGATGAGCATAAATATTTGTTCCTGAGTCTTGGATGTTTTCTAAGTAAAAATATCTATTAAATATATCGTCGTCTAGTACTCACATCACAAGTCTTATTGAGCTTACCATGAGACTAGTTTATTTGTGTAAAAAAATTGTCCCGTAAATTGTCCCGTAATAATTGGCAATGGTTGTTTTATCGAAAAATGTTCCATCGAATATTCATTTCGTGGACATATCATTTCATAGAAAGCATTTTTCTCTGAAACCATTAATAAACAAGGATTATTATAAAACAAACCGAATCTAACCTAACGGCTTCTACATGATCTTTTCTAAAATTATGAATCTACACTGCACTTACGTCCTTTTACTGAGTAGCGCAGTTTTTTGGCAAGAACTCGAAAACGGTATATACGATTATGTTGAAAAATTTTTTTGTTGAAAGTACCGCTTTATCTTTGTATTTTTTTACAGTTTTTGGATATAGCGTTTAGAAAATAGAGGGGGAGCACAATTTTATATGCTGCTTTCGGAGCGATTATTTTCGAAATTATTCACTAAATCAAAAACAATAATAATGAAGAAATTTAGAAAACTCAAAATTATTTTAAAAGAACTCTCGGAATATGTGCCACGCATTGATATTTGCTGTTTTCTTTTTTACTCCAAATTTCATCAATATTCACAATGTAGTTTTTGCGTAAAATGCTTGTGACATACGGACGGACGGACGAACATTACGAAATTAAAAAGTTTCCGTTTTCGCCATTTTCTCTACGGAACCCTAAAAACGCTGTACCACATAAAACGGCACATAAGGCGGCATAGATACCCAATTAAATGTAATATCCTGACATGGTTTAAAAGCTTTAAATGTTCTCTTTGAACTAACTACAAGTTATACTCTAAAGTCTAAGTCTTTGAGGAACTTGTGTTGACACCCTAATTAATGTTGTATAATAGAATCAGATATGTTCAGGCAAATTTGGACTTTCAATATATCAACAGAAAGGCTAAGTTTGCTCAATGCGCAACGAATGAAACTCTAACGAGTTAGTTTAGTATATTCTACCTAGTAGCTGATAATGTTTATTCAGGATTTTAGTCATCAAAATTTGGTACCTATGTATTTAATAAACGCTACCAGATTAGTAAAACAAAAAAACGTGAATTAAAATTAGTTTTTAACTAAAAATAAAAATGATTAACCATAAATTGAAAAAACTATGAGTAACGGAGTATTTTTTACATTTTAGTAAATTTTTTGAGTATACTATATTCTTTACAAAAACGTTACTTAATTTTACCTTACAGTTTATCTAGTGATGATTCCAACAAGTCCAAACATAATATCGCGCAGTCGGGTAAAAAAGGCCACGCACATCAGTCACTAACTCGTGATATATTCCATAATAAAATCTCCTACCGTCATCTTCACCAACTAATCGCCTAATACTCAGGCCCTCTGCACACTAGTCTATATTTATGATGAATGGAGTATCACCAGTGGTCACTTGAATTTAACACTTCCCGTTCTACCACTAGTGGTAAATAGGAGTAATGTGCTCAATTAATTAATTACAAAACTAGTGGTCAATTGGAACTAAACACTTCCCATTTCACCACTAGTAATAAAATGTGAACAATGTTACCACCACCAGTGGTCAATTGGAACGAAATACTTACCATTTCCCACTGGTGCTGAAAAAGAGCAATATGGTTACAACTAGTGATGAAATGGAAAGTCTTCATCATTATCATCATTTCAGCTATAGGACGTCCACTGCTGGACACAGGCCTCCTCAATACATTACCACATGGGCCGGATAGAGGCGACCCGCATCCAGCGAGTCCCCGCAACCCTAACCAGGAAATGGAAACCCTATTGGAAAGTGCTTCGTTCCAATTGACCAGTAGTGGTAACATTGCTCCTATTCTATTAGTCAGCTAAACATATAATTGAATTCGCGGCAAACGAAACTTATTTAATATCACACCTCCGTACGGCTCAAGTGCTTAATGCAGGATGCCCGCCGCATGGCGGATACCGCGCAATGAGGATTTTCTAGAATGGAAATATCACCAGTTGGCGCTAACGAGACATAAGGTCTAATTGATAAGAAGTGTCAGCATCCTGTGCTGTGATTGGTTGATTTTGACACATCTTGTCAATTAGACCTTACGTCACTGTGGCGCCGACTGGTGATATTTCCGTTTTAGAAAACCCTCATTTCTTAAGAAACCTACGCCATCGTCCGACTGGTCAAAGCATTTACTATATTTGTTTCATTAAATGTTCTTTATTTGGTAGTATTGCGACGACCGGTTTGACTCAGTAGGAGTAACGTTGCCTGCGAAGCTGAGGTCCTGGGATCAAATCCCGGTAAGGGCAAATATTTGTGTGATGAGCATAAATATTTGTTTATTCATTTAAACTTTATTGCACAATACAAACTGTTACAAATGGCGGACTTAATGCCTTAAGGCAAACTGGGATAATACATTCCAGGATGCTGATAATCATTGACCTACTTATTTTATCATGACCCTTGGATTTAATCGATAAAATCACTTTACGGATCTCGTCATCAGTGACTGGAGTGAGTGAAAAGAAATTTTGAGAAGGACAGGGCAAGGCATTAATGTAAGAACTGCTATGAGCTTTAGTGGTAGGGTTTAAGTTGGAAGGTTTAGCCAAGTGTGAGTTAAGATCATTTAATGAAGGAGACGATAGTGAATTACTGATTTTCCAATACCAAGGCATTCTAGGAATTTCCAGGTATCAGCTGGGGAGGAGGAAATAATGTTTTCGTGTTATATTTATGCTTAAGCTTTGGTTTCCTAGGATAGCGGTGCCGTCATACTCGTATAGCGCCCGTCTCCATACTTCGTACTAGTGCGAAGTAAGTACGAAGTATGGAGACGGCCGCTATGTGACGGCACCACTATCCTAGGAAACCCGAGCTTTAGCGGCTCTTACCAACTGATTACACCAGTTCCTGGCAGATTTGAACAACGCCCAGTTCACGTTGCATCGGTCCCGCTTGAATTTGCGAAATGCCCGATCCCGTCTTGTCATTGCAATGCGGACGATTTGTTCCTGAGTCTTGGATGTTTTCTATGTATATAAGTACTATATCTATTAAATATATCGTCATCTAGTACCCGTAACACAAGCCTTATTGAGCTTACCGTGGGACTAGAGCGACTTGTGTAAAATTGTCCCGTAATATTTATTTATTTATATTTAATTAATTTATTTATTTATTTATTTCAAATATGATATTTTCATCGAAAATGCGAAAATTTATTAGTCCCAACCTTACACCATAATATTCTGTGTCAAATTATTTTATTAAAAACATAAAAATATTTTTACCCTTCACCGAATTTACCAACTCGTGATATTTTCCATAATAAAATCTCCTGGCGTCACCTTCACCAACTCATCGCCTTCGGGAGCTAGCCAAGCTTTAGGCATGTTAATTTTCAATATTCTCTGCATACTTCGCCTATATTTGATACAAGGACCAAGTCTATTCAAAGTTTGTTGATCGCAGTTCATTATGCATATATTGGGGTAGGTCACGCCACTAGTGCTGCAAACAGGCCAGTACACTCTAGGACAGTAGCAGTCATCAATATCCTCCAAATCCATAAAGTCTCCCTTTTCCCATTCGTAGGGGTACAGAAGTTTATATGGTTTCATGATATTAGTATCCAGTTCAGCTATATTCAAAATTGTTGTTTGTGAGTCACTTGTATAAATATGTGATAAGATGACCACTGAAACAAATGAAAGTATATCATATTCGAAGTTAAGCAAAGATAGCTTCCTTCATGTTAAAGCAAAAAACGTAGTATCGCACACAGATTTTTGGATTAAATTGTCGTAAAGGAAATTTAAGCGAAAATTTTCTATACCTACAGTTTTGTTCAGAATTTCAAGTTCTGTATAGATATAACATTTTGATAGGTCAACTTAGTAATTTATAAAACGTCTTTTTTACTTAGTAACAATAAGGATAGCGGAATTGAGTAAACGATATAGAAAGGACGCTTCTAGCCACTTACTGCTCTTCAACGTAGGTTGTAAGTGAAATATGGACCAATAAAAATGAATAAAACACAGATACGCCTGTAGTGCGTTCTGGTTTTTTATTCTTGGTTAGCCTGATGCCCAATTTCAAGGTTTATTTTAATATAACAATCATTTATATTTATTAATGAAACACAGATTTTAAAACTAACGTATAAATTTATTCATGTGAAACCTACAGCTTCCTCTACTTTCAACATAACGATTGGTTTTTAGTTCTTGAGATTAACTTAATTTGTCCTTTAATTTCTCGTAGGAACTATAATCACAGGCTCAGTGCCTACCTAGTGTATTAACTAGTTAAATAAATCTAATTATAATAAAATAAACAGACTAATGATATTTGTAGCTATATAACAGCCAATTAAATTAGAGAAAGGACATACATTATTTATTACTAGCCACGTTTTTGTGTCGAATGCTTCTGGGCATTGGACAAAAACTCTTAGGAGTTGGTATTACTAGTTGTGCTTATAAACTGCTAACACAAAACAAAAAAGCACAAAAAGATAAAATGTTAACACAATTTGACTGTTATCTTCCTCTCAAACAGTCACTAAAAGACAAATGGTGTGTACTTAAAATCGTTTTTTTTTATGCTACCCGTAACTACCTGTTAACCAGTCTTCATGCACTTGAGTGAGATCGAATCTATTCTAATGAGTAGAAGGAAGGTAGAGGGATTATACCAAAACGGTTTCCTGCTGTCTGGCATTAACGTAGAACAGTTAGAAGTAGTTAACGGAACCATAGATATTTATTTAAACTTACACGATCTTCAATTATTATCACAATACAACAAAACGGAATTAATTAATCGCGTATAAATATGATTTATTTAATGAATGGTCTTGTGGGAACTGGAGAGGCGAGTATCAACATCTTCTAGCCGCGCGAGTTATTCGAACTACCTGCGCTTGGTGTTGATTATTAGGCTGAATACTAAGGTCGTTTTGTTGTGTTGTGATTACCATAGATATTATTTTTGAACATCGATTTAACTGATTAAGTGATTATTATAGTTTATTTAATGTCACATAAATATATTGAAGTAAGTATTATTTTTTTCATTCAAACAGTAGGTAATATAAGTCATCTATTTTAAAAATGTATTAGTTAAGAGTACCTATTTATTATTATGAACACTAAATATTGCTTATGACTTTAGTAGTGTATTAATAATTTATTATCAAGTCTCCTGCTGACAACCAACTCACAAAAAATTCTGACACTGCTCTTCAAAACCTCGTATCGACTTAATAAGTCTTAGTCATCAACAGACAAATATATTATATACGTAGGAAATTATTATAATTAACAATAAATTACCCATGTAATCGTCATTTAAATAATATACATAAAATAGTTTATGTTTTGTCTTACCATATTGTCGTACTCGTTGCGCGGCGAGCTGCGCGCGCGCTTGGTGACGCCTTCCCTCCTTGCATCCGTCCTACTACCTAGACACATCTGATTGAATCGATATCCAACAACCCTTTGCCCCGCACACCTAGCAATACTACGTAGAAAAGACGGTTCTACCACTTGCGCCTGAACACAGACTACCTCCACTAGACGGAGCATGTAGTGCAACTCGCGCTCACCACGCTTCTGTGGATTTGTTCTTATATAAGATTGCGTGGCCGGCCACTCGTTTAGAAGCGTCCATGTTTACGACTTGTGCGTACGGGAATTAAAAAAAATAAATAAAATTGAATTCCCGGCCAATAATGATAACTTGCTGCGTAATATGTTGTGGGGAGGGAAGGAAAGCAGATCATCCAATTACAAAAATATGGTATAACATTCCACAAGTAAATCAAATTCAATGTACGAAACGTAAATTAAACAGTGGTTGCGAGTCCACTTTATACTGGACATCAGGAAGTAGTGAAATATGTCCGCCTCTTTTGATCAAATGTAAAACACACAATTACGCTATTCCTTTCTAACGGAATCATGTGTAGCGCTAGTGATGTGCCACAGTTATTTTTGGTGTGTATCAAATAAAATAATACGGACAGGTATTGCGATACAAGAAAGTATTCTCAACTTTTAATTTTTCAGTTTAGTTTGAGATTAGTTATTTCATACAATGAAGTATTTAGTTTTTTAGTTGGTAGTTACTCTTAGTTTAGTTTATTTAGTGTATATATGTTGATTATGACTGCTTAAATTAAATAAATGCACATCAATATCTAAGCTTCTGACATTAATTGCGATAAACAAATAGTCCTATGTCTATAGTATATACAGACAGGCAGACTTACAGAGCCTGATGATAGATTTGGGAGCAGTATGAGGGATCTCGGAGTTGGTTTGAGATAGAGTAATGTTGCTTGGGTTCTTTCGAATCCTCTTGGCAAGCAGTTAGCTCCGTGTCGCAAGATGGACCTGATTATGGAATTGGAGGAAGTACGAAGGATCTCGGTGTTGGCTTGATGTAGAGTTATGCTGTTTAGACTTTTTGAATTTTCTTAGAGAGCAGTTAGCACCAAAGTTACAAGATGGACCTGATGATGGACTTGGAGGAAGTATAAGGGTTCTCGGAGTTGGTTTGAAATAGAGTTGTGTTGTTTGGGCTCTTTCGAATCCTCTTGGCAAGCAGCTTTTATTTTGGTTAAAAGTCATACTTTGTACAATTTTCCAATTGTAGCATATAATTTCCATTGCCACTAATCTTTAAGTCGGGTGGTGCCCATAAAACACTGAGAATAGTCAGGATTTGAACCAACATTACAATACGCTTCATATTTGAAAATGTCATCAAAAAGGGTTATTATGAAATCCTCGACAAATGTGCAGCCTGCTGTAATTTTTTTAAATTAACTTTCATAATAATCAATGTCATTGATAATTGATAATAGATTAGACAATAGTATTACTGATTAAGTAGATGTCGAGTACAATACTTTGTATCGACAACCATTTTGCCTGTAATGAATATGTCCCATCACTACAAATCCGAGCGTCCTTGAAACAGCCAATGGCAGCGATCGAACCACACACGCCGCGCCTTGTTCATGCCCCTTAACTCGGTGCGTCGTGTCTCGAACAAAATTTTAAAGATTAACTATCTAGTGGGGGTGATCTGTGCGCCTGAATTAATGGTGGTTTTACTAAGATGAAGGGGCGCAACTACGTAGAACCGTCTCTTTTTCATATTACCGTGTAGAAACGCCATTTCATTCTACAAAACTATACATATTTCGTTAGTAAATAAAACGCTTTTACTTAAATACATCTTTTCATTTTAGTATAAATCAGAAAGGACTTTTCAATCTCGTATCCTACACGGTATCTCGCAGATACGTCCTTTTTGATTTTAGGTTTCATAGGGTTCTGTTCATTTTTAATCAAATTTAAAAATAGTAGTAGATGCGTCTTTTTTCGCTGATTCCAAATATATATAATTCATTTTTGACAAAAATGTTAGATGCGCCCTTTTTCCTTACGACGGCAGAATAAACAGAATAATTCAACATTTAAACGAATGGCGACACGGTTTTAACCTCTCACGTTTTTGTCCTTTACGACAATTGAACCCGAAGGTATCGATATTGATATGTAGATGCGTATGTCAGTCTGTCATATTTAATAAACTCTTAAAAATCTTTAAACTGGTTATTGTGTAAGTAATTTTAATATAATATGAAAACACATACGTAGCAAGATCCACATTTTTCACTACGATTTCTTCCCTTATATCCTTGTAGTCTTTGTATAAATAGTATCGGCACCCGAGTTGAGTTCACGCACACAACTTCAGGTAACTTATACTATGGGACTTTTTTCTTACCGGTAGCGAATTCAACAGCCAACTACAAGATCAAGAAAAAGTTACAACAATTACGCAAAATTAGATTAAAATTCAAGGACCATTATCTCAAGAAGACTGACAATTAACAAACTACGGATCATGTCATGTTTATTTAATTTGTACGGCAGCATGTTTGCTGTTACCGTCGTCCTTTGTGCTAGGCTGCAGGATGCCACGACATCCTCGGCACCTAGCGTGTGGGGCTGCCGCGCGCAGGCGCTACGAGCAGCAATAGTGTTCCTACTCTACATACTATTTTGTTGTTGCGTCAGTCTGTATGTCGGTTGTTTGTCAGCCTAATACGGATCGTGCTCCGATCGCATAAAGATATTCTGGCAAAAACTAGATGGCGTTTTAAAACTAAACATTTAACGATGTTATAATTGTAGAAGAAACGTAGTACACTGTGACAATTAGTTCGTAAACAGCCAATCCATACTAATATTATAAATACGAAAGTGTGTCTTTCTGTCTGTCTGTCTGTCTGTTACCTCTTCACGCTTAAACCGCTGAACCAATTTGGATGAAATTTGGTATGGAGATAGTTTGAGTCCCGGGGAAGGACATAGGCTAATTTTTATCCCGGAAAAATACCCTTATCCGCGATAAACGAATTTAAGGCGGACGAAGTCGTGGGCAGAAGCTAGTAATAAATAAATTGTAACATTTAAACCAATGTGTCACGCTTGTAAATGTGAAAAATTGAAAATAATAAATCTTATTAATAGATGGCGTTGTACATATCGGGGAATGGCTCTGAGTATGAAGATTGTCAGTCCTCTTGTTTTAATGGTCTTTGCTAAAAATTAAGCTAATCTATAACTCGGTAAATACCTTACAAACTAACAAACATATTAATATCTTTTTTGTCTACGTAGTAAAAAAAATCATAACCCTCTTTTTTGCTTCAATCGTAGTCAGGAAATACCCATAAGCATCTGTGGATGCCAGCTACCCCTATATGAAGAATAGTTTTAATCAGTTTAGTCGTTATGGTGCGATGAAGCCGCAAAAATACACACAGATGTACAAATAATAATGTCCATTGATATAGACTTCAAATAGTCAGTTTCATTTATATTTTAGAAAGTATTAATGTCATACAAAATATTCCTTTCCTTCAATTACGAGATTTTCGTATATTTTATTGAAATTTTAGAACCTGAACCAGGCGTTTTGTGATTAATTTCACTTCTCCAAAATATTGACATTCCAAAAATAGCGTGTGTTTTAGAAGATTTAAAAAATACCGGTTTCGATCCCTGGTCCAGACATTTAAATATATTATTTAGTATAGATAAAAGTTTTGCATCGCGTTCAATATTCAACACGAGCTTACGCTGAGGTATGGTCTCCGAACGCTCACCTCGAGGGTACTTCAGCGACGACGTCGACAAGCAACGTAGTTTCGAGCCTCGCTGTTCATTGTAAAATGGTGCATAAAACTGGCTAACATACAGGCACGGTGGTCTACGTAGAGCGTTTATACCTGCTTCACTGGCAACTTCGCATATTTTTTCATTTTGCTTAATTATTTTGTGGTACTTGAATGAAACTTAGTGGTATATATTCAATTCATACACTACATCTTTAGGAATCATGAAGCGTTTAAGTCACCTATCACCCGCTTTTGCTTTTATTTAATTACAAAACAAGATATTTATATTTATTTATTTATATTTATATTTATTTGGAGAACCAACAACTTTACATAACTTAAATAGAATTACGATAGAAAAAAAAAGCCAATTACAGGAACTCACGGACAGAAGCAGTATAACTAAACTTAAACTAAGTGCTAACTCGACACAACAGCCCGTGTAGACAAGACATTATTAAGCTAGTACGAGGACACTTGGACTATGTCGAATTACAATGATTCAATACATTAAATTAACAGTAAGTGCCCTGTGAACAATAATAAAATATCACACTCAAATAAAACACCTCGCTGTCAGACTTCGCCTCACGGAAGGGATCTTACAGTTAAATATGTCAATATCTAGTTCTTTCGTCACGCTATTCACACTACGACTTGCACGCAACAGGAAGCTATTTTGTCTGTAATTGGATGATGCAGATTTAAGAGATAAGGGGGGATAATGCCTTTTAGAACGAGTAGGTGTATTGAAAGATATGCTCCCAAGTAACTCATATATAGACATGCATTCATTTTTAGAGCCTTAGTTGTGGCAATTAACATGAACTTTTCAAGCTTAACTACCGGAAACCTAATGAATGTATTGAAAACATGTTCAAGTTGGATCTATATCGGAATCCCTAACAATCCTAAAAAGTTTACGGTTTCTGAAGAAAATGCGTTATGGCAAATGATACATTAGGCCAAACGATACATAAAGATTTCTTCTAATGTATCGTTTGGCCTAATGTATCTTTTGCCATAACGCATTTTTTTCAGAAGCCGTAAACTTTTCAGGATTGTTATAAAACAAACCTAACCTAACCTAACCTAATCTATACGACGATCTTTTAAAAAATCCTGAAAACTTTACGGTTTCTGAAAAAAATGCGTTATGGTAAATGATATATTTTGCAAACGATACATTCGGAGAAATGACGTTAGGGATTCCGAAGGAGACCCGTTCAAGTTACATTCATATTTCTCAAAATAATCCAGGAAAACCAAAAAATATGCGACGTTGCCAGTTAAGCGGGTATAAATTCTCTTAAGCGGAAATAAACCTTATTAATTAGTGGTCACCCCACCAGCTCATTTTTAACCGACCGACCAAAAAAGGAGGTGCTTCTCAATTAGGTTGTATTTTTTTTTATGTTCGTTACCTCAGAACTCCGTCATTTATAAACCGATTTCAATTTATTTTTTGTTTGAAAGAAGGTGCCTCTAGAGAAGTCCTATTTTAGTGAAGACCTGATGATGGGATCCATGAGGAATTGAAGGAACTCTTGAAATATTGTAGGCACACATATGGCGATTTTGGTATTATAAGAATCATAGTAAGCATTTGCACTCAGAAACTGTACATTGGTGAAGTGAAACTGATGAAAAGACCACAGAAGGTTACTGGAACTCCTCAACGATAAGTGATTTACGGTTGACGACGCGATAAATCTTGATTAAAATAGCTAAGATTTTTCATAGTCGCAAATAGAAACCGTTTGTCTACTCAATCTATACAGAATATACAAATAATGTTGTTTTGGCGTCGGTGCCATATAAAGAATGTGTAAAATATTGAAAATTGTCGATTTTAGTAAGTTGCGACACGATGGCACCGACTCCAGAGATTGAGTAGACAAACGGTTACCTGTAAGTAATTAAAGAAACTGAATTATGCAGTTACTTTTTGAGTCGGTTATATTTTTTGTTAAAAAGTTAATTTTGTTACCTATGATTGTGCTAAAACATTCAAAGTTGTTTGAATATATTTATACCAAAACTTTTGATAGCTAAAGTCGCTAGAGATTTATGTAGGTACAGATTTTCCGGAAATGTATTCCTAAAAGGGTTCAACAGAGGATAAAAGGATGTGTGAAAATCCACGGGAATGAAGTCTTGGGACTGAATCTAAAACTATAACCGATAATCCTTCTACGGCCAAAACTATTTTTGAATATTGAACCTTCTAGAATTTGATGAGAGTTCAATACTCAATTTTACTTTGTACCGTAGATGAGACCTGAGAGGTTAATATTTTAAATGCAAAAACATTTCCGTCTGTAACCTTTTCACGCTTAATTTACTCCCACATATGATGAAATTTTGTATGGAGATAATTTGAGATCCTTGAAAAGACATAGGATACTTTTTATCCCCGAAATTGTACCTTAAGGGTGTGACAAGGGGGGTAAAAATTTGTAGTAGGTATAAATACACTGCTAATTAGTTCTCGGTAGCGCAGGCGAAGCCGCGCGTAAATTCTAGTGAAGCTATAATGTCAACTTTCTGTGTCGTAATTATAAAAAAAATATGGTAGCCATATTGATGTAACCGCTAGGCAACCTAGTGTAATATAAAGTTTAATCCTAAACAAAAATACGGCTTTGTTAATACAGGTCACCTCTTCTATTTGCTTGATAGCCGAAATACTGTTGAATTACAGTTATAGATTTTTCACCAAAAAAAGCGGCCAAGTGCGAGTCGGACTCGCCCATGAAGGGTTCCGCAGCCGTTCATACAAAAATGCACTACAGATGAAAATAAATACGAAATGGAAAAAAAAACTAACAAAAGAGCGTATCGCCCCGGCACTTACGTCCTTTTGCTGAGAAGCGCAGTTTTTTGGCAATAACTTAAAAACGGTATGTCCGATCATGTTAAAACCATTTTCGTTGAATGTATTTATTAAGCTGTATATTTGTAATTTTTTTCAAATAGAGGGAGGGGGACACAATTTTTGCTACTTTCGGAGCAAATATTTCGGAAACTGCTCACTAAATCAAAAAAGAATTGTAGAAAGCTCAAAGTGTTTTTAGAATAGATTTGGATGAAATTTAGTATGGAGATAGTTTGAGTCCCGGGGAAGGACATAGGCTACTTTTTATCCCGGAAAAATACCCTCACTCGCGATAAACGAATTTAAGGCGAACGAAGTCGCGGGCAGAAGCTAGTAAATAATAAATATAAATATCAGGGACAATTTTACACAAATCGACCTAGTCCCAAACTAAGCAAAGCTTGTAGTATGGGTACTAGGCAACGATATACATAATATATAGATAAATTATAATACTTAAATACACAGAAAATATCCAAGACCCAGGAACAAACATTCGTGCTCATCACACAAACACTTGCCCTGGCCAGGATTCGAACCCAGGACCGCTAGCTTCGTAAGACGTTGTACAACCCAAAGTACAAATTAATTGTAACAAATAGTAACAAAATTTGAAAAGAAGCAGACTGGACTCTGTCTGTAGCTCAATGGGTAGAGCGTACGCCCCGGCAAGACACAAGGCACTGGTTCAAATCTACTTGGAGTCTTAAAATATTTTCATTACGTAGGTCACTCGATAAGTCTTGAGATGCTCGAAATTCGAAAATGGAATGCACCTGAATTATATGTTATATGTTTTTAAAAAGCAAATTTATTTAAAAATAGAACACAAATTGCCGATTCGCTCCAATTTAAAAAATGAATATGTTACAGTCATTTTTCTAAAACGGTTCCCGCGTTTTTTCTTTGTAACAATGGAGCTTAACCGCGATCATTTGCGTGCTATGATACTTTATGATTTTAAATTTGGTTTATCTGAACAATTGTGTTTGCAACGATTGCAGTCAGCGTTAGGAGATTCTGCTCCTTCACGGGCAAGAGTTTTTAGATGATTCAACGAATTTAAAAGGGATAAAACCAGGCTCGAAGATGACCACCGAAGTGGTCGCCCGCAAACAGCAGTAACTGCAGAAATCGTGTGGACTACTGAATTGTTGGTGCGAGAAGATCCACGAATAGCATACAAAGACATAGAGAATATCTTAGGCATCAGGCCGGGGAGCGTTAGCATCATTCTACATCAACATCTTGGAGTAAGGAAGCTCTGGTGTCGTTGGATACCACGTTTGCTCTCCGATACTCAGAAACAGGCTCGTGTAGATTGGTGTCGTGAGATGCGTCTACGATTCGACAACGGGACATCGCGGCGTGTATCGGAAATAATTACAGGTGACGAAACATGGATTTACCAATATGACCCAGAAAACAAGCGGCAGTCGTCAGTATGGGTCTTCTCAGAGGGAAAGTTACCAACAAAACTACAAAGACCTCGTAACGTCGGCAAAAAAATGGTAGCTAGTTTCTTTTCACGGGGTAGATATTTATCAACATCAATGCTGGAAAATTATAGGTCAGTCAACTCTGATTGGTATACTACAGTAGCATTGCCGCAAGTTTTCAAAGCAGTGCGAGAGAGGAGACCAAAGACTGGACTTCGGGGAATCTTCCTGCATCACGATAAGGCCTCTTCACATACGTCCCTCAGAACAAAAGCGTTTATTGAGAAAGCTGGGATAGAAACCTTACCACATCCACCCTACAGTCCCGACTTAGCTCCCTGCAATTTCTTGTTGTTCCCGGTGGTGAAAGAAAAAATAAAAGGGAAGTTTTTTTCGAGTGCTGAAGAAGCCGTGGCTGCATATGAAGAAGCAATTTCGGACCTATCTGATGAAGACTGGCAAAAGTGCTTCAAAAGTCGGTTCAGACGAATGGAATTTTGTATATAGAGTAATGGAGAGTATTTTGAAAAAATTAAAAATAAATAATAGTAATATCTTCAATAGTTTTTTTTAATCTCAAAATTTATCGAGTGACCTACGTATTTAGATCTCTGTATTTATAAGAATAAATAGTGTTATGATGTTTGCGTCTGTCACGCGATAAATAAATGACATAGCTGTTGTCACCTTCTGACACGTATGTGAGTGCGCGAGTGACAGACGCGTTATCATATCATTTATCTCGTGATAAACGCAACCATCATAGGCCCGATGTTTTAAATTTGACGGTATGGACATTAAAAACTCTGGTTGCACATGATGTGGTACATTTTTCTAGTTGGTGATATATTTAAAATTAAATATAACCACTCCCCACATTATAGCCCTTTTAACATAAGATTAGGTAAATAAATTATTTATGCTAATAATTGAATGCCATTTACCTCTCAAAAACCACTTTGGAACGATTGCTAGCAACACAACATTCAGTTAAGAATCTCGATTCTAATCAATATTGCCGCTGACAAATTGTAATTAAAAATAGAAATAACAAGATTTTCAATTGATGTATTTTTATGAAATAATTATGAAAGTCAACCGTACCTAGTTATGTGTAGTCGTTGATATTCATTCAATTTTAACGTTTCTTATGCAGGCAAATTTCGTAAAATTGAAGTTTCAAATGGAGCATTTTCATGATATAAAGTCGAAATAAGCGCATTTATCAGAATTAAATATAATTATTTGTCAATAATTATCGATAAAAACAATTGGTTAACTCGATTGCATTTGAAATTTAGTAAAATATTCATTATTTCCAAGCCAATTCTTCGCCTCCTTGATTTTGACTCTTATACATTAAGGAATATTGCTTGCACTTGCTTTTACAACTTTGTACTGGCATGTTTATAGTTCTACCAGAGAACTATAGGGAAGACCGGGTAAGTTGGTCTCACGCGTTGGTTGTCACACGACGGCTATAACAGAAAACTGAACGAACGAATAAGTTCATCGACCGGTGTCATCATGTCATGTTCATTTGATTTGTACGGCACGGCAGTATGTCTACTGTTACCATCGTCATTTGTGCTAGGCGGTAGGATGCCACAACATCCTCGGCACCTAGAGGTGCGTCCACACTTGTATCATTTGCTCGTATCCGATCACCGTGGCGTGTCATGACTGCGTATCGCGCTGCTTGGACGCTCACTGTCGGCGCGGCGATCACGCCTGAGCTTGTCCGACCTAAGTGTGTGATTCGCGTAGCAACATGGATTTCGAGCGATCGGATCGGCGCAACGTCCAAACGCGTGATCGTGACACGCGATCATGCCACGAGACGAAGATCTGATCGGGCGAATGATACAAATGTGGACGCGCCATGGCGTGTGGGGCTGCCGCGCGCAGGCGCTGCGAGCAATAATATTCCTAGTTACACCATTTGTTGTTGCGTCAGTCTGTACGTCAGTTGTTTGTCGGCCTATGCTTGATTCTACAGAATTGTGGTCTTTCTGTTGTCTCCGCGGTGGGCGTGCCCGCCGGCGGAGACGTCGGCGTGCACGTAAGGAGTGTGGTTGGTTGCGTCGTCGAATCGACCTGTGTCGAAAGATCGCGAGAGCTTTATCTAGGAGGGAGATATAGCTCTTTCGATCTTCTGAATGCGATAGATGGATAGAACTTTTGTAGTTGACAGTTAATTCTATAAAAAACGGTTAAGATCGGTTCAGCCATTTTGACGTGATCAGGCTGGAAAAATATTTAGACCGAAAGATGGCGCTTTTATCAACGCACATAGCTTATAAATGACATTCGTGGATCGAGAGATCTTTAATTTGTTTTAGTGTAATGACCCGTGTTAGGCAACTGTAATGTATAATCGTATAGTTATTTAGATTACATTAGTTTCGTGAAAGCCTCCTCGACATGTTTCGATCCATTTCAAGGACCTTAGTTATGAAACACGAGTAACACGAGTATCTCTCGGCACTCAAATCTAATCAAATCAAATCAAAATATCCTTTATTCGAGTAGGCTTAGATACAAGCAGTTTCGAATTGTCAGTTACAATGGGAGAAGTCTTTGCTGGGAAACATACAATATGATCCAACTTTTGTTGCAAGGATTAGGGAAAACCCAGAAAAACCTAATCCGATCATTTAACTTAAGTATAATACTTACTTATTATTGATAAAATCATCATTTTAAAAATTAAAATAAGATAAATCCCAAAAGGATTGTCAATAAAAAAGAAAAAAAAATCTAGAAAGTGTCTAGAATAAAATTCTAAATGTCAGAGTATATAAAACAATTAATATGCGTATACCAATTAACTATTACAATATTGTCTTAATTATACTTAAAACTTTTACAATTTTTCTTGTTTAAAAAGATATTTAAGCCTTGACTACACCTAAAACTCCTAGTTCATAACGTCTATAAGTGCGTCACCTAAGACGACAGTCAAGCCCATTTATAAGGAAACTTTTACCTCATCAGAAAACTCAGCACCGTACAAAACAAATGAAAACTTGATGCCTCGATAATGGAAGCCTTTCGTCATAGTCCAAATGAATGAGCGTTCTCAAGTTTCACGTAAAAATCATCCAAGTATTGGTGAAAATTGACACGCAGCGGTATTGCGAAGTCCATCATAAAGTTCCAACATTAATCTCCCAAGTCAATTCAGATTTATCTTTGTTTTAGCAACTTTCTAAATTCCCCCGTTCCCCCCATGGGTCCGTCTCATTTCTACCAAGCTTCATCAAACAGCGCATGGGTCATGAAAAGAAAACGTAAAATAGTGAAGTATGCTGATATCAGTTCTTTGAAAGTCTTTTACGATGGTGATTATTTGCCGTCACATAAAGCACAACTCCAACTCACACACTATTTCACCGCCATTTAAAGTGTGTGAGTTGGATATACCATCATCTCATCCTTATCTATACCATCGTCGCTAGTCAGTTCGATAAAACTATCTTATAAAGTGTGTATTTTTAGAAATAGCATATAAATGTAAGTGAGGTATGATTTGATACCTAATTGCAAAAAAAAACATCTCGACTGTCGCATAACTTATTTTTACTATATCACTGCATCAGTTCAAGTCGGATCTAAAAAAAGTAATGATTAAAAAGGAACGATTGAAAGTGGAGTGACCTTACAAAAGATAAGGTGTAGAATTTCGATCGTTCGGAATAAATTAGGGCAAAGTTTCAATTCGGGTCTGAGTGGAGCCAGTGTGCGTTTTCGGCAAAGCGAGCGCGGGTCGACTTCACTAAATTACCTCCAACTGACTATTAATTACTGCAGCCAATATTGGACTTTTTTGGAACCGGTTATCTACCTCAGTGGCGTAGCGTGGACTAATCTAGACGTGGGCTCAGTCCTATCGGCGGGCCCTTTTTCCTTCAAGAGAATGTTCATCATCCACAAGGGGGCCTCGCGCGAGGCCCCATTAAGTGCGAGGCTGTGGGCGAGGGGCCGCTTCGCCTACGCCTAGCTACGCCACTGATCTAGATCAGTGGCGTTCCTGGTGGTAGTAAAAGGTAGCTCAGGTTGAAAACAGAGATTCACAGGTCTATGTGAATTAAGATAGATACAAACACACACATACACACAAAGACACACTCACTGGAGTCTGCTGGATGCGAGTGGTGCAGATCATAGTGGTGCTCTTAAGCGGAGGCCTATGTCCAGTAGTAGACGTCTTATGGCTGATGACGATGATGATGATGAATGGGGTCAAAACAGATTTAATCCATAATAAAGACTTTGAAAATACTTTGCGATTGGAGTTATCCGTTGACATGCCTTCGTCAGGCATAGCAGAACGACGCAACGAATTTACAAAAATCTACATGCTTCGACCGCAAAACTTCGGTATATGCTACTAGAAAACTTTCAACTGGGACCTGCTTGTGAGACTTGCTGCAAGTTATGTTAAACATCAATTTTCGTTTCACATGTATTTTGCGATGTAGGAAAATGCTTCGAAAACATACCCGTTTTTAAGGTTCCTTTATAAAAAAAACATTCCGATTTTATCCGTATCTGTACCCAACAAAGTACCTTCTCGGCTCCCTCGGGTACAACTCCTTGGAGGTCAGGCGGAATTGTCATTTGATGATCTCGGCATGTCAGGCCTTGCGTGGTGAGTCGGACTGTCCCGAGGTTGTGGAGCGTCTGGTGCGACTGTATGTCCCGGATGTCCCGAGGATAGCCCTGAGACCTCGACAGCGCGACTTGTTGGCTGTGCCGTCGTCGAGGACGGTGTCGCTAAGGAATTCGCCGTTGCCCCGCGCCCTCTCACTTGTCAATGCGCTCCTGACATCGACACCCGAGTGTGACTTGTTTGCGTGGCGATGGGCGGCAGTGTGTAGTGAATGCCTGAGATTCTGTGAGGCGATGGATACTAGGTGCTCTACTGTTCCAAATTAAGCTGTTTATTTATCTATTACTGTCAACCTTTTATTGTTAATTTAAGTTTTGTGATGCATAGGTTTATAACTGTAATGTGATAAAAATGTTTTTATAAATAAATAAATAAATAAATACCCATATGGAGGTTTCAGCTAGCTAAGGATATCTGATGAGCTATCACACTAAACCAAAATAAACGCAGTGACATGCATGACTTATGTATCACGATTACACGTACTATCAACAGCATAAGATGGACTATAAATACTGGGCTATTGCTTGAGACAATTGGACGTCTACAAGGAAAAGTGTCCAATGGGTAAAGGCACTGGTAGACGATGACTCGCCCACCGCTAGATGGGCCCCCGTATATAGCGACACATATAGTGGCCTGGAGGCAACATCGGGGTGGAGGGCTAAGGGTGGAGAGGTGTCACTGGACTTTCTACCGAAGCAAACTCGCCACTTACGTTCCACATCCATCCTCGAGCCGCAGCTTTAGCGATTCCACTCTGACCGGCCGGTTAAGGCAAGCCATGGGGGTCCTGACCCAACACCTTCCGTCAGGGTCCCGCAGGAGCACTCAGGTACTCCCCAACAGGTCGCCACAAGCTGCCCTGCGTTGACTGATTGCCCCGGTGAACCAGAGGGCGGTGGGGCCGTCACATCCCTACGCCTAATTATTATTATTATTATATTTATCAGCGATGAGGTCTATTCTATATGTGGCCATATAAGTTTGGCGCGTACGCACAATAAAACAGCTCAAATTACACGTTTATGCTTCGCCAGGACGTAGCAAAGTAAAGTACCACTATGTAGACATTATTTTTGACAATAACCCCTAAAGACCTGGTAACGTCTTCAAACATTATCCCGTCATAACAATAAAATACGCAATAAACCCGAACAAAACAATACATTTTAAGTATATCACCCAATTTCTTTTCTACAAAAATATACGACGTCATTTTTTTGCTGGAACCAAATAAGTGATATATAGTAGTAAAAATATATGGCTCATTTGCTCGACGGTAAAATTTTCATGGCGTATTTTTTATACCAACGACGCGTATTGATTAGACCACTGTTACACTGAGTTGATAAAATTGCGGTACCTACTTAATTCAGTACTAAAATGTGCCCACAACTTCAACCGCGGAAGAAAAAAGTCATAACCCTCTTTTTACTTCAGCGTAGTTGGGTAAAAATTGTAAGTAAAGTAACTGTATGAAGATGGTTAAAGAACCATATGTGGACGCCCAACTACCCGTGTACCAAAAATAGTTGAAATCCGTTTAGCAGATTTTGTGTGATAAAGCCACAACGACACATACGGCAAACATTTTTTTAGATTCAGTGACCTCGAAATAGTCTCGAATTTTTACAGACTAGAAGATGCCTGCAACTTCGTTGTGCTCAGCTATCCTTGTACCAAAAATAAATGAAATCAGCATAGTCTATTTTGCGTGATGAAGCCACAATGACACATACCAACATACAAAATATTTCAAAAATATATTTTTTGGTTAAATTACCTCATATACATAGTCTGTTACAATCGTTTTTTTTTTATATCTCCAATGTACATAGGATGTTCACTGCTGGACACAGGCCTCCTCAATTCATTTCCACATGGGCCGGATAGAGGCGATTCGCATCCAGTGTGTCCGAGCAACCCTTACCGGGTCATCCGAATTCCTTGCGAGTGGCCATTCCACGCTGTGCTTGCCGGTACCCGGTCTCCATTCGAGAACCTTTCTGACCCAACGGACATCGGTTCTTCGAACTATGTGCCCTGCCTATTGCCACTTCAGTTTGCTTACCCTGTTTGCTATTTAAATGTCTCTTGTTTTAATGGCCCTTGATTGAAATAGAGATTTTGAAAAGATTTTCTCAGACTTTGTTGAACCCTAAAAATGTTGGTTAGTTCGTGAATTTGAAATGGGTCTTATCTCACGGTGACACTTTGGTTAGCAACTTCCAATTTCCCTTGACATTTTTATAGATATTCGCTGCGAAATGATAAAGTGTGATACAATGGAATAGCAAAGTTTTGCGGCGCCGCCAAATATAACGTTTATTTTGTTAAGAAGCTCCAACATTTTCTTGGTGTTTTATTAAGAAATTTATTTAGTGTATTGATAAGTTGTCAAAGAAACTTGTGATATTGGTAAGAAAAGAGGTCATTTATTTAAATGCCATCCTAAGAATACGTATTTACTTTTTGGTATTATTATATATCCAGTTACAGGCCAAATTAGTATAGATTAAGACGATACCCGTAACGCATTTTTTTTGGCATACTTAGATTGTCTAATTTCGACTTCACTGTTCGTTTGAAATTTAACTTTGGAATCTCCCTAAAAATCAGTAATCTTGCAAAACTAGTCAGAAAAAAACTCTTTTTAAATTTTGTAATACAGTAAGTTTTCGTCTACTCTTTTCATTTCTTAAACTAAAAAAAATTTACTAAAGTTGAAGAACATTAATTTCATCAAAGTTCGTAGGAGAACCAGAGTTTTGGAATATTAACGGCAATACAACCGATTAAAGTCATACAGAATTTCTGAAAATGTAAAAAAATTGCAAAACTTTTTATTATTATGGTGACAATTGGTCTCCAGACTCCTATTTTTACCTCTCTGTGAAAATCCATTATTAAATAGTCAAAAATATATAATAATTTACGAATGCAAAAAAGTGTAAAATAGATGCTGAAATATCATATCAATTATGTTTCGAAAGTTATTTTGGCAAATCCAGGGACTAAATAGTTAGTTAGAAAAAGATAAAAACAATGAAAAACCGTACATTTTTAAAATAATCTTGCAGGATTAAGATAACACGCTTTTGTTTTTTAATGATAATTTGGTGTTTTCTAGTCTAGGTAAAGAAAATATAGTATCTAATTCTACATTAGTCAAAACGTCTCGATAAATGAAGATAATTGTTCGTTCTATGCATCTGTAAGTAAATATCGTAATACAAAATCGCATATTGCTCAGAACTACCGTATCATAAAGCCATTTTATTGCCTGTATTCATGTATCGGACGTAAAATTTTATCGTTACTGGATATTTGCATGCAACCGATATGAACAGTAGAGCTACAAAGGCATACTTGACAAATGAAGCGAGGAATTTAAGGTCAAACGGGTTAATTGTAAACATTTCATTTTCCAGAGGTGTGATTTTTTTATTTTTTCTTGAAATTGCACGTTTTTTGGACTCAGATGAACAAATAGTTTATTTTTTAAGTTGCGTTAGTTTTTTGATGGATATTTTTTACCCTCGATATGACATTTGTGCAGTTCTCTTGACTGTATAAATGTTTAGTTTAGTCTATACGGATTTGTCAGAAAAATATGGAATTTTCCGGTAACTTTGTAAGCAAACATACATAAAAAAAATACAAACAGTCGGACATAGAACCTCCTCCTTTTTGGAAGTCGGTTAGAAATTATGCATATTCTCTATTGTGAACGACCGACAATTTTGTCACAATTTCCTATCTTACAATGGTTGCGTTGGTACAGACCCCGTGTTAGGGCTTAGATAGGTTATATGTCTGACCACTGACGTACTCTAAATACTCTTTATAGTTTGATCTCGAATAAGATTGTAGATATCCCAAGTTTAAACAAAAAACACGTATATGTAATAGAATGTAGAATCACCCACCCCTCAGCAAGTATTTTGGGTACTTAAACAAAAACATATCACTACTTTTACCTTCGCCATTCAAGCGAACTGCATTCGATTCGAGATTTTAAAACATAGGTATCAAAAATTACACGAACTAAAAATGTAGTATTTGTACATTTTGAGTCCGAGTCGAAATAATGTGCACTATCTTACTTACTGCTTCCAGTTGCACGGGAGCGTCGTTTACTGATTTCATGATATACGAATACATGAAATGTATCCCTACCCTCCCTGCCTAAAGTTTGGCACTATTAAGAGTCCCCAGTAAGCTCGATACTCCATACAAAAGTAGTTACGCTCTCATTTTAAAACGATTTGATAGTTTGATCTGAAACTTTGTATTGAGAATAAGTTAAGGTATATGCAGGCCTGAAATTAGTTTATGTAGATACCATTGTAAAAAAATACGGCGAATTAAAGTTTTTCATACAAAACTTGCTTTTGCTGTATTTCTTTTGTTTTATAAATTGGAGCCATATAAACTAATTGCAGGCCTAGATATACCTCATGTAATTGTATATGTAAAGTTTTGTTACAATCCAACACGTACTTTTAAAATGAGAACGAAACTCCGTTTGTATGGGAAGGTGAAATTCGGCCAAGCTTGCTGGGGACTCTTAAGTAGTATAAAGAGAGCAGAAGTAGTTGCAAAATATTGGGTTTCCATGATGTCATGAAAATACGAATTTGCCCCAACAGACGCAATAGGGATGATGACTAAATTTTAATAATTAGTCCGCCATTGTCATTAAGTAATAATAAAAAAATATTGGATACTTGGAGATTTTTTCTTTTTTTACGTAATCAAAAAAAAAGTGGTATATTGGGTCGAAATGTCTCGGGAGGTCACAAGCCCCCGCTCCTAAACTATAATGTGATTCTTCTTAGTATTTTTTTATTATTTTGAAAAACCAAAAAATACGTGTCCAATTTTTTTCTGATTATAAGACCGCGTAAAATTCTTTAGTCTATAACCCATTCAATCACTGCTTAACACTGTTATAATGTTGCCATTAAAAGCATTATATTTTCTTCTGTTTCCGCGATTATTACTCATTGAAATAAAACAATTTAACGGATTATATCGCGTATATTATCTCATTTTAGTTCCCGACGTTTCGGAAGCTTTCCAGCTTTCCATGGTCACGGGAGGACTACGGGAGGGAACTAAAATGAGATAATATACGCGATATAATCCGTTAAATTGTTTTATTTCAATGATTAAAAGCATTGTTTGTTGCCTCAGATTACAAAAGCTAAGATTAATAGTCTATGTTTGGTGTGTTCTAAACGAACATAAAATCAATTACGGTATATTTACATTAATGTAATGCACCCACTGCTCTGGTTGTATCCTTAATAATTCGGTTTTGGAAGACCAAATTTTAAAAACTAAGCTCTTTGTAGTCGTCGACTATTCAAGGGTGTGCCGGTCTGCGACGGCAAACACTAGACAGGCATTAGACCCACGACCCAAATATTTTTAAGTACCAAGATTAAAATTTTAGAAAAAAATGTTTTTACTTTGGTAGTTTTATAACACTTCCAACTACGTACATCGCACTGGCGCCCAACGTGGGGCCCACCAAACCAATTCTTAAAATACACTGACGATGACGGCGCGTTATCGCAGTGACGTGACAAGTCACGATTTTTAAGCATTTTTCTTAAGCAATGGTGTGGAGGTTATGCGGTAACGGGTCAGTATATTTTAAGCATTGGTTTGGGCGGGCCCCACGTTGGGGGCTAGTGCGACGTAAGTAGTTAGAAGTGTAATAAAAACTACGAAAGTCATAACAAAAACATTTATTTTAAAAATTAAAATGTCGGTAATTAAAAATATTTGGGTCGTTGGTCTACTGCCTGTCTAGTGTTTGCCGTTGAAGACCGGTACTCTTTTGAATGGTCATTGGTTTGGGCGAACTTTTATATAACTGTTGCATAAAATACTATAGTTAGTACAAAAGTTTCATTGTATACCGCGTACCGTCGGTTGCTCTCGATCGTCGTAGCTAGTTGACTGTATTGAGACATCGTCAATCTTGAGTGACGTATACATATATATGTCAAGCGTGGATTAACCGCTGACCGTGACGTCATGGACACGTACTGACCGCGACATTGTTTACCGGCTTTCAACGTCAATATAGTCAAGCCAGGGAAACGTGACGAAAATCAGGGACAATCTCGTAATTCGAAATGACAAATGTTTCTTTTAATTGTTATATGTTAATAGAAGATTGGAACAGAAGCAGAATAAAACTTAGTATAACAAAAGGATGTGAGTTTCTACCCAAATTACGTTACTAAAATATTTTAATTTCACCGCTTATCTGAAGGGCAATTATCGAGTGATAATCGGAAACATTAGCAGCGTTCGGTCATGTTAGCTAGTTGACTACATTTCGAGGCATCGTCCATCTTGTGTGACGTAATACATATGTCAAGCGTGGATTACCCGCTGGCCGTGACGTCACGGACACGTGACTGTCCGCGGCATTGTTTATCGACTTTAGACGTTGATATGGCCAGAGATAAACTCGTAGTTTGAAATGGCAAATGTTTCTTTTAGTTCCAGATTATTATATAAGGGTCAATTGAGAATGGTGATGGAAACAGCAAAACAAATGAATGTCGGTTTTATTCAATTACCTTTGTGTAATATTTTCATCACGAGAACTTTATGAAGGAGAGAGATAACGCTCTAGCGATCTTTTCGTTTCATAGTCCATTATGGCCGCACTGACAACGGACCCGCGAGATAAAGTACCCGGTCTCCCCTACCTTCAAAGCATAATCGGAAGCATTAGCAGCATCCGATCATGTTTGCTAGTTGACTACATATCGAGGCAAGTCCTCTCCCGAGGATCTCCAAAACGTCCGGTCATCCTGCCTGACAATATCGACCTTTTAACAGGCATTTGACCTGTTAAAAGGTCGATATTATCAGGCAATATCAGCCTTTAATAACCACAGAGCAAGGCGAAAAGGCGCAAACCTTGATTCGTATTTAATTATTATGCCATCAAAATTCATGAATGAATCGATTAAAATTAGAGGATAGAATAAAACATTAGGAAAATAACAGTAAAACAAAAATTTTGCGGCGATGTTTTATTATTGTATTTTCGAATCGAATTTGCGTGCGCACATCAAATTTCAAGTCAATGTGACCACGGCAAATTGATATTTTATTTTATTTTAAAAACCGCAGGTAAATAGCCAATAACTGTCCAGTTTATTGGATTACTGGCCACAACTTCTGTCCGCGTTTACTACGCGTTTTGTATAATACTCCAGGGTATTTATTACAACATGGAGGTAGTAATTATCAATGATTACCGTTATATTTTCTTCTGTTTCCGTGAAATTGTAACTTTGACAGAGGAAAGAACATCTTTTCTCAGTCCTCCCGTGACCATGGAAAGCTGGAAAGCTTCCGAAACGTCGGGAACTAAAATGAGATAATATACGCGATATAATCCGTTAAATTGTTTTATTTCAATGATTACCGTTGATAATGACTGTTGATACTCGTAGTGAAGTAGTTAGGGGAGCACTAATAGCAAAGGGAGCAGTAAAGCGTTTGGAAAGGATCTGGATAAACAGAGGAATCAGCAGGAAGGCTAAGATTAAAGTAATCCGAACTCAATTTTTTTTTTTCATTTTCCTGTACGTTACGGAGACTTGGATTCTCAAAGCATGGATTCAGGGCAGGATTGTTGCATTCAAAATGTGGTGCTGGCACAAAATGCTGGGTATGACATGGACTGCACGTCGCATTAATGTAACAATTCTGTCCGAACTAAAAACCAAGTGCCGCCTGTCGACCATCGTACACAACGACTTCTGCAGTTTTTCGGAAAATCGGTAGACGTGAGCAAGACAGCCTAGAGAAGCTCATGGTGGTCGGTCACGTAAAGGGAAAAAGGGGACGAGGAAGATCGCCGGTCTGATGGACCGATGCAGTGAAGGAAGCGTGCCGGTCAAACATGCAGGCGTCTATTTCAACGTTAGCAGACCGATCGGCCTGGAGGGCCTAGGTGCATAAAATAACGACCTCAATAGGTCGCAATCCTCAGCAGTGAGGTTACGATGAAGAAGACCTTTTTTTACAAGGAAAAATCCTTATTGGATCCCCCCCCTCCACGGGGAGGAGAGTGGGTATGTCGGACTTTACTGAGAAGCAGTGGCCGAACGACTAAAACGCCTTGGTATTCCCACTGCAGCATTGGTTAACACGTTACACGGGATTGCGAGCATTTCAACGCGAAGGCGGCATGGCTCGAAAGCTCCCACCACGTCAGACACCTTACGCAAATGGCCATCGCTTTCTGTTGTTCCCGGGGTACACCGGACCAAGTCCTAGCCTTTCACCCAGATTAACCGGATCAAGATTTTTTTTTTTGGTTTTATACAAGGTACTTTCTAGTTGGTCCCATTTAATTTCGGTGAAGATCTGATGATGAAATCCATGAGGAATTGAAGGAACTCCTCAAATATTGTAGGCATACATATAGCGATTTTAGTATTATAAGAAACATAATAAGCATTTGCATTTAGAAAGTGTAAATTAGTGAAGTGGAATTGATGCAGAAGACCACAGAATGCCATCGGAACTCCTCAATGATAAATGATTTACGGGTGGCGACAAAATATCTTGATTAATTTAGCTAAGCAACTTCATAGTCACAAATTTAAATGTTCCTGATGAGAATGGTACCATCGAATTGATTTGATGATGGAGCCAGAAGGTAGGCACCAGATCTATGTAATAAAATAATGTATCCTAGCCGTGTTTGGGCTTGTTCGAATCGTCACGAGATACACTTTTAAGTAACGATTAACTAAAAAGTGTAAAATAAATAAACTTTTAAACAAAAAAATGAAACCGACTCCAAAAAAATCTAAAAAGTAAAAAATAACGCCATAATTCAGTTTCTTCAAATTACTTACAAGTAACCGTTTGTATTATTAAATCTATACAGTATATACAATTAATGTTATTTTGGAGTCGGTGCCATCATGTCACAAGTTACTAAAATCGTCAATTTTCAATATTTTACACATTCTTTATATGGCACCGACGCCAAAATAAGATTAATTGTATATACTGTATAGATTGAGTATACAAACGGTTACTTGTAAGTAATTTGAAGAAACTGAATTATGGCGTTATTTTTTACTTTTTAGATTTTTTTGGAGTTGGTTTCATTTTTTTGTTTAAAAGTTTTATTTATATATATTATACCCGGTGCCCAGCCAGTCACAGGCAATTTACCCTAACTAAATAAAGATTGTACCCTTTTGTCACTAAATTAACCAATTATTTTTATTTGGGGCATAAATAGCAATATAAAGCATGAAACATAATTTAAAACCACTACAACAAAAGCCAATAACAGATATCTAGAAAAGTACAAATTAGTGGAACAAGTTTTATAAAAGCGAGTTTAAGTATATAACGAGAATAAAAAATGCATTAGATTTGCTCAAATAAATATTACAGGAGGAAGTGGTGTGTATGTGTGTGTGTGTGCGGAAATGGAACAACTTAGTCAGCCGTGATCTATAATTCTAAAAACCAACGAACGCATTCTTAGTTAAAAATAAGTAAAGTAAAGTCCATACTAATATTATAAATGCGAAAGTGTGTCTGTCTGTCTGTCTGTTATCTCTTCACGTTTAAGCCGCTGAACCGATTTGGATGGAATTTGGTATGGAGATAGTTTGAGTCCCGGGGAAGGACATAGGCTACTTTTTATCCCGGAAAAATACCCTTTATACCCTTATCCGCGATAAACGAATTTAAGGCGGACGAAGTCGCGGGCAGAAGCTAGTAATTATATAATTTTATTGAATGCAGCACAGAAAATATCAAAAGTCACAAATAACTCGTGCCTACAACCCGCTGGGAAATCTTAGCTGTTTGAAAACTTAAATCACGGAGAAACATTGAAAAGTAATTTCGCGTTGAATTGTGAATAACTTTTTTAAAGAATGGCTCATTGTTGTGAAGGAAGTAACGAAAATGTTTCTCTTTTAGATTTATAAGTTATTCGGTTTGATACAGCATTTAGAATAGGAATTTTTTAGTATATTGTTTTAACCGACTTCCAAAAAAAGGAGGAGGTTCTCAATTCGACGGAATGTTTTTTTTTTTTTTTTTAAGGATGTTCACCGATTAGTCAAAGACTATTTGACCGATTTCAAATTTTTTTTTTGGTTTTATAGAAGGTACTTTCTAGTTGGTCCCATTTAATTTTGGTGAAGATCTGATGATGGAATACATGAGGAATTGAAGGAACTCCTCAAATATTGTAGGCATATATATAGCGATTTTGGTATTATAAGAAACATAATAAGCATTTGCATTCAGAAAGTGTAAATCGGTGAAGTGGAACTGATGCAGAAGACCACAGAATGCCATCGGAACTCCTTAATGATAAACGCCAAAATAAGATTAATTGTATATACTGTATAGATTGAGTATACACACGGTTACTTGTAAGTAATTTGAAGAACCTGAATTATGGCGTTATTTTTTTACTTTTTATTTTTTTTTGGAGTCGGTTTTATGTTTTTGTTAAAAAGTTTATGTATTTTACACTTTTTAGTTAATCGTAAAAGTGTAAAAGTGTATCTCGTGACGATTCAAACAAGCTTGCAATGCTCTATAGGTTGTTAAAGGGTCGGTAAGACGCACGTAATATCCCTGGCTCTGCTAGCGATCATTAGGCTCCGGAGACTGCTTAACATCATCTTATTGCCCTCTTTAGTAGTATTATAAAAAAAGCTGTGTATAAAAACAATTAAGTTTTTATCTAAATATCCATTATTATCATTGCGTTCTAGGTGAAAACAATTTAAAAAACCGGCCACTTGCGAGACTGACTCTTATTATTTCTGATTTACTAGTATTTTTTCTTTTTTACGATATCCAAAAATAAAGACGATATATTGAGTCAAAATGTCGCGTGACGACACTCCTAAGTACAGTTTGTACCTAGTTATGACCTCACGAGTCCCCACGCCTAAGCCTTAATGCGATTTAACTTACTATTTTTTCTATATTTAAAAAAATCTAAAAATACGTGACCAATATTTTTTTATTATCTAACTGACGGGCTAATTAGAATTTTTATTTTTCGTACCTCATCATCATGCTTATTATATTATTTCAAAACAAAGATAACAACCATTTTACGAGTTATCGCGTGAATCTAAATTAGTCATGCAAATCTGTTCCTGGCTCGGGTTCTAAGAGTTCCCAAGTGGATTTGTAATAGGTCAAAGTATAAATCTTCTTGAAGCTCCACATTCCTACATACAACAATTTAATCCAGACCATAAGTACTGTGACAGTTGTACCTCCATCAAATGTGAGGGTTAGAGCTTCAGGAAGTAATAAAAACAATATATAAATTTTAAAGGACTATCTATAAAGGACTATGCTCGGGGTTTCTCTGCGAGATCGAATCAGAAATGAGGAGATTCGTAGACGAACCAACGTCACCGACATAGTAAACAGGGTAAGCAAACTAAAGTGGCAATGGGCAGGGCACATAGTTAGAAGAACCGATAGCCGTTGGGGCAGAAAGGTTCTAGAGTAGAGAACGAGTACCGGCAAGCGCAGCGTGGTATGGCCACCCGCAAGGTCGTCGGGCGACCTGGTTAGGGTTGCGGTGACTCGCTGGATGCGGGTCGCCCCTATCCGGCCTATGTGGAAAATGTATTGAGGAGACCTTTGTCCAGCAGTGGACGTCCTACGGCTGAAATGATGATGATGATGAAATGTCAATTTTACGCGATTCGAACTAGTCCCATGGTAAGCTCAATAAGGCTTGTGTTATAGGTCCTAGTGTTCCTTATATGTATAAGTAAATATATCTATTAAATTTATCGTCCTAGTACCTATAACACAAGCCTAATCGAGCTTACCATGGGACTTCGAATTCGTTCGAATTGCGTAAAATTGTAAGAAAACATCCAAGACTCTGAAACAAATAAAAATATTTTTCATCACACAAATATTTTAATACTTGCCCCGGATTTGAATCTAAGACCTCCAGCTTCGTAGGCAACTTTACTTCCATTGAGCCAAACCGGTCTTCAACCATATAAAGAGGTTTTGGATATATTTTCTATTCAATAGCTGACTTAAGACTTCAAGATAGATGTATATCAATCACGGTCAGATTACAGAGTACTTTGTTAGGGTCAGATTAAGTCTAATTTTTGAATGCAAATGAAGGGTGAGACAGATAATGTTCGACATTAATTCAAAATATACTTTTTAACAGCCTGCCTAATCCACCCCCCTATTGCCTAACACGGTTGACGCTCGCAATCAGAATCAAGTGTCATGATTTTGTATGGGCTATGACAGTTGATTCGGATACCAATTGTCAAAACTTCGTTAGGCAATACCCCCCCGGTTAGGAATTGTAGCGTGTAGGTTTATAACCATCACAGTACACGTATAAACCAACCTTATAACCGGAGTTCCGAACATTGCTGAAACTTTCTCAAACAATTCAGTAGCAAATTGAACAATAATTACTTCATAATTGGAGACGAAAGGTGTGAAATAAGTTACCGAGTTAAGCAAGTTCATAAAACTCTCTCTGTACTTAAAAACTTCAGTCTCAGACCCTTTTAAGATTTATACTGTTCTTGCTCCATAGAATGTATTAAAGTTTGCTAGCACAATTATGAATTTTGATCTATCTCCTTAACAATATGGCTTGAGTATTATAAAGTTTTCTCAACTAAATAAGATATCAAGCTGCTTTTGAGAAATTCTTAAAGGAATTTATTTCACTTGAAGTAACTCTAAACCTGTAGTTGACGGGCTGTTTAGGGCTGTTACATAGAAAATATTATTACAGTGTAAAATGATGACGTAGCCCTTAAGAGAAAAGTTAACTAGGTAGTAATCATTAAAACTACAAAAAACCCCGTGGCATTTTGGTAAAAATGACCCTTTACTTTATTCATAGTCACAAGCACACAAAATATTAAATTTAGTCCACCTGTCTGAGAGCTATGATGCTACAAACAGATACACATGTGACACTTGACTAACTTTTTTTTTTGGGGTTTAAAAAAAAGTACAAACCAGGCACATTGCACAAAAAACATACCTAATTGTGACGATTTCTGGACACATGATTTAACAGCCGCCCTCCCGGCGGGAGGTATTTATGCAACTTTTTTATCACAAGAATAACTCCGCAACCTCTCTTTTTTGGTTCAGCGTAGTCGGTAAAATGAACCATCCTCGCATGTTTAGCTATCTTTGTACCAAAATTGGCTGGAATACATATTAAATAAATATTAAAGGACAATTTCTAATACACAAATCGAACTAGTGCCGTGGTAAACTCAATAAGGCTTCTTTTACGAGTACTCTACGACGATATATTTAATAGATAAATTTACTTATATACATAGAAATTATCCAAGACACAGGAAAAAAAAATCTTTAATTAAATTTATTTATCTCAGATAATGTCCATAGAATTATGGCCACCACACAAATATTTACTCTTACCGGGATTTGAATCCAGAACCTTCAGTTTCGTAGGCAACGTTACCGAGCTAAATCGGTCGTAAATACATTTAGATTCAGCCGTTTTCACACTATGAGGCCGCATAGATATCCTGACCGACACATAGCGCTGTTATCAATGTCCATGTTGACTCAAGCGTAGATCGCGCTTTTAATATTTTTCTAAGAATAAGAATAACTTTATTTGCATAGAATAAGTAAATACAGTGAGATTGTAAGACCTGAGGCGTTACTCCGAAACTCGAAATTCGAAGTTCGTAACGTGCCATCCCTCTCGCTCTCACGTTAAGCTGAATATGCGTGAGCGGGATGACGCTATACGAACTTCGTTTTTCGAGTTTCGGAGTAGCCTCTCTGTTGTCATGTATGGATCGGATTGTTGGGCCACAAAGGTGACGAATGAAAGCAGATTCCATGTTACGGAGATGAGAATGTTGAGATGGATGAGTGGCGTGACGAGAATCGGATAAGGAATGAGTATATAAGAGGAAGCCTCAAAGTAGCGCCAGTAGTCGATAAGCTGAGAGCAAATCGCCTACGGTGGTATGGACATGTTATGCGAAGGGATGAGAGTCATGTGACAAGAAGGGTACTAGATATGCATGTGGGAGGATGTAACAGGTAGGCTGAGGAAAAGGTGGATGGATTGCGTCATAGATGACATGAACAGGAAGGATGTGAGTGACGAGATGACGAGCGATGAAGGAAGGAAGGAAGGTATGGTATGGAAGAAAAAACATGCTGCGTTGACCCCAAGTAAATGAGATAAGGACAAGCGAATGATGATGAAGTAGGTACAATGGGATATGTCAACAGGTATCAGTGAGCGGTATTCTGCTACTCGTATATGTATTGATAATGTAACTAAATTAAAAGAAAATATGTTTGCATGCTAGACAAACGTATATATTTTTTTAATATTTATTGTTTACTTGTACTTTGTGATAGGAAGTCTCTGACATGATAATAGTTTTTTTCTAATAAGTAATTAAATTACTTATTAGAAAACACTACTATAGGCTTCTTTTGAACTGATTAATGGGAAGCTCTTGAATTCAGGACTCCAGTGCGGCCTCTGGAATTTTATAATATACAATAGATATACACTTCATCGAAAACTTGGGCTACGTATATATTTTCAAGTTACTTCAAAAAGCTTGCCGAAATATGTGCCTCAAGTGAACATTTTGTATTGTTGAGTAAAATACGGATAAAAAGACGGACGGACGAAAGGACATTATGATAATTTTATAAGGTTTTCGCTTTGCCATTTTGGCCACGGAATGCTTAAAAAAGGAATGGTGCGAACCGTTATAGTTAGTATGTGTGATTATGTGTGATTCTATAAGATAATTTAGCACCGGTTTTTATTTTTCACTATATAGTAAAAAGCGTACCCGCTTTTTAAAATTCCACAGTCAAATTAAAATCCCATATAGTTTAGACATGTCCACTAAACAAAAACACTTAGTTGCGAAATAATTTAACACAAACATAAAAATATACAAAAAACAATCGCATTGACTTCAACTTTAAGTTAGAAATATCAAAAAGCGCTTTACGGGTAAAATATAAAATTTATATAGAATGCAAAATTATTCTCAGCGTGCGCTTTTCTCTTCTAGTTCAGTTGCTTCCAAATAGTTTAAGATCCTGCTGTAGTTTTTGCACCAATCTGTTTATTCTATATACTCGTAATGTGATTTTAAAGTATCAGTACAAGGACGTCCACTGCTGGACAAAGGCCTCGCCAAGGATCTCCATAACGACATTTCCCGTGATCTTCTCCAGATCATCGGTTCATCTTGTTAGGGGCCTCCCCACGCGGCGTCGTTCTGTATGCTGTCGCCTCTCGAGAAGATTGTCTGCCCCAGCGGCTTTGGGTGCTACGAGCAATGTGCGGAGTCCACTGCCACTTAAGTTTAGCAAGTATTTGGGCTATGTCATCAATTGAAATAAAACAATTTAACGTATTATATCGCGTATATTATCTCATTTTAGTTCCCGACGTTTCGGAAGCTTTCCAGCTTTCCATGGTCACGGGAGGACCATGTCCTCCCGTCCCTCGGGAACTAAAATGAGATAATATACGCGATATAATCCGTTAAATTATTTTATTTCAATGAGTAATAATCGCGGAAACAGAAGAAAATATTATGTCATCAATGTTATCACCATCACATATATGATGGGCTTGTGTCCTAAAAAAATGTGATTAGTCAGTCAGATAGATTATGAGGAAATATTAGACACGTATTTTTTTTCTTTTGTTAAAAAAAATGAAGATATAGCCCGTTAAAGTTCCCCGTGACGTCGCGGAGTGGGACCGTTTTTGGCACAGCACATAAGAAATTATGATTTACGTAGCCCTGATAGTTTTATCGGATTTCGTTGCCTGGTTCAAATGCTGACAAGACACAGTTGTGGCCACCAGATAGCACTGCATTGGATAGCAGCATATTGGATATCCATATTAATATTATAAATGCGAAAGTGTGTCTGTCTGTCTGTTACATCTTCACGCTTAAACCGCAGAACCGATTTGGATAAAATTTGGTATGGAGATAGTTTGAGTCCCGGGGAAGGACATAGGCTACTTTTTAATCCGGAAAAATACCCTTATCTGCGATAAACGAATTTAAGGCGGACGAAGACGTGGGCAGAAACTAGTCTTCTATATAGACAATAATTTGGGAGAATAACTTTCAATTCATATTTACAAAAAAATTTGGTAGCCCATAGACCACAGAAAACGTTATACTGACGAAGTTGCTCAAAAGTTAATTGTACGGTTTCCGCCTACCGTAACCACCGCGCCGGGTAAGGTCGGGTGCCTCATCAGCGGATGCTCGGGCACCCGTCGGAAGCTGACCACGTCCGTCAACCGGGTCGTGCGGATGCTGGACTGTCCCGCGGCAGACGGGCAGAGTCCTTCCGAGCGAATTAATGAGTCGATTGGCGACGACACGGCACGGACGCGGTATGTATATGGTCTGGCCCATAAGTTCATAAGTGTAATAATCGACAACAGCTGACCTGCTTTTAACAAACTAGTATTAAGTGTATCTAAATAATGCAAAACTAAGAACTGGCGATATTTTGTTGCGTATATTGACATTTGTGAATGTATTTGTATATAAAATATTATTATTTATAAGCCATTGAAATAAAGTTGATTTTAGCAAAATTTTCATGGATTTGTTTTTATACGATTATAATTGTACAGATTTTTTTATACATCTTGTGTTATTTTTTTAATGAATACATTTACAACAAATGTAAATATATTTTTGGATTTGAAATATCTCTAGTAAATACTTACGGAGAAATCGGCTTTTGTCACTTTCTCCATACAAGCTGAACCATAGTGTGGCGGTATGCATAGCCAAACGGACTCGAACAGCACCCGATGCCGATGGCGTGCGTTGGTGGCCAAACGGAGCCGATCAGACGCGACGATTTCCGAGCATTGCAAACCAATAAGTGTAATGTGCTTGGCCGCGCTTCGACTCGGCCCATTCTCGGTAGAAACGTACTTTCCAGTGCCTTTGTACCAATGGAAAAAAATCTTTGAAAAAAGTCATAAGTGTAGAAATTTGCGGCTGGATCTTAACTTATCGAGTTTTGCCTAGCGTAAAAGCTCGTCATGGTTTTTGTCAGGTGGTATTTACTTGACTGTACTCGTGTCAAAAGATGTTTTATACTTGAAATTTGTCTGAAAATGAAAGTGAAAAATAAACAGTTTGATCGTTAAACATCAACAAATCATCATCATGCCCTAAAAATGTTTACCGTGTCAGTTTCTGGGCCGCCTTCGTCCATTATAGGCTCCCTCTACTTTCACCATATAATATTAACACCACTTTGTGGGGTTAATGGCAATGTACAATTCAAAATATTTTGTCTGATGTGAGTGAGAGAGGGACAGAAATCGAGAAAATTAAGTTTCTCATATGTGTGCATTGTTTTCCCTCTGTAGTATGCGTTATGTGAACTCAGAATTTACACTATATTTTTTTATGTTTTAACGGGCATACGAGCCTTTGTTTGCCTGACCGTAAGCGAAAAAAAGAACATACACCCATGCTCTTTTCTTAAAAGTTTGAAGGTCGCATCAGGTCAGAAATAGTGTCGGCGACCACATGCTCGGCACGCACACACGACTGAACTATGGTATACATATTCCACAGTTTTGTCGTGTGTGGCAGGAAATTTCTAGCAAAACGTGCAGCATATCGTATAGCATTATCCAAAACGACGCTAGTGAGGTGACCCGAATGACATTATATAATATCAATTTGCCACAAGAGGCTGTGGACTGGTTGCGTAACCTGAATGTAGAATTTCTACAACTGACCTTTCACTATTAATAATATATAAGTAAATAAAATAAGGATGTGTTTCGAAATTTCATGTCCCTACCTTCATCAGTTTGGGGTGTGCGTTATCTGTTAATAGTTAAGCCACTTTATTATTTAAGGCTGTAAAATACTGCCTGTAAAAAATGTAAAACGGTGTGAGCGTTTCCACCGGAGGTGTGCGAGGTAGCTGAGCGGAGCGAGGACGCTTAGTGAAGCTGTGAAATGTGCGCAGATGTTGGTGCTGGTAGTGGCAGCACAGGGCATTGCACATCCCTTGCACACACTCCTCGCTCCCATCCCTCACACGCATTAAATTTTTTTAGAGTTCCGTACCTCAAAAGGAAAAAACGGAACCATTATAGAATCACTTTGCTGTCTGTCTGTCCGGTCATCCATTTGTCTATTAATACCCTTTTTCTCAGGAACGTGTGGAGGTACCAACTTGAAATAACATCAAATACTTATGTCTTCGTTCTTTTGAAGCAGTAAAATAAAACAAGCTTCTAAATCACGGCAACCCAACAATAAAAAAACCTGAAGGGTACTTCTAGTAATCCTAGATTCTTAAAATCTGGTATGAAGGTAACTCTTTTAGCACAATCTACAAAATGAATCTGAAAATCTAACTTTTTTATGTCTGTCTTTCTATGTCAGTAACCTTAAATGATCCCACACCGCGTACATATTGCTAGGAGTAAGGCATTGCTAACACAGGATTTTCACAGATACGGCCGTTTTTAGCGTGTATTTTGTACGGAGCCCTCGGTGCGCGAGTCCGATTCGCACTTGGCTGGTTTTTTATATGTTCAAGACTTTGCTCTACTAAGCCAATATCCACCAAAGCTGCGCTGAGCGAGGATAGGAAAATGGACACACGGCTTTGCTAACTCGCACAACTCCGGTAGATACGCATCCTTGTATATTTGGTTTGTGGGAGATGAGCTCACGCGTAGAGCAATAAAAAAGAAGGAGAGAGTTTAAATATGTTCTCTATTCAGAATCAGTCTTAAGACTAAACCTATAAACAAAAAACAACGGGTTGCACTCCGGGCGTGCCGGCACAAGTGAAAACTTGAATATTAACGTTGTGCATTTATTATGTGCGTTGTCAATGACATTGTAAGAGTTTTTCGATCAGGTAACGTGTCCGTCTTATGTCAGATCACGTGACCGACAGATTTTAATCTGTGATCTGTCGCGAGTTTTACTGTTTTCCCCATCACAAAAAGTGCACAGCGCCAATAATGAAATTTTCAATTAAAAATTATAACACAGACAAGCGAAATTCCTAATTGAAATACATGCATCTTTCCGCTATCTTCCTACGCGACAATATTTCCACCCCACCATTTTGATGGTTGGCAGTCCACAACTGTGCATTTTTCTAGAAATTTCCTGCCTAGCACGACTGAACTGTGGAATAAATTGCCGCTTACAGTATTTCCGGACCGATGCGACCTTCAAGCCTTCAAGAAAAGAGCGTACTCCCACCTGAAAGGCCGGCAACGCACTTGTGACTTCTCTAGTGATGCAAGTGTCTATGGGTGACGGTGATCGCTTACCATCAGGCGACCCGTCTGCTCGTTTACCTCCTATGTTATGGAAAAAAAAACATAGTACTTTTTAAATACAGCCTATCTGTCTCGTATAATAGCGTGAAGGATTAATATCTTCATAATATATAGGTATATTAGTAGGATAGGATAGGATGTAGGATAGAAAACACTTTTTAAACCCGCGACGGAAACAAATGGGTGTGATAATTTTAGCGTACGCTACCACATCGTCATCGATTTTGACTGTTTTTTTCATTTGAATGTCAAAACTGTTAAAATTTCAAGAAAATCTGTTCAGTCGATTTTTTGTCGCACAAAACCTCGATTGTTTCTTCTGTAGAGCTATCGCGGATCCGAGCTTTTACTTGGGGTTTTTCCATGCTTCGATTTGTTTTCCACACCCTCGCCATAAAAACAAACTGCATATCCATGAATAAATATTTCGCAAAACATATTTTATTTAACATCGCGGTATGGATATCAATTTCCGAAGGTTGACATTTAAAAACATCCACATATTCATTAATGTTATCTGTTTGTGAATATGTGAATATTTCGTAGAAGGATAGCGGAGGCAAAGACCAAATCAAACTTAATTTTGCTCTGTTAACAGCTGATTCAACGTCATGATGATGAAATTCAAGGGTGTATGTGAAGTCTCCAAGTAAGCACCCACTGCTAGGGGCATGACTCCCCTGATTTATTTATTTATAGGACTCCCCTGATGGATCACAGGGAATGGGTTTTTGTCTCCATGCTGGCTCAGTTATGAGAGGGATGGGTTTTTGTCTCCATGCTGGCTCAGTTATGAGAGGGAATGGGTTTTTTGCTCCATGCTGGCACAGATTTGAGAGGGAATGGGTTTTGTCTCCATGCTGGCTCAGTTATGAGAGGGATGGGTTTTGTCTCCATGTTGACTCAGTTATGAGAGGGAATGGGTTTTTGGCTCCATGCTAGCACAGTTTTGAGAGGGGATGGGTTTTGTCTCCATGCTGGCTCATTTATGAGAGGACTGGTTTTTGTCTCCATGCTGGCTCAGTTATGAGAGGGAATAGGTTTTTGATGCCATGCTGGCTCAGTGATGATTATGATCCGCACTGACCTAGCATAGAGACAATAACTCATTCGGTCTCATCCATTAGAGGAGGCATATCCCTAGCAGTGGTACGAACATGGGCTGGTACCTACTTGGAGACTTCACATACACCCTTGAATTTCGTCACAGATGTATGCAAGTTTCCTTACGATGTTTTCCTTCACCGAACAGCACTAAATATCAATCCGTACGTAAATTCCGAGAAACACAGTGGTACAGGCCAGATTTAAACCCACGATCTCCTGTTTGAAATTCCCACGCTTGAACCACTTAGCTACCAGTGCTTACGAAGGGCTGATGAGACTTGTCAAATGTAAACATTAAGAAGCGTTATCGACTATTAATAACTAACAAAACTCGTTAAAGTTAAGTCTTATTTTACTGCATCTATATTATTACGCATAGGAAAGCGCAGCGAAGGACTGCCCCCGACTAGGTGGACGAATGACATCGTAAGGGTCGCGGGGAGTCGGTGGATGCGGTCTGCGCAAGATTGCACCCCGTGGCGAGCTATAAGGGCGTATGTGACTGATAGATATTGTTATAATGTTGTAAGAATGCTGTACAAAGAAAATATTATAAATAATAATAATCAAGAGATTGAACTAATAATTACAGTTATTGATTTTTTTTCCATAAATGTGGAAAGACCATAATTTTATTCAAAATGTTATTAATACACGAGTAAGATTGCAAAGGAAAAAGTCATTGCGATTTACTAAATTGCACGCAGGATTCGAACCTGCAAACGAACCTGTAGAAGTGCTCTACCAACTGAGCTACATCGCATGAGATTTACAGACAATCGAAAATAGCACCACTAGCGTCCCTCTCTATTTTTCTCTCTCATCAAGCGCTAAGCGCATTAGCCACACCCCACGCTATCACGCTACGGCCCTGTCCCATTGCTTCTAAAATTTAATAAAATGGGCTATTGGATGGTCACTGAATCGAAAAATAAACTTTTTTGTATGTTCATAAAAAAAAAATTAGGGACAATCTTACACAGTAGATCGACCTAGTCCCAAACTAAGCAAAGTTTGTTCTATGGGGACGACATAAGGCGACGAAGTATTATAATGTATCTATATATTATTTATAATATATATATAAATTATAATGCTTAAAAAAAAACCGTTTATTTCGGACCATTGTAAATCCATATGATTGTTAGTGTATTGACTTAAAACTCTATGTTAGTATTTATATCATTAGCAGCAAAAATATTTGAAGTTTTGCGTTTGCGCTTATTGGGAGGGCCAGCAGTATCCATCAATGGACCTACTCCGCCCTTCCAATAACCACGTCGCTCCAATACTTAGTGAGCGGGCAGTTGAGACGCTCGGTCAATGCTCTCAGCATGCTGTTGCTGCTACCACGTCGGTCAAAAAGTCGGTCCGCATCTCGGCGAACATGCCCGACGGACTGCAGTGCTTCAGAAATACATAGAAAACATCCAAGACCCAGGAACAAACATTCGTGCTCATCACACTAACACCAATATCAGGGACAATCTTACACAAATCGACCTAATCCCAAACTAAGCAAATCTTGTACTGGTATTAGGTGACGATATATTTAATATATAGATACATTATAATACTTCAATACATAGAAAACATCCAAGACCCAGGAAAAAACAATCGTGCTCATCACACAAATACTTGCCCTGGCTGGGATTCTAACCCGAGACCGCCAGCATCGTAGCCCGTTGTACAACGGTGGGATCCTAACATTATAATTTTGTTAGTTTATAATATTTTTGTGCAAAATATAACTATTATACCACTTGGTATTTATCCTCCGGCCCATTTGGCTACCAAATGTTCACCACCAATGGTGAATTGGAACTGCAATTTTCCAACTGACTGCCAGTGACCAAATATCACGAACAGAAAATTATCTTATATGACCACTGGTGTTAAAATGATCGAATTCGTATCTAAAACATTATTTCCTTACAAAAATTAGAACCTAAAAAACTGGTCTGACTAGAAAAAAAAACGTACGCATCGGGGCTAGTAGCTTCTCATATAACTGTTAGCAATCCAGTCACTCCATTTTCTCTAGCACTCATTTACATGGTAACATCGTCTGAAAATTGCCCGCACTGGTGTCACGAATACATGAATTTATATGGGAAAATATTGACAGGTACTGCTGCTGCGAATAACAATGAGTTTTGAGTTGAAATGAATCTTTACACTGAGGCTTAAAAGAAGAAAAAAATATTCTGTGTTCAAATAATATCTTATGCAATAGTTATATATATGTACAGCTTCGTTAGTGGGAGAAAAAAAACATAACTCTCTTTGTTTCTTCAGCACAGTCGAAAAAAGGATACCTAATCATCTGTGGATGCCCAGTTACCCGTGTACCAAAAATTTTTGAAATCCGTCTACGTTTCCACACAGATATTAAATGTAAAAAAAATATTTTTCCTTACAGTGACCTTTAAATAGTCAATAGTTATACGCGATTAAGCCCCGTTTTGTTGTTTTGTAATCTGTGAAAATCGTGTGAGTAAAACTATTTACTTAAATAAAAAGGCACTACGATTATGTAATCTAAATAATACGCGTGTGTAATGGACTGGATTACAGCCATAAAAACGGTGTAATAAGAGCCAGCTTACAAGAAAGTTTGTTGAAAAATATTTTTTTCATGTTTTATGTACGTAATACAAAACTAATAATCATTTTTGCACAATTCACAAATATTTATACAGGAATTTAGAAAGCAAGAAAAAAATACAGATTAGAGGTAGCTAACAGGTGGCCTTATCGCAACAAAGCGATCTCTTCCAAACAACCATTGGGTAGTGAAGCATTATTAGAATTATTTTGCTTATTTACATTATTTAGTGGAATGCTCAGCAGCCATCTTGTATAAATCACTATTGCGGCGAGACTTAATCTAAAGTTTGACTAAAGTTTTACCGAGTACAGCATAAATCAAGTAAAATTTTCAAGTTTACTGGGTTACTATGTTTCTTGTCTAGGTACTTAGTCTCCAAGAAAATGCAGATATGACAAGTTGTTCAACTTTGCTTGCCCGAGTTTCACATGCCGTTACTCATTGAATATTTTGCCACACTGTTCATTTATATATCATACTAGAAGGCAATTTCTTTGCGGAGTAGAAAATAGTCGTAAGTCATTTTTTTCTTCCGCTTAAAATGTGCGTTATATATAACCATCTGTGGACAACCAGCTACACGTGTACCAAAAATGGTTGAAATCCATTCTGCCCTTTTGAGTCATGATGCCACGAAAACAAAAAAATTGATTCATCACCCTTCAAATAGTTCGTTTCACTTGTTTTCAGGTAATTACAAGAAATATCCTTAAAATGGTAGTTTTCTTGGAAATCCAAATACCTCTTTAGGTATTTGAAATAATGTTAACAAAAATGGCGTCGTACCACATATACAAAAGATTACCTTGATTTGCGGAATAACACAAGTTACGTGGTTTTTTGGTTTTCATTCTGACGACCGGTTTAGGTCAGTGCGAGTAACGTTGCCTGCGAAGCTGAAAGCCTCAAAGTACGGGCAAATATTCTTGTGATGAGCATTTGTTCCTGAATCTTGGATGTTTTCTTTGTAACTAAGTATTTTTTTCTATTAAATATATCGTCGTCTAATTATTATAACAGAAGCCCTTATTGAGCTTACCATGAGACTAGTTCGATTTGTGTAAAAGTTTTCCTATAAGTAATATTTTTTATTATGTATTATTTTATATGCCTTAAGGTATATGCTGCAAGTTCTTGATTAAATCCATAGTATCTAACAAGGTGTGAACTCAGGATTCGGCCGAATCATGTCCACGTCTGAATTATTCAGGGGTCTAGCGGAGAGCATCTTAAGAAGCCTTCCGGGCATCGAAGTTGTTGAACTATAGTTAGCGATCACTTAACTTAGACAGTTACAGTTTAAACTAGGTTTAGAGATGCTTTGAGCATGAAAATGAACGCAGCGTTAACTTTCGACCGATAATTAACACTTTATTATAACTCTGTTCAATACTATATTCACGTTTTCTAATATAAATAAATTAATGCTAGTGACTGGTACTTTGCTATTTAGTAAATTGAGATCTTTACGTATTTGTGAGTACATTGTCCTTTGATTATTATAACACTTTTACTGGTTAAGTTTCACATAATGATCAAGTAAAAAAAATGTTCTTTTAGGTGGTCAGTTATCTCTGAATATGCAAAATTATGATTAAAGCTACAGCACATTAGATTAAATCTTTGTTAATTGCAAAAAACCTTTTAAAGCACGGCAAAAATTTATAAAGTTGATCGCTGTTTATTAAAAATGGTTACAATCAATGCAGTGGCTTTGGGTGAAGTTATCATTCAGTTTCCTAGAGGAACACACCATCAATCATTTAAGGCGATTAAGCGCTTTGAAAGTTTAATCAACGTTTTTTGTGACACTTTTATCACTAAAATAATGGGCTGAATGTAGATTATATTTATTATATTATAGACTTAACTTACTAAAGTTAAGTCTATAATACAGTCGCAGCGATATAACCTACTAAGGTTGTATCACTGCAATCACATGTTTAAGACAAATTAGCTGACACAAAAATCTAAATTACAACCTTTGCACTAGAGGCCCGTTGTATTAAAAGGGGAAATCTCTTTCCAACGATATAAATAAAAGCTTTTATAAAACGGGACCCTGATAAGAACCCTCCTGAATTCCACGAATTAATGTTGAATGGTTTTGAATTAATGTTGTATATAGTTTAAAAGCTTATTTAATTGCGAACTCATTAAAATAAAATAATATATAAGCCCTTGTCGGGTTATAATAACTCCCAGCTCTCCTTGTTAAAACAACCCGTCAAAATTACGCATTATATCTAAGTTGCTCTTAGTCTCTATTTCATTTGATGGTTTCTCAAGAGACTTCAGAATTAGAAAATGTTTTTACCTCATCTTCTATTTATAGTTATAGATGAAATTAAATGGATTTGACAGACACGCCATCCACGTTTCATGTTTTACGTAATCGATTTTAACCACTTGCCAGGAGATTGACTTGTTTTTGTGAAAAAAGGTTCATGAGAGAAATAGCTGGAGAAGAAACTTATCGTAAATTCAAAATTAAATGCTCAAATAATTATTATTTATATATATAATTTCGCAAAGTGAAATTTCCACAAATTGTTTGCGTGATTTACCGTAGCGAAAATGTCAAATTAAACAAGGAATTTCATAAAATTAAATTATTGGAGCATTGTAATAACTTTATTTTATGAAATTGCATGTCTAATACTGTACATAAGGTAAATGCCTCATTGTTCGTTGATGTCCCAATTAGGTGAGTTGGCATATTCAACATTAATTATTTGCAATACAGCTGACGAACGGGATGTCAATAATTGAAATTATGGTTCAAGCGTTGGGATATTTAATATATTTCTCTGAGACGCACTGAGAATGTATTCTCAAAATATGGATACCAAGAAGGGTTAAACAGGGGAGGGTAAAAGTTCGTTTGAAAAGTTGAAACTCTTTAGAGTTTCAACTTTGCCGTCTAAGTCGAAGAGAATAAGTTCTTACGAGATCACTGTTTTATTAATGACAAACCTGGCATTTATTTTCCGATTCCTGGACGAAATGAAGGAAGAAAGTGTTTACTCGAGTACCTCACAGTTAAGGTCATAGTGGGTGTCAAAGCGGTATTAGCATTTAAATAGTCGTTAATGGGTCTGTTGGACCCATTATTCTTAATGTTAATTGATCACTTTTTCGTCCTGAATCACGTACCTACGTTGATGTTTTTAGTAGGGTCACCTGCAGATAACCCTCCTGTGTCTCTTCTGTGAATCGCTGGATCCCCACGGACCCAAGTCTACCCCAAATGGCTCAAACATGCAGCCACTACTTACGGCGTCATAAATTTGCGCCACGTGAGGCACTCTGCCGAGTCTGCAGCAGACGATGGAAAAGCGTAAGTGTGTCAACACAAGTTTCATTCCACACCAAAGGCAATCATATCTTCCACGGCATCAGGGTCATTTCGTCAGGGCTCTTCCTGTTATCGTCACTTACTTTTACTATTATAGAATTTAAATGTCTGTACATTGAAGATATTATCAAAAAAACTACTGTAACGGACTATTTGGAGGTCACTGAATCAAAACTTTTTTTTTTGGATTTTTCAATCATGCAGCAACTACTATTGGCTTCAACACGCCAAATACCCTAAACGAATTTTAATTATTTTTGGTACACGGGTTTTGCCGTTTTGTAGAATCTTAGTACTGGTCTACTTAGACGCTAAAATTCTATGAAGCGCTGCAGAGCATCTTTTCGTATTTTGGACTCGAACCCCACTCTTCCCCGACCTGTAATAGGGTAGTTTCATGGGTACAATAAATATTACTCAAATTAGTCCTCCAGTAAGATCACCAAAAAATATTGGACACGCATTTTCTCTTTTGTCAATCAAACCAAAAAAAAACCGGCCAAGTGCGAGTCGTACTCGCGCACCGAGGGTTCCGTACAAATTTTTACTTACCCTAACTTTATTACCCGGTACCGGTTGAGTTAAGTTTGCACCTGATATCTATAGCATTGCATAGTAATATAATAATAATATATTCCAAACACACACAACATCCAATCGACAATCAACGAAAAATTAGCGAAATACACAGATTTAGCAAATGAACTTAAACGCCAGTGGCAAACAAATACAGTTCATACAGTCCCCATAGTAATATCAACAACAGGTGTAATTCCCAAAACACTAAAAAAATGTCTAGAAACTCTAAAGATACCATTGTATATTATAGACACTTTACAAAAAGCTACAATATTAAACATGCCGTATAACTCGAAAATTTTTGACATCATCAACTATAACAGACAACTCCACGCAGTAGTCAATTTACAAACGATTCATAACGCTTGGCTAAGGCCCGCATTATGAACAAAAACCATTGAAAAAGGAGATATAAAAAGAAACCAAAATAATAATAATAATAATAAATTCTGGAATTGAACATGGCGGACATCACTTAAATGAAAAAGTCATCATAGATGTCGTTTTACAAGTTTTTGGGGTGCGAATTTCGAAAATTGCGTCCAATTTTAAATTCAAGATAGCGGACATAACCAGAGGGCTTGCAGTGTGCGGGGCGTACCGAGATATTTACCTTCTCGCCGGCTAGACCGGGTTGTGGCGATCAGTCCGGGGCTGGCTCTGAGCGAGTAAGCACGCGTACGCTACGATCTTCCGTCTGGATCGATCGGTCTCGGAGCGTGTCGTATTGACAGATATACTTACCTTAACAATTGATTATAAAAGCGCCATGAAATGCACTTTGAAAAGAGGTTACGCGAATTGTCCTGTAAATGGATGTTTGAATACATATTATAAGGACGGAAAGTACTCTTTTTTTTTTGTCAAATTGTGAACAGTATGTTATTTTTTTATTACTTGCGAAGTAGGTGCGTGTTTATTATTGAACTGTGTTTTACGTGACTTAAACCGTTAATTAATAAGATTTAAGCATCTACAGAATTTCACAGTAGGTAATGAGTGTGTACAAAAGAAAAAACACTTTACCCCCACACCCGAGGACTTTTAGGAGGTTTATTAGGACACCTCAAGGAAACCCTGTACTAATTTTAAAAACTACACTTATAAAATTGTTTCCGCTGATTAGCTTATTTCTTCTAATTTTCTCGGGCCTATAACTTTTTTATCCACCACTAGCTGCATTCGTATTTCCCAATCCCAGCTTCTGACGTATTCGGTTTATTAAATCAGAACGTATTTTCAAATCACCGAGTGGCCGACAAAATCCGATCTGATACTACAAGTAAGTAACGAATTATGTAGATTGTAGGTACACTAAGTAGGTATTCGTATCAAGCAGGTAGCAACGGCAAGGCAAAACTATGCCATGCGCCGTGAACCGCAATTCAGGAGTGGGCGAATATGATTGTAAGAAAGAGAAGGTCTATAATGTTATTATATCGCCAGCCGAAGTATCGATATACATGTAAAGGTGTTAGTTTAATATCGTTATAAGGGATACCGCTACGATTACGGCGTCAAAAACGTATTTTATAACGTTATTTGTGTAATTATAACGATATAAAAGATAGCGTTACATGAAAATAACGTTTGTTAAAGGTCTGCATGCAATATAGCACGTTTACTGTCCTCGATGCATCGCAAAAGACTCATCTTTATTTGAGGCACTGGTAGTGATATGCGAGTTATTGTTATTGTTTAAGTTTGAGGCCTGTCGTAGTTGCGTTTATCACGCGATAAATGATCAAATAATCCGTGTCTCTTGCACTCACATACTTATTTAAAAGGAACGAATACTTTGTCATATATCTTTCATTCGTCAAACACAACCGTCATCAAATTAAGTTTGGAACGAAACGCTTTTTGGTAGGCACTTAACTTTAAGGCGAAAGCCGGATTATCTCAACAATTCCATGTTTATGTTGCCAGCGCTTAAGAAATTACCCTCGACTCGATACGTACAAAATAACATTAAATTGCCCCAACGGTGCTTTTGTTACTCATGTAGATTATAAGAGGAATGTTAATTTACACGAAGCAAGCTTTCCCAAAGTGTCTCAGTTCCGAATTGTTTAATTTCCCAACTTATTTGCTCATTTATTAGTAACCCAAGGTTACCTTTTTATAACTTTTGGAAATCATATTAAAAGTAATGGCCCTAGCTAGTCGAAAAATATTTGTCATAATTATAAAACCGTAAAGTTTTCAGGATCTTTGTAAAGTTCTACAGAAGATCTCTTTAGGGTAGGTTAGATTTGTTTTGTAGCAATCCTGTAAAGTTTATAGTTAATGCAATATTTCGAGAACCAAAATATTATGGCTTTCGATTTTTTTGGGTTAGTATAGACCCATGTATGTTCGTTACAAATGCTGTAGAATTTGAAAATTTGTCGTTATTCCATGCGATGACAGGACAACGCCATTTCATAAGTCATGCCATAAGTTCTGTCAGGAGTTTTTGATCAATAAAATAATGGAAAGAACATTTTAAGTTATATGTATAAAGACATGCTTCAAAATCTTATTTTATACAGTCCAAAGTACAGTCACCAGTATTAATATCTGCCACGACAAAGTGCGAATAAATACCTGACACGCTCCTCACACTACTTCTAGGGCCACAGAATATGTAATAGTACAAGTACAGAAATTTCACTTCCTCGTAAAAATGCTGTTTACGCATGAGAAACGTGCCTACTATATGCCTCTCTGACTATCGTATAACTTGTATTCATTCGCATACGGCACGTGTAGCTCTAGGGTTGTGACGCTAAGAATATATCAATGAGGGCAAAAAAGCTGTCGCCAAAACACCATAATGCGTGACTAAAAATGTTCTCCTGTATTTATGTCCATACGTATTTAATTTAGGTACTGCCTAAATCTAGGTATTTGTCCCCAATAATCACACTCGTACCTACCTGTTTCTATTCATTGCCGCAAAGTTATTCGAGATTTGCATATTTCTAAAAAAAAACATATTTATTATTATTTTATACATGACGCGAAAAGTTCACCTCCGCATACCTACCTAAAATTTATTTTTTACTATAAATCAGTTTTAAAGGCAAGAGTTTTATTGGTAAGAATCCGTTTGTAAACAGCGGGGTTATTGCCTAACGAAATTTTGACACTTGGTATCGGAATCAACTGTCATAGCCCATACAAAATCATGACACTTGATTCCAATTGCGAGCGTCAAACGCGTTAGGCAATACGGGGGCAGGTTTGGGATAAATACCTAATAACCGCGGTAGTTTAAAGCAATGTACCTAAGTTTGTACGGGTAAAGTGTTTTATTTTTTGCACACAGTACCTACAGTGTACAAAAGATAAAACACTTTACCTGTGTTTTATAAATCTTATAAATTAACTGTTTAAGTCACGTAAAGCACAATTTCATAATAAACACGTACCTACCTCCTACGTAATAAAAAAAATGAACTTAATGTTTACAATTTGACGGCAACTTAAAAAATAGTACTTTCCGTCCTTATAATATGTATTCAAACACAAAACTATTCACGTAACTTCTTTTCGAAGTTCATGGCGCTTTTATAAACATAAATCAACTGTTAAGGTAAGTATATCAATACGACACGCTCCGAGAACGATCGATCCCAACGGCAGATCGCAGCGTACACATGCTCACTCGCTCGGCGCCCGGCCCCGAAGTGACGGCATAACCCGGTCAATGCGGCGAGTAGGTAAATATCTCGGTTCGCCCCACCCACTGCAAGCCCTCTGCTAGGGCCTTTAAGACGTGTCAGATATTAATCCTAGTGACTATACAATTATAAGTATTTGGGTAGCTCACTTAATGAGAAATGGGATCCGGAAAAAGAAAACCGTATCAGAATTGAAATTGCTAGGAGTACGTTCATGAAAATGAAGCAACTTTATACCAAAAAAGATATTAACTTGAAGCTTAGATGGCGAATGGTCAAATACTACGTATTGTCGATATTTTTTTATGGCGTCTAAGAATGGACCATTAATAAGAACATGGAGGCTAAAATCAATGCTATACCGGAGAATGCTAAAAATTTCCTGGAGAGATAAAGTGTCAAACATTGAAGTTTTAAATATGTATGTTAATGTATAAAAACACGTAACTTTTCAGCACAGTAAAGAAAAGGAAAACCTCATATTTTGGACATATTTACAGACACGATAAATATAACATAATCAGGAAAATCTTAGAAGGGAATATCGACGGTAAGAGGAGCAGAGCAAGGAGAAAGCTAACCTGGTTAGACAACAACAAAAGCTGGTTCAACATTAATGACACTGCCAGTCTTTGCAGACTCGCACAAGACAGGGAAAGGAAGATGGTCGCCGACATCCGTTGAGGATATGGCACAATGAAGAAGAAGACTATACAATATGCTTATATCGTACAGTACACACAACGTCAAATTAAACATTTAAAAAATCAATGCTGATTTTATAAAATTCCATATTTATATGGCATTTGGCTAATTTGGTTATGTTTATTATCACAACACAACAGTCGTGTAAGTTTAAATCAATGTTTGGTTATGTTTAGTTTGTAATATTTTCTTCTGTTTCCGCGATTATTACTCATTTGAATAAAACAATTTAACGGATTATATCGCGTATATTATCTCATTTGAGTTCCCGATGTTTCAGAAGCTTTCCAGCTTTCCATATGTAGTCCACCCGTGACCATGGTAAGCTGAAAAGCTTCTGAAACGTCGGGAACTTAAATGAGATAATATACGCGATATAATTCGTTAAATTATTTAATTTAATTATGTTTAGTTTGGTTATGTATCTATTCCAAATTTTACCTTCTGATTTTGTGGGTTGGACTTTTAAATGCATAAATATTATGCGGTAGTCAATTACATGCCAACGCTGTCAAATGCTCGATTTATAATTAATGAACGATACATTTAGTAAATTATTAATGCGCAATTAATTTTGGTGGTTAAATTAAGTGATTACCATTTAAAGTGATACATAATAAATAAATGCTTCAATTGGCGGACAGGTTCAAAAGCAAATTAATTATTCTACGAGTAATGAATCTACATAACTTATACAGATGTATTAAAGTAAATGAAAAATCGGCCAAAAGCATGTCGGACCTTGCTCAGTGTACCTTACAGTGGTCGTCAAAACAAAGAAATGGACTACAGATGACAAAACTACGATCTGAAAAAGTGCAGCAGCAAAAGAGCGTATCTTCGTGGCACTTTTGTCATGTTGCTGAGACGCGCAGTTTTTTGACAATAACTCAAAAAGGGTACAGATATCGCATCATGTTGAAAATAATTTTCATTGAAAGCAGTTATTTGTCAAGTCATTTTTAAAGTATGATAATACTCCGACCGCCCGCGACTTCGTCCGCGTAGATTTTAGGTAAAACCAGAGATATAAATGAAGAAAATTTTTTACTGACAATTTCCCGATGCTGTTAATGTTTTAAAAAAATATACTTTGAAGATATTCAGCGACCAACGGATTTAGAGTGAGAAAATGGGGATATTGAACATTATTCCATAAGGGGGCAACACTGGCACTTTTAATTTGAACGCCTGCTAAACTATGAGAAGAAGAGACAGGCGAAGCCCCCGACACTGGCCAAAATAAAATGTTCTAGAAGGTCCCTCGGCGTTTCAAAAGGATAGTATTTTAAGGCAAAGCAAAAAAATGATTGTCCATAAAGTCGGTTTATGAACGATGATGTTACGTGCTCCCACCCTCCCTGCCTCTCCTCTTTTGGTGTGGTGGTGGTGGTGGTGGAGGTGGTGGTGGTAATGGTGTTGATGGTAATAATGGTGGCGATGGTGATGTTTATGGTGATAGTGATGGTGATGGTACCACTACCATTCACCACCATCATTATCATCACTATCACCACCATCACCACCACCACCATCATCCACTACCATCCACCACCATCACCATCACAACCAACACCATCACCACCATCATCACCATCAACACAACCACTACCATACCACCACCATCACTACCATCATCACCACCATCACCACCACCGTCAGCATCATCACCACCATCACTACCATTACCACCACCGCCACCGTTCTTGTTCCCCAGTTTGAGGGACTCAAGAATCTCCAAGTAACTACGTCGCACGGAACGTCAAGATCAATGTTAAATAATACAAACAATAACATACAGAACAACATAACAAATCCCCGAAATAAACAACGCCTCAAAAACTACTGGTTCGTAATAATAATAAACACAGAGTACCTTGATATAAAGGCATGATGACGGGGTATGAAAATCGAAACTCTAATTAGTCCGTCTGTTAGATAATACAAAAATATTGGACACGTATTTTTTGTTTTTACATAATAATAAAAAAATACTCAGATAAATCGCGTTTAAGTTGAGGATTGGAGGCTCGTGACGTCACTCCTAAGTAAAATTTGTACTTAAGAGTACCGTCAAGCGACATTTTCACTCAATCGATCGTCTTTATTTTTCGTGCAAGTAAAAAAAGAAAAAATACGTATCCAATATTTTTATTAATTTACAAGACGGACTAATTTTTAAAATTTAGTCATCATCCCTATTATACTGGTACTAAATCGTACAATAGAACACATCAAAAGAAAACAAACGCAATCAGTTGACGGAATGAATTCAAAAACATTATCGCTATGGATAAATGGAAGCGAGCTGGCAACAGCGTAAGCGCACGCCGCGCCGCTGTGGCGTAGTGCGAGCACGCAACGTCGCTTTCACTGCTAAAGCGCCTACGCTTTTACACTGATCAAATATTTAGTACGTTGATTTCGTAGAAATGTCGTAGGCGAAAGTTGATTTTGGGTCTAAATTCCGTATAACACAAATTAGATTAGGTTTTTTCCTATCAGGTAGAAGACCAAAGTTTTTTAAGTACATGTGCAAAATTTGCTAATGTAGAATTGCTTACAGGCGGAAAAAAGATCTAGAGGATTTATAAAAACCTGCTTCTTAAATATAGTTTCTAGGCCTAGTTACATCAGATAGGAACGAACTTACTCTATCAACTCATAATTAAGTATATATGTGTCCTGCAGAGTTACTTTTCAGATTTCTACATGCTACATATAATATCAAAAAAATTGCACAAATACGCCGACCCCTTCGCCTTAATCCCTTCAAGGGATGAATTGGAAAAGATGCCCTTATCAATGTTTTTCACTGTACATTAGTAGGTTGTGACCGAAGTTTTAAGCATCTAACTTTATTTTTTAACTCGGATAATTTTTTATAGCAACGCTAAATCATTTTTTTTTAGTAAGAAAGCTTTATACAAAGATTCAAGTTTATAACTTTCCAAATGAACGATTTCCATACAACGGTTTAACCCCTATTTCAATCCCTTAAGGGTTGAATTTCGAAAAATCCTTTCTTAGTACACGTCCACGTACTTCATAGAATAAACGTTCCAAATTTCATGCTTATATCTTTACTGGTTTAGGCTGTGCATTGTCTGCCAAGGTCAGTAAAACGCAACAGTATTATAATATGTATAGATAATTCTTCGGAATAAAATTTTCAGAGTTAACAAAAACTGATGACTCGATTTATTGTTGATAAGAACCCGTTTTATGTTTTTATCTAATTTTAAAACCATACTTTTGTAACAAAATCTTTATCGTCCAGAGATGATCGCAAGTCCAAAATGTACAACGAGTTATTATCCGGCTATATTCAGATATATACTCTTATTTGTATGATACGTCATATACGGAAGGTGTGTTATTTGCTTAATCGTGTAGGTAGTATTACTGTTGCTAGGTTACCAATTGTTTATTCATTATTTAGAAATGAAAATGTGACATTGTACAAAATCGTCATGTTTTTCCATTAATTGTTAAAAAAAACCTTTTTGAATGAATACCCTCAAAAGTTGTAGCCCATGTCCTATTGTGATATCTAAGCTATGTTACTGAAGAGTTTTACGCAAATCTGTTGTGTAGTTTTTGCACAATAGTAGAACGCACATACATACTTTCACGTTTATAATATAGTAAGGATTAATAACTAAATAATACCATTGAATAACCCATGAAAATTGTGGTAACTCTTGTTATGAAAGCGTTTATCGAAACGCAAGTTTAAACATGGCTGCAGAACCATATTCTTAATTTTCTCCTACAAGGTAGAAATGTGTGACATCCATCACACGTTCCTTTTTCGGAGCGTTTTTTGGAAAAGTTCAAAAATGTGATTTATAATTGTTGTATCTCGGTGAGTTTTTATGAGGATTGAATTAGTTTTATCAGCAATGTTTCTATTATTGAGAGGTCTTTCTAAAACATCACAAAAAAAATTGTCAAAATTGTCAACATTGGGATTGTTACGGGAACCTTGAATTTTTAATTTATACAAAATTAATTTAAAAGGAAACGCTTCTTGGATTTACCTTGGTACGTATTTTAAACGGCTTATCCTCATCTGGCATAAACTTTTCGGTCATAATTATCATTTGGCATAATACATTTTTTTCTGAACACGTCAACTTTTCAGGCTTGTTATAAAAAAAACCTAACCTAACCTAATGCATTTAACAGGATAATGCCTTAACAGTCCTGAAAATTTTACAGGTTCAGAGAAAATGCATTATCCCAAATGATGAATTATGCCAAATGATGATTATGACAAAAAGTTAATGCTAGACTCGACGCGAAAACGGCTTACGAAGAAAAGTAATATTATAAAAATTGTAACACATGCAACTTCCCTGACGTATCTTTTTACATTTACAGCTCCAAATATCTGTCTGCCGCAGTACCTCGACTGAATTATTTAGGATCCCGTGTCGAGCTGCACGTATGCGGCCTTTCTTATTTATTTACAATGCACCATTTTTACGTCGACACAACGTAAGCTTTTTTTTAGAACCTGTGCCTTTGAATTGGGCAGATGTGGCTAGGCCTATTAGTAGCTGGATTCAGTGCGGGGAGCGCAAACCCACCAATGGGAATGCCAAGAGCGGCTATTTGGAGTCGGGGTGGGACGCAATGCGCAAGGCACAAGGACTGCGAAAGCAGGTCGAGATAAGCTCATTTCACGTGAAACACCACAGTTTATATCTAAATGGCTTCTAGAACCTGCTGAACTGGGTAGGTCCTTGCCAGTAATCGAATTCTGTGAAGCGTATTTAGAAATACTGGACTGGACTTAAGCCTTGGAAGAGAGAATTATTGAATTGAAGACACGTTTGGCTCAGTTGGTTTCACAACGGCCTACGAAGCTGGTGGTCCCGGGTTCGATTTCCGGCCAGGGCAAACGTTTGTGTGCACGATTTTTTGTTCCTGGGTCTTGGCTGTTTTCTGTGTATTTAATTAATAAAAAATATCTATATATTAAGTACATCATCGTCTAATACCCATAGTACAAGCTTTGCTCAGTTTGAGACCAGGGAGATTTGTGTAAGATTTTTTTTATTTATTTATTATTTATTTTACATATTAGGTGCTGTAGTCATGCCTTGTTGTAGTTCCCTTGCGAAATCGAAACCAAACTTCGACGAACGAAAAACGAAAACTCAGAATAAATCAGTCGCGGAAGGAAATCCATCTGTTTGCACATACATGTATTTTTAATAACACTGTTCCAATTTTATTTATTCCGTAATTTTGAAACTCTAAATTGTTTAAAAGTAGTAGTGTTATTTCAAAACATTGATTTAAACTTACACTATCTTCGAACATTATCACAACACAATACAACATAAAAAAAATAAATAAAAAAAGAACCGACTTCAAAATAAACTAAAAAGCTAAAAATAATCTTTTATGTACGGTACGGATCACATTTGAATCACCTTTTGAAGTCGGTGCCATTCATTTATTACTATTAAAACAGATGGCACGCAAGAACCGTGGCGGCGAGCCTTTGGTTATTGTTATTACCTACCTATATGTATATTTAGTTATAGTAATTCGTATTTTTGTTGAATACAGAACTTTAATTCAGGTTCGACACCGACTTCAAAAGGTGATTCAAATGTGGTCCGTACCGTACATAAAATATTATTTTTGGCTTTTTAGTTTATTTTGAAGTCGGTTCTTTTTTTATTTGAAAATGTTTATTTTTGCCTTTTAGTGATGGATTTTAGTGATATAATATAAAGTATTTTTTAGAGCCCAGAATGGGAAGGATGAGGAGGATTTGATTGTAAATAAAAATCGAAATTATAAGAATTGGCTAGGTCAAAATGGTTAAGTCCAGTAGCTTGCTGGTTAAAAAAAGAATACGACTAACAGTCTCAACTTACCCACAATATTTAAAGAATTATCTTGCAACTATTGACCGTTAATAAGGACTTGTACCTTCCATTCCAGACGAAAAAAATGGAATAACTTTAGAAAAATATATACAAAACATTGTTAGTGCCTATAATATTTGCGGGTTTCTCTCGATTTCCCTGGGATCCCATCATCAGACCCTGACTTGGTGATAAGGAGTCCACCTCAGAGACACTATAAAGAATATGACTAACAGTCTTAACGTACGCACCTATATTATATGTATTTTTTAAGAATTATCCTGTAACTCTTCACCGTTAAGGAGTTCTCTGGTTCTCCACTATCAGCTCCACTTTGCTACCCTGATCTTAACTAACTTCTGCCTCTAAGCAAAATATGATAAAGAATTATATTGCGATTAACGAATTAAATAACACTGGTTGAGCCCTTATTAGTGACTGTTGGCTTGTGTCTTTATCATCAGTTTCTCTTCACCAAATGATGATTTTCGAGTGTAAATGCTTGTTCTTCATTAATAAACACCGAAATCGCCATAGGTGTGCCCATAGTATTCGAGGAATTCCTTCGATTCCTCATCGATCTCGTCATCAGATCATCACCAAAATTTTATGGGACCAACTTGGAGATAATTACTCTTAACCGAAAAAATAATTATCCAAATCGACTCGCGATCCGCGAATTAAATAACACTGGTAGAGCCCTCAGTGGTAACTGATGGCTGGTGTCTTCATCATTGGTTTCTCTCCACTAAATGGTGATTTTTCAAATGTAAATGCTTGAACTACTGTAATAAATACCGAAATCGCCATAGATGTGCTCATAAAAATCGAGGAATCCCTTCGATTCCTCATGGATCCCGGCATCAGATCTTCGCCAAAATTTTATGGTACCAATTTGGATATACCTTCTCATGAACAAAAAAATAATTTTCCCAATCGTCGTGTAAATGACGGAGTTCTGAGGTATCAAACATAAAAAAAAAACATACAACCGAATTGATAACCTCCTCCTTTTTTGAAGTCGGTTCAAAACCACAACAACGAAAGGTAATTAAATAAATCATATTTATACGCGATTTAGCCCCGTTTAGTTGTGTTGTGATAATGAGTATATTATTTCGCCTAATCGTGATACGTTATAACAATTTCCACCCAACAGCTTGTAGCAGAATTTCAATGGAAATGGGCGATTATTGCGAACAACAGCGTCGACAACTAATGTGCAACATTATGCTAAACCTACGCGTTGCAGCACACTGTCGGTTCGTTCTGAATATAGCGATGTAGGTGTTTTAATAGATTAATAAATTGCGCAATTAGGTCAAAACTTAAATTTTACCTGCCTATCACTTCATGATTTTTTTTATCAAAATGTATTCCAAGTGTATGTAAGCATTTCGAAATCGGAATATTCTTATTTGTTCATTTTAATAATCAAAAAAGTTACACAGCATTGCAGTAAAAACTAAGGCAGGGTGAACTTACAAGAAACATACTTACAGAAAAACTTGAAACTATTTGATTTAAAATAGTACGATTTTCACTGATTATCACAACACAACAAATACCTAGTTCCTTCGAGACCAATGGACGTAACGCTACGTCCGAAACGCCGAAGAATTACCAACTAACCCAGTAACCATCATAATCCCGTCAAAAGAAGTCTCGCAATCCTTTCTACTGCAAAGAGTTGTGAGATAAAATAAAACAAATTCGGTTAATTTTAAGTACCTCATCCATGGGAGGATCTGTTCAACAACTTTGTCGCAACGAATTAGTCAACTAACCACATATTATGGTGACCGTTATAGGGATCCACAGTGACCGTATCGATATTAGATATTTTTATTTTTTTTAATAAGTAGAATGACTTGACCATCGCACTACATAATGCGGCAATATAATGTGATCAAATTTACGCATACATAAACATAAATAAAGGCGTGGTGACGTTCAGATCGCTAATCAATTTAGGTAGGTTTTATTGTATGTCGAGTCTATTATCGTGTGTGATTGACCAAGTAATTTTATTTATTAAAAAGATAAACATGTCTTAAATTGATACGGCCACTTTGCTGGTCTCCTAATAACGATGCACGGTCCAACATGCTCTTGGCCGGTTTTGCTATTTTGCAGAATTTGGCGGTGGCACTACCGTGCCCTCAGATTTGCCTATAAACATACGATAACTTATACTGACAGGTTTGTATTAGTAACTTAAAACAAACTTCATTTCTATTATGAAACCTTTGACAACTCACTTGTCCGGTAATATTCTTTAGGCTGAATAAATTTAACTCACCCGAAAATGAAACGTATCTATAAAATGATAACATTTTCGTATATACTTGTTAGTTCGTTACTTTTAATTCCATCTTACTTTAGCGCATTAAATACAGATTTGACATCATAGCTTGTAGCCGAATTTCAATTGAAGCAAGCGATTATTGCGAGCAACAGCGTCGACAACTAATATGCAACATTATGCTAAACCCACGCGTGACTGCAGCGCCCTGTCGACACGTGCAGAATAGTGACGAAGTAGGTATCTTAATGGACAACAGACATTGTATATTAAATATTCTAAAGTATAGGTTTACATACCAATTGAATTGAAATGTTATCCTATTAGACTTGTGCAAGTCCCTTTGCTAACCCGTGAAATAGTGTCTTAGTTAGATGTGATAATAATTCATATTAGATGTGATATTAATTGTGCTCACATGCGCACAAATTGCACAAATACGCAAGCAAACACACAAACTACTACCAAATATTATAATACCCGACTCATGTTTCGGCTCTCTACGAAGCACCCGAAAAGTCCTCTTTTCGTCTTCTCGGCTGGACACCGAGCTGTCAACATCTCCAGCATAATATAAACATAACATTAATCCATACTAATATTATAAATGCGAAAGTGTGTCTGTCTGTCTGTCTGTCTGTCTGTCTGTCTGTCTGTCTGTCTGTCTGTCTGTCTGTCTGTCTGTCTGTCTGTCTGTCTGTTACCTCTTCACGCTTAAACCGCCGAACCGATTTGGATGAATTTGGAATGGAGATAATTTGAGTCCCGGGAAAGGACATAGGCTACTTTTTATCCCGGAAAAATACCCTTATCCGCGATAAACGAATTTAAGGCGGACGAAGTCGCGGGCAGAAGCTTGTAGAAAATAAGTATCAATGCGCTACAGTGAGTCCTCCGTCCAAACCTACTATGCATTCTAGATCATAAGTTTGTTAAAAATAAATATCTGTAGGTACATTGAAGATTCGCATGTTTAATATTAAGTATGGATTTGGAAAAAAGGAATGAATTTTAGCGCCACGTGTTAGTTTAGCTTGGTATGACGTGGGCTCGTAGCACACATTTGATCCTAAGTAGCGCTATAAAATTCAGGTGCAAACTTAACTCAATCAAGAAGTGTAGTGGCTACCCCCCCCCCCCCTTTAGGGGTTGATTTTTTATAGACTATAACCTGGCCGGGAATGTTTTCGACAGATTAGTTAAGTTTGCATCAAAATCTGTTCAGCCGTTTTCACTTGATGCGCGTACAAATAAACAAAGAAACAGATAAACAGACAAAAATTCTAAAACTGTTGGAACGTGTTCTGTTATCAATTCTACATAAGTATTCCCAGCCAACTTTTTTTCGAATATCTTCCATGTACAGACTTTCGACCCTATTCAGCTTTATTATATGTATAGATGTATAGATACATATTTACGCTTAACCGACCACAAACATGACCAGAAATCGGATTGTTTCCGTCCACGGCCGCCGCATATCCGAGCATTTGCAATTACATTATGCTTATGCACGCTTTTGGTAACAACGTGCTACGTGCCTAATATAATTATATATGCTACGATGCAGTAACAAAATTTGCAGACTTTAATTAATGGATTCCCAGGCTACATTTATGGATGGTTTTGAATCTGACAATGGGCAATGCAAAGAGCAATTATATGCGACAGCTTTTATTTCTACGAAATGTAAGCGTAACTCTGAATCAATAATCTTGCGAACCAATTTTTTTTATAAATTATATCCTATTTTATACTGGTACTCATCATTACTTTTTAAAATAGTTTTCATCACTGGAAAGTTGAGGCCAATTAAAAAAAAAAACCCGCCACGTGCGATTTGGACTCGCGCACCGAGGGTTCCGTACAAATTTATGCTTACCCTAAATTTATTACCCGGTACCGGTTGAGTTAAGTTTGCACCTGATATCTATAGCATTGCATACAAACTAGGTGCAAACTTAACGCAACCCGGTTGCTCAAATAGGTTCGTTGCGAATTACAAAAAAAATTGCTAGTTAGAGACATGGCTGTAATTTTCATGTAATATCTATGTTTATTAATACAAATTGTAAAAAATTACAAAATTTTCGATTGGTAAACTTCGGAGATATAGGGGGAATTATGTTTTTTTTTTTTTTTTTAATTTTCCATAATAAAACAAAAACTAATCACTATAAAAAAAATTAAAAAATTGTTCAAAAACGTGCAGATTAATCCCTTTCATATAATACCCCATTTAACTCAGTAGCTAGACTTTTAAATTTTACCCCCCTCATATTCGTCGTTTTTCTAGAAAATAAAATATATTTTTAAATATTTCCTATGCACTACATGTGGGCTGACCATGTTTATGAATATTCCAAATTTCAAATAGTTCGCATAAGTAGTTGTTGAGATAGTCGGACAGACAGACAGAGTCGCACCATAAGGGTTCCTTTTGTACCTTTTTGGTACGGAACCCTAACAAAGTAAATCATAGACATACCTATTGAGGATATTTGACAGTTGTCAAACTAAGCGTTTTTTTTCCCGCTGCTTGTTGTTCGTTTGGTTTTTTTATTTTTTTTAGGTTTTGTGTTTGATTGTAAAGTTACTAAACGTAGAAAAAGTGTTTTATGCAATGTTGTATAATTAAGTCAAAAAAACGCATGTGGTGTCTTCCTTTGTGATATTCGCCTGCGGCTCATACCGCAACCCACCTCGCGTTTTTAACCCTTTTGTCGCATAAAACATTATTATTATTGTATTGAATTGGTTGTTGCATATTTGTTTCAATGTTATAATATTAATAATTCCGTTTATTCAGATGATGTCATCCATTTTGTTAGTCAATTACAACATCACATATTACAACTAAATGTTAGTACAAATAAGTTTACAATTTTCGCACAAATAGAGGCACTGGTGCGTGTAGCGACATCCAGTGTTTCATTCATTTGTTGGGCCATCCACGCTGATTGCGACTGTCCTGCGCCTGCGTCCGCCGCGCCATCGACGCGCATCTCTTGCGCATGGTGGCGAAAAAGCAATACAAGCGCGCTTCAGCAAACATGCCCGAGGCGCTGCATAAGGGGGACAGCCACAGCAGTGACCTGAACGCGTTGTTGTATTGGACGCGAAGAGCCTTGTATGATTTTTGAGTGTAATTGATCCACAGGCTGCTTGTGTAAAATGGTGCACAATATGCTCGGAATCATGTAATTTTTACTTCTTCGTTATGAAATAAAGAAATTGAATACTCAATATACATCCAAGAAAATAGGATTTTCATAACGTCTATCTAAAATTAATACCAATACGTCCAATGTTTGTGCCTAAATAAACGAAGCAAAGCGTTCCGCGGAATTAAAAATTGAACCGATTGCGCCACAGAAGTGGATTCGAATCCATCCATATTGATTAGTACTTGTACTAATATTATAAATGCGAAAGTAACTCAAGTAGCAGACAAGCTTGTCTTATACAGTACTTACAACGCTCAAACTGGCTGTATAAAGGCCATATATAGGGTTCTCAACGTTCTAGTATGAGAAATAAAGTATATGAAGGTCGGAAATCTAAAATGAGTGTTTTAGAAAAGTAAACAGTATTTTTTTGATAATTTAAAAACATATTATTGGAGAGTCAAGAAAATAGCTTACTCCCACCCCACCTGAAAGGCCAGCTACGCACTTGTAACTCCTCTAGTGTTGCAGATGTCTGTGGGCGACGGTGATTGCTTACCAGTTACCATCAGGCGATCCGTCTGGTCGTTTGCCCCCTATAATATAAAATAAATCTTGCAGAATTTCAAATTTGGAATATATTTTATTTAGGTTTCATGGGTTTTTTTTATATTGAACAGTTCAAAGTATTGACGAGCGAATAAAAAGTATGATACTGTTTTAAACAGTATGGTTGGGAATTGGGAGTCCAGTTCGTATAGGCTTTATACAGCTTGTGTGCTAAGTGGAAACTCTGTTTGTTACCTTGCATGACTAATTCGCTGAATCGATTTAGATAAAGTTTATATGGTGATTGTTTGAAACCCTAGAAAGGCCATAGGATGGTTCTTATCTCAGAAATCATCCTCTAAGGAATCTTGGTAACACGGCTGAAACCTCAAGTAAATGTTAGTAAGTAAATATAATAGTGTATTGTATTTGCTGAACATGGAATTGAAAATTGAATTCCACGAAATATAAGTAGCGGATTTGTAATAACTCTGCTTTCAACATCGGCTCTATTCTAGGTAAAATCGGGTAACATTTTGTTTTGATATTCTGGGTAGTAATTTTTCGTTTATAACTTTAAATAACCCGTTGGTCAAAATTGAAATTGAATTTTTGATGGATTCATTGAAACCGGGTATAGAATACGGTGGTTTAGTTTACAAGGCTTGCATTTTCTATGGTCTTAGTCGCACACTCATACGAGATGCGCAACCGAGAAGAGTTTGGCGCAGCTATGTTCAGCTCATTAGTCTGCTTCTGAGTTACAAAAGCCTCATTTTTTTATTTCTTATTATTTTATTTATGAAATAAAGTGCATAATTCTTATTTCTAAGACAGTTTCCTGAAAAACTGTATTGTACAGTTTGACTGCAGGCACGAACCTCTATACTAATAATACTGTACCTGGTATAATTATTTATTATTTATATACAATACTAGCTTCTGCCCGCGACTTCGTCTGCTTTAAATTCGTTTATCGCAGATAAGGGTATTTTTCCAGGATAAAGAGTGGAGAGAGGACTCAAACTATCTCCATACCAAATTTAATTGCAATCGGTTCAGCGGTTTAATTGTGAAGAGGTAACAGACAGACAGGCAGACAGACAGACAGACACAGTTTCACATTTATAATATTAGTATAGATTAATATCCCTGCATCATAAGATAGATAAATTTTCTTGATGCTAACTTTCATCATGTCACTCAAGCATCTGCAGCAAATATTTTTTGAGGGCCCTTTTAAATTTGGGCTTGCATGGCTCATGACGGATGTTCTCGGGCAGACGATATAGGAAGTACGGTAGTCTTTTATTACAATATATTTGGCGACGATTGTGTTGACGACCGTTTTGGCTCAGTGGGAGTAACGTTGCCTGCGAAGCTGAAGGTCCTGGGTTCAAATCCCGGTAAGGGCAAATATTTGTGCAATAAGTATAAATATTTGTTCCTGAGTCTTGGATGTTTTTTTATGTATATAAGTAAATATATCTATTACATATATCGATCGTCGTCTAGTACCTTTAACACAAGCATTATTGAGCTTACCATGGGACTAGTTCGATTTGTGTAAAATTGTCCTGTAATATTTATTTGCATGCTACAGGCTATTTGACGCTGACTGTACTAGATAGGGCCAGGAGCTCCCATCGCGTGATTCTCAGCTCTAAAGCTAAACTCTTCTAATTCACCACTAAATTGAATGGATGTTCAATCGACGGAACGGTTAAGTGGTTTGTGGTTCCATACGGTCAAGCCTATGAATGAAATATGTACTCAACTCTGGGCCTTGCTTCTCTCAGTTAAGGATTCAATACGAGTGTTCGGGTAATATTAGACGGTGCCTGAAACACATATTAAGTGAACGTTTGAAACCAAGTAGAAGCTTCGTTTTGCAATGGTGTACTGGCTATTCAGTACATTAGCAATAGAAGAGGTAATCATTGTTCTTGTAAAACAAAGCGGCATTTGAACTGCGCGCTGCGAACAGTTAAGGATTGGAACTGACTCCCGATATTTTCTGTCAGCTAAAATGTAGACCTGTTACATCGACGGTGATATCAGCAATATTGAGATTTGGAGTAGGGGGTAATATTAACACGGGTGAGCATATTGCTGATGTTAAACATCATCTCTGTAACAGGCTTACAGTCTGCGAGCACGTCATTGAAATACGAAACCATTCGATAAGGTTTTGATGATTACACATTTTCTTGGTAGAAAATAGGCTGTTACTGATTTTTATATCTGCATCGCCTCAATCTTTGATTATTAGTTACTGACCAAGATGTGACTGAGGGCTATTGCTAACTAGTTATTAATTAATTCACTGTCACAGGACGGAAAGCAAACGAGTAGGTACTAAAGTTTATAATTCGAATATTTACATAATTTCTGCAACTCAAACTGATATAAATATTATAAGCTTGATCATTCAAATAACATTTACACAAAATCTTTCTACATGTTACACAAAACGATTAAGCAAAAGAAAATCTCACTCAACAGAACCAGCACGTGTTCTCGTGTACGCGTTTGGGATAACAAACACAATTAATTTTCCTTATTTTTCTATTCCTCGAGTTTTATTCCTATTCTTTTGATAATTAAACGTACCTTCAATATTATTACAGCGGAACATTCCGAAGTAACATTAATCAAACGCCTTTCGCTGAAAGAAAACATTACGTGAAAACGCTGTGAACCCTCGCTTGGGGAGTTTTTAGCTCGAATAAAAGTGACGGTGCAAGCGTACAGCGATGAGCGATTTTTACTCCCGACGAAAGAAAGGAGTATGAGTTTGACGTGTGTATCTGTGTATCTATGTGTCTACCTTTAGAATCTAAGCGCATGGTCAGGTGAACCGAATTTGATTAAGTTTTTGTGTTTGAAAGGTGAGTTTATGACGATTTAGCTCAGTGTGAGTAACGTTGCCTGCGAAGCCGAAGGTCTTGGGTTCAAATCCCGGTAAGGGCAAATGTTTGTTGATGAGCACAAATATTTGTTTCTGAGTCTTGGATGTTTTCTATGTGTATAAGTCAATTGATCTATTAAATATATATATTGCCGTCTAGCACTCATAACACAAAATTTATTGAGTTTACCATGGGACTAGTTCGATTTGTGTAAAAATCGTCCTGTAATATTCATTTAGTTATTTATTAAGAATGTTCTTAGCCTCGAATAAAAAAAACTGTTTGTTCGTTTGTGGTTCATCAACTTTTAAGTTTAACAAAAACCTTGTACATTTAAGCGCTTAGTAAAGATTTACTCTTAATTGAAAAGTTGGCACAGACAGTTAATTTGCATGTCACATTCATTAGCATATACAACATCAAATATTGTAACTTGCTGAACATATACGCGAGAAATAAAATAATAATGTCGTTTTATGTCATGCTTGGGTCAGATACCTGACTTCATATAAGTATACCTAATTAATTAAGTTTTAGGATGAAATATAAAATATATAATAAGTAATAAATGTGTTCAAAGGCGAACTTATCCCTCTAAGATTACAAGACTTATAACCTTATAAAGGGATCGCCTTTGTACACGGTTATTGCTTTTCTGTCTTTGTCCTATTTTTATGTGTAATAAAGTGTTTACAAGCAAACAAACATAAAAAATATCTTTGTTTATTTCTATAAACAAGATCAATAAAAAAGTCAAACAATGTAAAGCCACTATATTTTTATCAAATTCATAAGTTTTGTTAAAATAAATAGGTTAGCAGCCGATGAAAGAATATTAACACTTATATTAAGGTATCTAGCCCGTGTAAGTAATCAGTAGGGTGGTCCAAAATAAATTTTTTTCGTAATTTGGGTAGCCCACCCCCGTAATTTGTTACAGCCACCCTATATATTATTATAAGTGACAGATTCGTAAGTAAGTTGCAAGACAGTGCTCAAGGTGATCAAAGTATTAAGAAATATTCAAATATCTAGCTCATAATTTCTCGTGGAACAAAGAAACTTATTATTACAAATTGAAATTAATAATGTAAATTTAATATTGTGATATTGTTTATATGACCACACTAGTGAAAAATATATAAAATAAGTTGTTAAACTAAAAACCTACCTCAACATCAACACGTCGAAAAGACGAAATGTACCTTTCTCGGTCGCCGCAACTTTGAGCCCTTGTCGCGACTGCATCAAATCCCAAATCAAAGGTAAGTTATTTTACGTTTATTTCATCATTTAAACGTAAAGAAAAACACCAGCGAATCCGCACATCTGGCTATAGATGAAGTTTTAGACGTCTGGAATAAAGCAGGTATTCCAACTAGACTACCACAACACTGTGATAATAAATTGGAGAAATTACACAGACACTGGCTGTTGCTAAAAAAAAACAAAAAAGTATCAAGCGCAGAAAAACCGAGAAGGATTTGTAAGAAAAATATCTTGATAAGTTGTTTGATATTGAACACGCAAGATCCTTTTGAACTGATCAAGATCGCGGAAGACAACAATTATATATATTGGTCAGAGAGAACGCATTTTCTTTACGAGTTCAAAATAAAAAAAAAACTGAAACAATTACTAAAACTTGCTCAGAAACGCTAAAACGGGCATAGGAACTGCATTAAAAAGAACTTGAAAGAGCTGCATCTTCTTCCAATAAGAAATAAGTTGCCACTTAATTCTAGCTCAAGTAGTTGCTCTAGTGACTTATGATCAGGAACTTATTGAGCTGACTATGATTTTATTGGATAACGCTCCTACAGAAGTCCATTAGCAGTCTCCAGGTGCAATTAATCAAACACGGTGGATGGCAAAACTGTTGTATACCATGAAAATCTTCGTGTTCAAAAAATACAGCAACATCAACTTAGAGAGAAGAGCAGCAGATTTACCGGTTCGAAAACTTTGGTAATCTAATTTATTGCAAAGCTTAGATTAAAGCTACATTGACCGCATATGCAACCAGTAACGACCTTCAGCTTTGAAAAAATCTCAAAGCATATAAATCAATCGATCTTGAAATTGGAAAAGCTACCAGAACTGTTTTAGAGCATCATTTATGGTAAATAGCATACAATAATACAAATGTCCGACGAGCTCATGTGCTTTGCTTTGTTCTCAAATAAAAACTTGCATTGAAAAAATTGCGATTATTGAAGGAATGAAAGTACAGCTTCTCAGTAAGAAAAAAATTAAAGTTATTCTCAACTAAAACCATACGGCTTTTTATTCTAAGAGGACAAAACAAACACGTTCGCTCTATCCAGAATCTTAAAACAATCATTTAGATTACTGTCTAGGAAAGAAACAAATTCAACTTTTAAATGCGATTAAAACTATTTGAACTACTCACCAAAAACGAAGATGAGAAGCAGTTTGTTCTTCAAATACCTAGTCGAAAATAACAGACAAAGCGTGCCGACTGAGACAAATAAAAATACTGTAGTACATGTGGTTTTAAATAAAAACGACATTAAATAAAGAAAATTCATACATTATTAGTAAAAACACAGTTGTTTAAATAGTGTAATAATTATGATTGTTTATAATAAAAGTCTGTCTTTAATTACTTAGTGGTACCTTGCTTTTTACCTAAAAATACCTTTCAAATGAGACTTTCAGATGCTTGAGCACTGCTTTACAGTTAAGATAAATTCACGAAACTTTCAGTATTTGTTTATCATTATATTCATTATATGTGTAACAAATTAAAAAGGTGGGGCAACCTGAAACTAGGTCACTAGATTGTTTTTTTACGTGTTATTGCGGATTGCAGATTTCAATTATTTTCGATACACAGGTAGCTGGGTATCCACAGATGGTTATACAATACTTTTATCTGGATACACTGTCGAAAAAAACGGGTTATGATTTGTTCTCCTCCGCTAACGAAGTCGCGGGCACCGGCACCGTCTGGTAATGTAATATGTGTCTTACGTAATCTGTGCTTCCGCTTGTGACTTAAACCAATCTTAACCTCGAATAAAAACTGGATGAAAAACGATAGGAAAGCTAAATAGGACACGGCAATACTTCAACCACTTATTGACATTTTGTTCGGCGTATTTATTCAGTCCTTGGTCGACAGTATAATTTAAACTTGTTACAACCATGTTTAATTTCACTTACTTTATTGTTGTCTGTCTGTAAAGGAATAAATATCAGTAAAAATGAAAAAAAGGCGCTAAAAATGTTGTCATTCCACAGTAGTTATTCAGAAGTGAGTACGATTGCTCCGCCAATCGTACTCACATTCAAAAGTGAGTACGATTGGCGGAGTTAATGCCAAATGGCATTTTCTACCAGTCACCCATAGGGCCAAACAGAGATGCAAGAAAATGGTGCAGTGGGAAAGATCATTTAGTAATGAGAGCGTTAGGACACTTAGGCAATTAATGCATAGGTATAGGTACATAATTACTTATACCTATAATGTATCTTTATCCATACTTATATTATAAACGCGAAAGTGTGTCTGTGTGTCTGTCTGTCTATTACCTATTCACGCTTAAACCGCTAACCTGATTTGGATGGAATTTGGTATGGAGATAGTTTGAGTCCGGGGTAAAAAGTAGCCTATGTCCTTCACATAGGCTACTTTTTATCCCGGAAAAATACGCTTATCCTCGATAAACGAATTTAAGGCGGACGGAGTCGCGGGCAGGAGCTAGTATACATATATATATATACACATTAGGATTGCTCATTCTGTATACTGGAATTTGTGTGAAGATCGCAGTTGTACATGGGTATTCTAGAAAATGCATTTTAGTGAATCGGCAATGGAATAACTTTCACTGACTTCACCATCTCCACTCCGTCACTTGGGTACAAATTATTGGTTGATGATATTTCACCGAATCTTGGGAGCGATTTTCATTAAATCGTCGTATAGTTATCGTAAGTGGAGTGTCTTGGTCTAGTGACAACCCTAGAGTACAAATTAATAATAAAAACGAAGTCCAGGTGACTTGAAGATGTTACTACCCGCGTCTCCAATCCCTTCGAGATTATGAACATAATGTGACATTTGACACTTAGAATAATTGGTTGAATTAACTTTTAGACATCTGTGGCGTTACCGAAAACGACCCTGGAGTAAACAAGGGATTCTAATATATATTTTTTTGTTTAATGTTATAGGGGGAAAACGAGCAGACGGATCGCCTGACGGTAAGCGATCACCGTCGGCCACAGACACCTGCAACACCAGAGGAGTCATAAGTGCGTTGCCGGCCTTTCAGATGGGAGTACGCTCTATTTTTGAAGGTTTGAATGTCGTATCAGTCCGGAAATACTACTGGCGACAATTTATTCCACAGTTCAGTCGCGCCAGGCAGGAAATTTCTTGCAAAACGAACACGTCACACGTCACGTCTGTCGTGGACTGCCAACCATCTAAGTAGCGGGGATGGAAATATTATCGCGTAGGACGATGGTGAAAAGATGCGGCAGGAACCAATGTTAAGGGAGGCCTATGTTCAGCAGTGGACTTCGTGGCTGATAGATAGATACATAAATTAATAAAAAGAGAAACCATTATATAAAGGCTGTATTTTACAACTAAATTTAAAAGTTGTGGACAGACTTGTGTGAATCTAAAGTGGATTCTACCAATTACTCATAACAGCAAGTCAAATTAATCTAATCTAATATAAGGTTGATAAATAAGTAAAATAAATCATATATAAACGCGATTTTTGTTCTGGTTATTTCGACTACTTTTCTCATGGACAGTAAACTAAAGTGGAAAGATTTTCCGCGAAAAATATAACTTAGATATCTCCATGTTAAGAAAGATTATAGACATTTCCTAAGAAACCAAGCTTTACTATTAGACTTCATTTTCACATACATAACATACATTAGTATCGAAGTCATGTTTGTGTTACAGAAAATAAAATTATACAATTAAATGTATACTATTTGTTTGCTATTATATCGCGCGTCAAATATATCGCGCATATTTGTATTGCATCGTCGTAAATTTGAACTAAACAAACATCGTCTCAGAGCCTTGAATAAAATTTAATCAGCTGTGTGCTAAATGAGATCAATCCAATATCAGTAAGGTAAACGTTCCTTTGCTCGACACTTCAAATAATTGGCCCCAGCAAACTAAACACTTTTGCAACCACGAATTTTGTAGCGCGCGTAGCCGTTAACAATGGTAACCTATATACGTAGCAAAAACCTACTACGAGCAGAGCGCCGACCTTGCAGTCATGAAAGTTTTTTTCGTGTTTTTTATGACATTGGAGGCAAATGAGCAGACGGGTCGCCTGATGGTAAGCGATCACCATCCCCCAGACATTTGCATCACCGGAGGAGTCACAAGTGCGTTGCCGGCCATTCAGCTGGGCGTACGCTCTTTTTTTGAAGGCTTGAAGGTCGCATCGGTCCGGAAATACTGCAGGCGGCAATTTATTCCACAGTTCAGTCGTGCGAGGCAGGAAATGTGTGGTAAAGTGAGTTCGACTAAGATCGTTCAACGGGTAAGGACTTATACCTTAAATTTACACTTATTGTGTTTAAGCCATACGTTCTTACCCGGTGTCCGAGCGTAGCCGAACTCACCTTAAATAATTGTATTTGAACTGAGAGGCTACTCTGAAATTCGATATTCGAATTTCGTATTGCGCTATCCACTCAAATACAGTTTGACATAAGAGCGAGAGGGATAGCGAACTTCGAATATCGAATTTCAGAGAAGGCCTTCTGTTGTCAGTTTAGTCAGCAAGTTGTGAATCATTAGAATGGGGATGATGACGCATTTGACATTTTACAGCCCACTGTAGGTAGTTACATCATTAGAAAACATACCATCTTGATATAAAGAAGAGAAACCGAAAAAATCTCGGCTTCAAATAGAAATATTCAAAATTACACATTTTTTGTAATTTTTTTCGATCCAAAATCGAATTAAAAGTTCTTTAAAAAAATTCCTTTAAATTCAATAAAGCAACAATTGTATGGCAACCATGTCAGTACAGTTTTTCACGACCAAATTGTTAAAATACTTATTATTCTAAATTAATTTGTTAAGCCAACTCAGGAATTACGTCACCTTTGAGTAACAATTAGTACGGAGCTTTTTCAGCGCTCCGTAGGAATGCCGAACTCAATCTGTCATTTCTGACATTTAAAGTATTCTATTTGTATTTATTACCATTAAGACATTTGATTCTTATAAAACAATGAAATAATGATATTTATTGTGTACTAGCTTCTGCCCACGACTTCGTCCGCCTTAAATTCGTTTATCGCGGATAAGGGTATTATTCCGGGATAAAAAGTAGCCTATGTCCTTCCCCGGGACTCATACTATCTCCATACCAAATTTCATCCAAATCGGTTCAGCGGTTTAAGCGTGAAGAGGTAACAGACAGACAGACAGACAGACAGACAGACAGACACACACACTTTCGCATTTATAATATTAGTTTGGATAACGCGGCCTCCTCAAACGCCGGCCATCACTAAAAAGGCCCGCGGATTGGAGGAATCTCGTGCTGCAGCCAACAGCCAACAGCCAATAGCGGCTGAGAATCGTAACGCATTGCGCGTGAGCGAGCCGTTTGAAATACGTTCACGCCGCTCCCGCGCAGTCCGGCAACCTACGCGCTACCAACTGTACTAATAAGATAGTTATTACAATATTCCAGTTAGAATAATCTCTAATGTTCATTAGTTTATTATAAATAGTGCATCTTTCGTGCAATAAACTATTGTAAACTGTACGCGTAGTGTTTTCACTTAAATACATAGCCCCGACGCACGAACCCGAGCTAGCTGGCGCTACATGTGTATTTTACGAGTATTTATTACCAGTAAGACATTTGATTCTTATAAAATAATGAAATAATGATATTTATTGTGTCTGTACGGCATTTCCCAAGAGGAGACAGCTGTTGAGAAGAAAGCCGAAACAAATTCAACAGTCAACCATTTTTTTGTGTATAATTCTTAACTATTCCTTTATTAGTACTTAGCCTATCTTAAAAATATATTTTTAAGCCTAAACTTAATGCATGGTTCTCTAAGAAAACACATCAAAACTTATAATAGTACAAATATTATAGAAAAAAAATGTGACAAACAACATAGATTGTCATCTTTTAAAAAAAACCGTCATCATTCCAATGATGGTGTCATACGTTGGCACCTTTACTTTACGTCAAGTGTATGGATACAAGTCTTAAAATACTCCAAGATACAAGTAGTAAACATAAAAAAACGGATAATGTTTAAATATTTGTCTCATCTGGTACAATTTTTCTCCTAGGTACAAATGTGAGTGTAATGCGAGTAACGCCACTCCTAAACCTTAATGGGAAATATCCGAGTACATTTTATGATTTTGAAAAAGCAAAAAATACGTATTGAATATTTTTTTATTATCTAACTGACGGACGAATTAGAACTTTGAGAGAGAGAGAGAGAGAGATTTTTTATTCGCATAAACATGAGTATACATAGTTCGAGTATAACAAAGATGTTAGGTACAATAGAACAGAACAGTCATGTTTTGCCTTTCGGCGTACAAATTGTAACTTAAATTATAAAGTTATAAATATTTTGATTACAATATATATCAGATTTAAATAGCCATGTCATTTAAGAATTCGTTCAAAATTATAATAGCATTTCTCCTTCAATAATTTAATTAATCCTTGCTTAAACCTACTCATCGGCAGAGTCACGATCCTCAGCATTGAGGGACCGATTGAGGAGAGAGGAAAACCTACTCATACTAGTATCCCTTATTGTCTTTGGAATCTTTTGTCTTTTGATTTGATATACCACGACATCATTCCTATTAATCGACAGTCATAAGTAGCAACTTTATCACATTGCCATAGTGTTGACAGTGTCAACTTTACCTAACTTGATAACATTAAGGTCAGTCGGGGTAAGAGAAACGTTTTGTAATGTGATACTGAAAACTGACATATGTGTCAATGGAAATAGAGTTGGGCCAATAGAATGGATTCTCTTTCTCCACAAAATAAATTATGTTCCCCTTACCCAACCTGACCATAGCTATAAAAATATTTTATAAATGGGTAGGTATATCTATGCCTTTTTGAACGCTGTACAAATCATTTCTGCTATGTTTTACATAGTATGTCAAAATGTAACTGACCTACAGTTAATAGTTTTAGCACAATGAAGAAAATTTTACAATGATGTTAAAACAGTATTACAGTTAAACACCAATGCACTGTGAAACTCAGATAATAATGGATATTGATAAAATTGATAAAATTGATAACACGTGTAACTTCTTACCAGAGTTAAGCGGTCATATTCTCATCAATAACTACCAGTGGCGTGGCGTTCATATAAGCGGATTCCCCCCCCTGACCCCCTTTTTATTTAAATGCGAGTAAATGAATACGCTTCGGCTTCCCTTGTAAGTTTCCTGACGCCACGCCTCTGCTACCTACCGATGTTACTGGTCTTTAACTACAAATTTTCGTTTGGTAAACTTTGAAGATAAAGGGAGGGGGGATGGTGTTTTTTTCACATTTTCCTTAATAAAACAAAATTTAATCACGATAAAATAATGTTCGAAAATGTGCAGATTAAGCTCTTTCATATGATACCCTATTTGACCTAGTAGCTAGAATTTTTTACCTACCTCTTTCTGTCTTACCCCAACGCAGGGTGCGTTGAGGTAAGACAGAAGAAGGGGGAAATTCGAAGGTTAAATTGTATTTCAACGCCTTTAAGAGCATTTTCGGTAAAGTTTTCGTCTTTTCCATGCTTCCGTCTTACCCCAACGTACTACTTACTTCAAATAAACTACCATGCTGCAAAGTAGAATTTCAAAATCGAAATAAATTTAAAGGGAAATAAAAGCCGACCCAATTTTTATATTACCCACTAATTCAATATTCGTGGCTGTTAACTCCTATCATCAATAAATATCTCCAGGCCGATCCAAAGGCACTTAGAATAAAAACATCGTTCAATAAAACAGCTATAAATGGTATTTTTAATCGATTAATCGTAAAAGAGTTTTTATAAGTCTCGGTTTCGGGTAGTTATACGTCTTATAGCCTTAGATTTATTGCAGGAAAACCATAAAGATTAAATACTTAATTTTTAGGGTTCCGTACCTCAAAAGAAAAAAATGGAAACCCGTATAAGATTACTTTTTTTGTTCGTCTGTACGTCCGTCCGTAATTAAGCTGGACGGAAAAAATAACGAATGAGGAAGTGCTTAAAAGAGTAGAAGACAAAATGTCGTTTTTAGAAACCATTGAAAACAGAAGGGGAAAAATGTTTGGACATTTGCTACGACACGACGATTACATAAAAAGCATTATAGAAGGAAAGATTGAGGGAAGAAGGAAGACCTAGAAGATATTATATAAAGCAAGTAGACGGTGAGTCGTATCTGGACATCAAAACGAAGACTGAAGATAGAAAAACATGAAAGCTGCTTCACCGACAAGAACCTGGCTCTTAAGTTTCTGATGACGATGACGTCTGTCTGTCTGTCTATCAGTCAAGACTCTTTTACTCAGGAGCGCGTGAAGGTATATAATGAAAATATTGATGACTTATGTCTGCAATCCCTTCAAGCTGTAAAAAAAACAAGATTGTTAGCCGACGCAATCCAAATATGCATTTATTAAAACAGGTGTTTCCCGATAACCTATAGGGTACTTCCGATTGTCCTAGAAACTTGAAATTTGATATGAAGTTAAAGCACAACCAACGAAATAAATCTGAAAATCTTATTTAATGATGTCTATGTCAATAACCAATATATAATCACCCCACATCGTGTATATTTTGCTTAGGAGTAGAGTTTTGTTCACACTGGATTTTCATAGATGCTCTCATTTTTAGTGTATATTTTGAGCGGAATCAGTGCGCCAGTCCGACTCGCACTTGGCCGGTTTTTGTCTTTGTGACCTATTTCTTTAATAATGATGGCGATAAAATTATTGCGATATGGCCGTTGTTTCGGGCTCCCTTATTAGTTTAATTTGCATTTGAGGCTTGTTTAACACAGTTATTACCTAATGATATGACAATTATATTGATTACTCATTGCATACCCCTTTAATTTAACCAAAAAATGTAAAAAATAGGGTAGTTTCCTGGGTAAAAAAATAGTAGATTGTTTGACAAGGGGCTAAAATAAGCCACTATGACACGAAGTGATTATTTGGACGAGCTCACGAAGTGATCGAGGATAAATACGTCTTGAGTGTCATAATGGCTTTTAGCCACGTGTTAAACACTCTGCAATTCACTTCGACTGCGAGAAAATAAAAAAGACAATATTAAAATTGTATATTTCATGAAAAATTAAAAGTACAGTTAGAGCAATTCTATCAAAAGTTTGGCCAATCTGATCAGGTTGGTTTGTTTGTTTTTAATTATTTGTAAGGAGTATGTAGCTGGCCCAAGTTTTTTTTTTCAGTGTCATAGAAATTTGTAAGGGATTATATGGCTTTCTTTTAAACCCTAGGGGCTAAATGTACTATTTTAGTCTCGCTTCGCGAAGCTAATATGACGTACTTTTTGAGCAGGAGAAGTGAAAAATATCATTCTAATTAGTCCGTCAGTTAGATTATCAAAAACATTGGACACGTATTTTTTCTTTTGTTAATCAAATAAAGTATTTATATTCATTTATATACATACATACAAAAAAAGACAAAGATAAAGCGCGTAGGTATATCTTCATTACTTTTTGTTTAAACAAAAGAAACACTACGAGTCCAATATTTTCTGATAATCTAACTGGCGGACTAATTATATATTTTTAGGACACAAGTCTATTGCTGCAATAGTTACTTAGCTAAGGCTAAGGAAAAAAAAAAAAACCAATCACATTCCATAGATTCAAATTTGCTTGTGAGGATTTCAACAGCTACGGACCTTGATTGGTCCATTTCGCTCAGCTCCGCTCCGCGCCGTTTCAATAGATAGGCAGCCTAATACTGGAATATATTGTATTGCATTGTTACGAGTATACAGGGTGGAAAGATTGATAAAGGGCACTGACCCTTGTGTTATTGTTAAATATTATTAAACCTAATGATGGTTGTCACTTGCAGTATTTTACATTAAAAGTTAAATGTCCATAAGTTTAAAACGCTTACGAATATGGGCCTAGTTTCTTTAGAAGAAATACAGGACTAAATTGAAACAATACCCATTTTGCGGAAATGATCGTCGTGCCTTTCCACCCTGTATATTTCAGATTTTTCTTATGTTAAGTAGGTAATAAGGGATAAATAAAAGAAAGGAAAGAAATTCTAGAAAGGTTATAAGATAGCAAGAATAATCATCATCATTTCAACGCAGATAAAAGAATTCAATACGGCAATAGTCTCAAAGGAAGTCAATATAGTAAAAATCCATTTCGCCTCACTCGCTCGGAAAAGCTCCTACAGCGCCAAATCTGCGTGGAAAACCTTTGAAATAATGAAATAATGAGCATTATTCTGTAAGTAGGCCACAAGGGCACTTTTACAAGTCTGACTCTACGGCGTTTCCCAAGAGGAGACCACTGAAGAGAAGAAAGCCGAAACAAACTCAACAGTCAGTCATTTTTTCGAAATAACTCTTATATCTATTACAATATTCGTGCTTAGCCTAACCTAAATATATGTTTTGAGTATAAACTCAATGCGTAGTTCTTCAAGGAAACATATCAAAACTTATAAAAGTAAAAAAAAATCTAAAATATAAAAAAGCAAAATAGTGATTTTTATTTAAAACAACTTTCATACGTTTGATATGCCACCTTATAAGAACTGTGTCCCGGTAAGAGTAAATTATTTGGTTTCTGTTTTAGGCCATGCATTTTTGTCTGTTAAATAGTCCTCTATCCTATAATAAGCCTTTGCCATGATCTCTTTCTGAGAGCAGGAAACGATAATTTCAAAGCATCATCTGGTAGCTTATTATAAAAATGTATACATTGGCCTACGAATGATTTGGCTACTTTACGAACGAGGAACTTTCTAATAGCGATTTTGTTTTTATTTCTAGTATTAAAATTGTGGATATCTGAATTCTTAGTAAAAGACTCTACGTTCTTAATAACATAAATAATATTCTCATAAATATATTGGGACGCTACGGTTAATATGTTGATGTTTTTAAAAAGTTCTCATAAGGAGTCACGGGAGTTCAAGTTATTAGTATTAGTTATATAACGAATCGCTCTTTTTTGTAATACAAATATAGTCTGTATGTCAGCTGCTTTGCCCCAAACCAGAATACCGTATGACATGATACTATGAAAATAACTATGATATACTAGGCGAGCAGTATCAACATTGGTCAATTGTCTAACTTTTCTAATAGCGTAAGCTGCTGAACTTAATTTACCTGCAAGTACTACTAAATGGAGACTTCATTGCAAATCCTTGTCCAGTGTTATACCTAAGAATAATGCCCTATTCACCATTTGTAAACATTCACCATTGAGCGATATACACTCGGGTGCAAAGAAATCGGACCACCCCAGCATTTTTAACAATTTTCCAATTTCTGTAAAAACTGTAAGGGTGACCATAACATATTATATACCATATGAATGCTAAGCTTTTCCTCTATAAATTCATCTGATTTCCGAAGGTATGCGGCTAATACTTTCAGATTTTCAGGGCTTAGAACGTTACCGTCCTAAAAATGCGTACTGGAGTAAAACTTTTGCCTAAGGGGAAAACTGTGGTTCTAAGGAAATCGAGGAAAAATTAAAACAATGTTCAGCAATTTAATATCGTGTATTGCCTCCTCTAGCTCTACGACAGGCCGTCATACGGTTTTTCATCGACCTTATTAATTTTCTTACGGTATCTTGAGGGATGCCCGCCCATTCTACTTCGATCGCATACCTAAGCTCCAATAAAGTTTCAGGGGCGAGATTTCTGGCTCGGATTCTTCTTTTCAGCTCGTCCCAAATGTGCTCGATTGGGTTCAGGTCAGGACTTCGTGCTGGCCACTCCATAACGCTGATGCCCACCTCCTCCAGGTAGTCCGTAGTGGTCCGGGCTGTATGCGGCCGTGCGTTATCTTGCATGAGGATGAAGTCGTCGCCGATAAAACCCTTAAATGGAACCACATGATCAGCCAGGATTTCCTCTACGTATCGAGGAGCAGTCAAACCGCCCGCATTTCGCCTTGTACCTGGCCCTGTGATGAACACAATGTCCGTCTTCGCTTCCAGAGAAATGCCAGCCCAGATCATGATTGACCCGCCACCATAGGCAACACGTTCCTCGATGCAGCATTGAGAAAACCGCTCCCCAGGCCTCCGGTAAACTCGTGCTCGTCCATCATTACCGAACAAAGTTATCCTGCACTCGTCAGAGAAAAGTACGGACCTCCATTGCTGAAGGGTCCAATCTTCATGTTCGCGAGCGAAGACACGTCGTGCACCGCGGTGTCCTAGGGTAAGTTTTAGGCCATTGGCAGCCCTGTGAGCTATCAATTCCATCTCCTTCAGTCTTCTTCTGACAGTCCATCGGCTGATACACACATTCCGGGTCTCTCGGAGCTTCTGCTGAAGCTGAACAGCATTCAATCGACGATTTCGTAGCGAGGAAACAACGATAAAATGGTCATGTCTCTCTGAAGTACTGCGAGTTCTGCCTGTTCCGGGTCTGCTGGAGAACGTCTGATCTTCGCGGAACCACTGGTACACACGTTGAACTGATGACTTCGATAGGTTCAGTTGTAGAGCCACTTCACGTTGATTAAGCCCACTCTGCATCAGGGCAACTGCTTTGGCGGCTTCATTTGGGGTAGTATCCATGTTTCTTCAGTTTTTCAGGGTCGAGTCGATGAGAACAGTGTTCAGGAAGACGTATCAATTAAGAATGACGCATAAACAATGATAATTACTGGTTTTATGCCTAATGGTAAGTGGCCAATTAGTGCATGCGTTAACGAGGCAGTTGGAGGGGGGTGATTTCCACGGCCACATTTTGCACAATATCCATTCCCGCCCTTGAATATTGGTGTCATTTGATAGGGCAGAAAATTATCTATCACGTGGTATTTAAATTGTTACGGTCAAGCTTACAGTTTTAATAGAAAACGGAAAAATGCTTAAAATGCTGGGGTGGTCCGATTTCTTTGCACCCGAGTGTAGTAGAATCCACTGCTCTAACATTCGGTAAAGCAAATCTAACACATTTCGTTTTCTTAGCATTCAATACCAGATTATTAATATTTAACCAGTCAAGTACTTTAACTGGTACACTATACATTTCGGCATAGTCTGTTGCTTTCCGGTCAACTTTAAAAATAATGATGTATCATCAGCAAATAGTACTAAATCACAAAGATTTTCTACTATAGATGGTAAGTCATTTATATAAACTAAAAATAGAAATGGCCCTAAGATAGAGCCCTGTGGCACTCTTAGCTTAACTGTAGCTCCACTGGATTGGGTTCCATTTACAACAACTGTTTGTGTTCTATTGCTGAGATATGAAGACATAAGGCTTAAGGCATTTATAGACAGGCCATAATGTTCTAATTTCAAAATGAGTATTCCATTCCATGATCAACGCAATCAAATGCCTTAGAAAGGTCACAAAAAACTCCAATTGCATCACAAGATTTCTCCCAGATGTTGTAAATATATTTAATGAGTACAGATGCTGCATCAGACGTGGAATTTCCCCTTGTGAAACCGAACTGTTTACTACTAAGCAGTTTATTTCTATTGAAGTGTCCCAGCAGATCCATCAACATTAACTTTTCGAAAACTTTACTTAATACAGGTAGTATAGATATCGGACGGAAATTAGTCAAGTCACTCAAATCACCTGATTTAAAAAGAGGTATAACTTTAGTAAGTTTCATAAGATCTGGAAACACGCCCTCTGATATGCAATTATTATAAATCAAGCCTAGATAGGGTGCAATTGAGTCTATGATATGATTTACAATTTTTACTGAAGTTCCCCATAAATCCTCTGTTTGCTTTAAATTCAGTGACTTAAATTTTTTAGTAACGTCTATTGAATTTACTTGACTAAATTCAAAGCTTACTTTGCATTTGTTAAAATTAACATTAAGTAACAAATGGGCTTCGGTCGCAGATGATTGAAGATATCTTGTAGTATTCATTGCAATGTTGGAAAAATAATCCTCGAATGCCGAGGCAACATCGTGGTTCGACATAATCTGACAATTTCCTGTCATAATGATGACTTGACTATCGCGAGTTTTTGTTTTACCAGTTTCTCTATTAATAATATTCCACACAGTTTTCACTTTATTGTCAGACTTTTTGAGTTTAGAACTAATATAATTTGCCTTAGCGGCTATGCAAGCCTTCTTAAACATTTTTGAATAATTCTTGACATAGTCCAGGAAAGCAGTATTCTTGTTAACCTCTTTCTCTCCATATAATTCATAAAGCCTATTTCTACTTCTATGAATGCCGACAGTAGCCCATTCACTAAACTTCGTTTTTGACCCAGAAATAGTTTTCATTTTGAAATGAGTATTAAAATTATTTATAATTATGCCAAATAATTTTTTGTAAAAACAATTTAGGTCATCATGTGAAATGGATAACATACATAGATCATTATGAACTTTGTTTTATCTGCTAGCGTGGAAAAATCATTTGAAGATCGAATTTATAGTATTTTCTTGAAAATTGAAGAAATGATTCTTTGTTTTGTTATAGAGTGTGTTTCGTAGGTTCATTATCACTGATTTTGAATAAAACAATAATCGGTTTTCGACGATACTGGACTTGAACCAGTGCCTTGAGCCAGACCGGGGCAGCACGCTCTACCATCTGAGCTAATCGTCCACACCAGTAGTCGACGAATTTTGTCATCTGTTCTTGCTTATGGATCTCTGTATGGTGCATCCGACTCTTTAGCCGTTAGCGCCGCCTAGTGCAGAACTATGAAGTTACTTTCACCCCGAGCAGATACCTTTACAGGTACCATTGCTCGGCGAGAGGTGGCTCTATTATCAAGACTGTACTTTTTGTTTTACAAATATCATGATAATAATCACAATTTTTGCAATTTATTAGTGGATCACTCCACTAGCGTTATTATTATAAACAAAGATCAGAAACAAATGAAAAAAAAAAAAAAGTGAAAGTAACTTCATAGTTCTGCACTAGGCGGCACTAACGGCTAAAGAGTCGGATGCACCATACAGAGATCCATAAGCAAGAACAGATGACAAAATTCGTCGACTACTGGTGTGGACGATTAGCTCAGATGGTAGAGCGTGCTGCCCCGGTCTGGCTCAAGGCACTGGTTCAAGTCCAGTATCGTCGAAAAATTTTTTCATTTGTTTCTGATCTTTGTTTATAATAATAACGCTAGTGGAGTGATCCACTAATAAATTGCAAAAATTGTGATTATTATCATGATATTTGTAAAACAAAAAAAAAAAAGTAATAATCGGTTTGTTACAATTAAATAGTTTTTCTTACAACTCGCATTTTTCTTCGCTGTAATTTGGTGAAAAGCTATGTGTTTCACATGGCAGCAAAATTATTTGGCCACTCGTGGCTTGAAAGCGTCGTTACGCTCAGGAATCTAAATTTGAAAATTTCTTCGCTTACTCGGCTTTCAATTCAAGCACTCGCGCCAAATAAAAACTTTGCAGCCTTGCATAACAAATAACTATTGTGCCCAGATTGTGACATAATAAATGAGCATTTCTTAACCACTTACCTACTTAATTTACAGAGCGTATTTTGAAGTTTAAAGCGGGTTCTATCAGTATAATCTGCAAGCCCCAACCCTTTGGGTACGAGATGATTGAATGGCAGGATTGATTGTTAATCTATTTATTTTGGTAGAACAGCCTATCAATCGACGGATAATCTGGTCTAGCTTCGGCCGTGTTTAATTATTGTGGATTTATCTTTTCAGCTTTAATTTAGCTATCGGGTTTTCATGCTAAATTCAGCCAGTAGGTATTCTAAGTCGAAGGTTCCTTGAAAATTATGACGCAGGCATGCCTATCAATCGACGGATAATCTCGCCTAGTTTCGACCGTATCTAATTATAGTAAAATTATCTCTAACAATGCATATTTTCGGAACTTCGGAGATGTAGCACTTTGCGTGCTTATGTTGGTCCCTAGATGCATAGAAAAATTACTTTACCGCACGTGTGCGGTAAATATAATTTTTCAACACACTTGCTCGTAAATTGGCTCTTATTACATCGTTTTAATTGCTGCAATCCAGTCCATTACACACGCGTGCTTTTTACATTACATAATCGCCCTAGTGCCTTTTCATTACAGTTTTTTTTAAACTTCAGCAAATAGGTTTTAGGTACAAGAAATATTTTAAGTTATTTTAATAAATCGAAACTGGTACTTGTAAAAAGCAATTAATTTCAATAAATTATAAAGTTTTCTAAACAAAATAACATTTTGATTGTATTAAATTGATATAATTATTCAGTTTATTATATTTTAATGTTTGGCTGATTGGCCTATAAGCCTTTGCCTCAACGTGCCTCAATGCTCGTGCGCGCGCATAGACAAATGCATCGGTCGCTTCGCGCCATTTTGATTTGATTTGCCATGTGTAATATTTACAAATATTTCATATTGAAGTATGATTATTTTTTAAAATGTCAATATTATGTAAATAGTCTAAAGCAATGATGATTAAAATATAATCATTATGTAGGTACGTAAATTTAATGTAGGTACTCATGACGGATTAATGTAAAACTTACGACTACAGGATTGGTTACGCACGTATTACCTAGACCAAATTTTAAGTAAGGTAGATTTTTATTTCAAGGTACGATTGTTTTTTTGCTTTTTTCCTCGCAAGTGTGTTAAAAAACGTCGTATGAAACTCGTGTGCATTGGTCATTACACTCTCGGATTTATACAGCACTCGTTTACGACTCGTGCTGCAAGATATAGCCTCGAGTGTAATTACCAACGTACCACACTCGTATCATAATGTACTATTACTTGTCTGTTATTGACCCATACAAAGAGGCACTTTGCACGTTACTTGCTTTGTTCCTGTTTTACATCACCGCCACTCTTCTAATTATTTAAGTAAGTATAATGGAAGAGGAGGGTACCTGGTAAATGGTGGTGCAAGCATAATGTAATGTTAAAGCCCGTTTGGGTTGAAATAGTAATCGATGAATAAAAAACCCGACCATGTGCGAGTCTTGACACGCGCACCGAGAGTTCTCTACAAAATTTCACTTATTCCGACTGTTAGGCCTTTCGAGTTAAGTTTGCATCTGGTACGAATGAGCGGCAAATTTGACCGAAACGGGTTCTACAAAAATGATTGTCGAAAATAAAAAAGTAACACGGGTACATGGTTATTATTTTTGTGTAATATTCATATTATAATATATAATAGGGTACTTGACTGACAGATCAAATCAGTTCCTTTTTATGAACTGTCAAAACGGTCAGAAAGTATGAAGTTTGAAAGGAATAAGGTTTGAGACGTCATAATTCTATACGGTCAAATTGCCTCATTATTTTTAGTTTTTGATCATTTTTAAATCGCCAAAAGCTTAAAAATAAGTATTCTTGAATAACATTTAACTTCAAGCGTGTCATAATTTATGTTGACAAAAGGAAAGTACCCAATTCAAGAAAATTACAGAATTTTCGCTTGGTAAACTGTAAAAAGGGAATGTTTTTTTTCCACATTTTCCTTACTAAAACGAAATTCATCCACAGTAAAAAAAATTGTGAAATTGTGCAAATCAAGCCCTTTCATATGAATACTCTACTTAACCAAGTAGCTAGACTTTGAATCCCCCCTCATAATTGGTTATTTTTCATAAAAAAATAATTTATGTTTTGTCATTAACCAACTTCCAAAAAAGGAGGAGGTTACATGTTCGAGTTTGTATTTTTTTTTTTACGATAGTCGGTTACAATCATTTTTCTGAAAATACCTTCAATGTACAGACATTTTATTTTTAAAACTTTATAATCGTATAGATTTAGTCATGTTATAACCTATTTTGAAGTTATATGACGATTGTACTAGCTATCTTCATACCAGATTTCAAGTTTCTACTACAATTGGAACACCTTTTTTAATGACTGAGTCTTTGGATTGTGTTAATTAAGAAGCTAGATTTTTATACACTTTCAAGGGACCGCGGACATAAATATTTAATGTTCATTTCACCTTCATATATATGACGTTCCCGAGAAACATCTGCGACGATAACTTGGAACTAAAAGAACAGATTCGTACTAAAAAAACAGATTCGTACTAATCTTGATTGCAAAATCGAAAGACAAAAAGTATTCAACAATAACCCATTTCCAACTCATTCAAGGCATTCGTTGCCCCAATTATTTCTTCGCTTACATACATTTCACGAGAGCCAAGCGAAATTCAACAGTATCTCATACGAAGAAAACTCAGAACCTTTTGCTGCGACAACATCGATCATTTCACTGCCACTTTTGCTTATACTGTCATCAAAGCTTTATGACAAAGTGCTAGGGTTCCATCTGGGCTATTTTCGCACAGATTAAGAGCTTGTTTGTTGTCAGTAGGTAGATTTTTATTGCATCTAGTCACGTACGATGATGCCCACGTACCCGCCTCCGCGGAAATTGGTGTTATATGCTTGACTTTTTCTATTAATATTTTATATACCGGTTATATAATTTATAGGCCCTTCAATAGCTTTTTGATTAGTTTTATGGAGAAAAAAATCACGCAACGCTCTAAGTTTTACTAAACACATTATACTTCTTTTCTTTTGCATAATTTAGTTTCTTACACTTATCTCTGCTAATATAAATTAGATACTGTTAGTTAAAAACCGACGTTTTTTTCATACATATTTAGGGCGATCGTACTCGGCGACGTTTTGCAGCGATGCAGTCACGCGTTTCGTGAACGCGACATGGGGCGCCTCGTCGCATTAGCAACGCGCGACAAAAGCGATGAAGTAGCGATACAAATGCTCGAATTGCGCTGTTTTAACTCAGCATCAATTCTGCATGAAAAACGCGCGATTGGTTTGATTCAGCATTGCTACTAACGCGCGGCCGTTTTGCATGACATCGGGAATAGGAAAAGTGGGAGAAAGGGGGTGGGGGGGAGGAGAACTATGCTATTGTGTTGAACTATGACGCTGCATCGTGTCTGCATGAGTTCAGCATCGCTTCTGCATCAATGAAAACGCGCGACTGCATCGATTCAGTATTGCTACTAAAGCGCGGCCCTTTCGCGCGACTACGGGAATAGGGAGATTGGGAGAGGGAGGACTACGTTGTTGCGTTGAACTGAGTTGTTGACGCTGAGAAGGTGTCTAAATGAATTCTGCATTGCAACTGTATCGATGCTGAATAGCCGCGATTCTGCATAGCATCTGCATCAAAACAAACGCGCGACTATATTAATTCAGCATTGCTACTAACGCGTGGCTATTTCGCGCGACATCGGGAATGGGAAGAATGGGAGAGGAGGAGACTACGTTGTTATTGTTACGTGGAAATGAGTGATCGTCGCTGCGTCGCGTTGAACGCATTCTGCATCGCAACTGTATCGATGCTGAATCGCAGCTGTATTGATTCTGTATCGTGACTGTTGCGATAGTAGCGGTACAGAATCGTGTTTACCGTATGCGAGAGTATATGACTAGCTACAGCATCGCTATAGTATCACGGCCTTTTTGCGATTGCATGTGCGACCTCCCTTAAATACACAGCACTCGCCTACGGCCATTTTAGTAATAGTCTGTTATTTTATGAACTATCAAAAATCTTTATAATATTTTAATTGCATAGTAAGGCCAAATAAGACGTGAAAATTACATTTCCGGGTTATTTTAGCGATGCGCTATTCAAAGTAACCGTTTTGACATTTCCCAAAAAAAAAACGGGCGTGAACATATATCTCATTGCGTAAATATACCGCTGTCTTTATTGAGCCAAACGTCGCTCTAATGCGTGTAACATTTGTGATATGTTTGTGATACTGCTAAAATATTATCAAATTTTGTAGTCATCACAGTGCTGGCATGCTTTAAATTTATGAACTACTAGGATTGTTTGGGTTTCGAAGGTGGACCACGAGGTTTCAACCAGGTGATCCACTATTTTTTATTAGCTCTCCAGGAACCGTTTACTTTTACTACTTTCATGAACACGAATATTAAACCTACAATTCAGCAAATACAAAAATTCAACAAGGTAATCAATATTACACCACTGATTTTTTGACTAAGATATTTAATAATAGACATTTACCACTGGCAAATTTTTGTTTAAAAAGCACAACATTTGTAACTTGTCAGGTGACAGGTGATTTCTTTTTTCCGTTTGTACATTCCCAGCGCCAGCGGTCGAAAATCATCTTTCTGTTGCCTCAAAGAGTAGGCTTTAATGAAAAATGCCTCTGGGCCAGCTTTTTCAGCTTAGGAAATCAATGGTTCATTAGAATAGAAGATGTGGTGAACATGAATATTTGGTAAATGTCTACTATACGGGGAATACGAAGACGAAAAAGAAATAAAAAAAAATAACAACAACTAAAACAGACTCCAAAAAATCCAAAAAGCCGAAAAACAGTATTAACGTTGTGCCTTTAGTTTACTTTTATGTATTTTTTTTAACTCAATCCACTTATGTAATCATTGCCAGCCGTATGGCTGGCAACTTATAAGTAAATTTTGAACATTTGGCAATTTCTTTGGGTGAAACCGACTTTACGATAACAATAATTGTATATGTTGAGTTATGAAAATGTTAATTTAATGTAAACAAATGGAACTAAATTGCTTCATTTTTTAATTTTCAATATTTTTTCGGACTCGTTTTGTTTGTTTGTTTTTGTAAAAAAATTGCTTTGGCTATCAACGGAGAAATCGGTCTTAAAATAACATAAGGAACAATGCTGTTTTTGAAATAATCGTTTCAGATAATAAGTAAGGATCTTTAATTCATATGCAAATATTTGTACCCTACCCGAGTACGCGATTGATCTCCCTAAAATCACTCGTTGGCCGGAAACTGGAATTTGAGCAAGATTTTATGATATGCCGTTAGTAATTAATTAAAGCTGGTTACAGTGACACGATGTCACTTGAGGACGAGTTTACAACTAGAGGAGTAGGCCGAGAGCCGGCACAGATTGTTATCACCTCGGCGTATACGTCGTGATGATGCATTTTAACAAGGAAAAGTTTTCAAGTCAAAGAGTATAATATTTTTAGTTTGTTTCTATAAAGAGGGCCAGGGAGTACTATCACTATTACCGTATATCTTTTTCTGTCTGTCCGTATATCTGTAACAGGAATTTCACTTTTTAAAGCTAATAAGGTACATTACATTTTTTTACAGAGTATTACAGCGGCCGCTATAAAAACAAATAATAAGGAAATAAAGTAAAAATCACGGGTGTCACACCAAATTTGTTTTTTGCCGAAGAGTTTCTTACCAACGCGCGAAAAACCCCGAAAAATTTTCTTTTTTTGGATGGTACCACACTGTTTTATTTTTTCAGTTTATTACAATTTTACAATTTTTTACAGTTTGCAAAAAGATCTAATGCTTGACGATTTCAGTCCATGAGTTAGTCTTTTGGCAGATAGACAGCAAGTGATCGCTTATTAATAGGGCTTAGCTATTGTCTGTCACTAAGCTTTCGGCCTGCGAATTGTGTCTGACACTGACAGAAAAATGCGAGCAAAAGTGCTTGCAAACAATTCGCGGCGACACAACTTTTTACTTACTATTTATGTTATATAAAACTGGGCAAATACAAATATGGCAGCCATATCTGTTATTAACTTTATATTTTTACTAGAACTTTATCTAGAACTTTGTCAGTCGAGGAGATAAAAATCATAAACTTCTTTTTTCGTTAGAATAGTGGGGTAAACAGTATCCTAAAACCATCTCTGGATAACCCGCTACCCGCGTACCTAAAATGATTGAAATCCATTCAGCCGCTTCACGTGAAACAAAGAAACATGCAAACATGACAAAATGATTCAATGACCTTTTAATAGTCTGTTTACATTTTTCATTCATCAAAGATTATCCGTTGTTTCCCCACCCATAGTAAACAGCATTCTGTAAAAAAGCAAGTGTTTAACAATTTATATTCAAGATGTGCCGTGATAGAGACAGACAGCGAAAGTTTAGTGATAGGGTACGTTGGTACCTTTTTGTAAATAGCCGTATTGCTCTTGTATCTCTCGTGTGTGACTCGACTTCCACGATACAGGCTATGCCTAGTGTGGGAGTCACTGTTTTACATTGTTATTTGCTTGTAATCATTTTTGGTAAATAAATTATTCTTATTCTTCTTCTTCTTCTTATTCTCTTGTACGAAACCCCGAAAATATATTTGACGAGGTATAGTAGTATTCACCAGTGTTCTGGCCTATGCATTGTGTCTGACACTGACAGATAATGCGAGCAACAGTGCTTGCAAACAATTTGCGACTCGTTGTACGCCGTGACAGAATATGTCGTGGGAACACAGCTGGAAATCCTGGGAATGTTGATCATTATTGTCTTTGAAAGTGCTGAGAGTATATAGTATAGGTGAAAAAAAACTAAAGCCTCTCTTGTATGTAGTTGTAATATGTCCGTTTAGACAATTTGACACACTGCTTACCGTAGGACTAGTTCGATTTGTGTAAAACTTGTCCTGTAATATTTCTTCATTATTTATTTATTTAATAACATTTTTACCAATAATCTTTGATCGTTTGATCAATCTGCACTGTACTTTAGACTTTTCACAGGAACATTTCTGACCTCCAAATAACTTATCTGCAAAAAGCACTGTTTCGCATGTTACAGTAGAGAGACTTTATCATATCACTGAACGTATACGTTCAGTGATATGGTAAAACGAGATGACTTTGCAAGTTCATTTCATCAACTCACTGCACTGCATTCGCCATTTTAACATCCTCCGTGATTTGGTCATATCCTTTAGTTTTGTTCAAATCTCTGTTTTGGCCATTTCCCTGCGACATGTATGTTTATTTACACGCTTTTATTAAGTCGACCTGTATGTAACTATGTAATGGCATCTTAGGTAACTAATTTAACCACCTTCCAAGGATCTTAGCGTCACGAAAATTGGCAGCTGTATGTAGTTCTGATGACAATACAATAATATGATACTGTCGAACTGATCTGACGATGGAGCCGGAAGATATGAACTGGAACATCATGGTGGAACATCGTATCATAGCTGTATTTGGGTTTGTAAAGTCTTGTAAAGCGTATTTTTCTAGTGTTTTTTAAACTATTTATTTATTTCTTTGTGGCACTCTACTCTACAAATCAAATGGGCCAATTTTGATTAATCTTACGTCGATAAGTTTGTCTTATTTCGATTCCCGATTACAGTGTGGTTTTTACTTAATGAAGAACATGGTTATATTTAAGAGTGGGATGCTCCACTCACTCACCATTAATTTCAAGAGCTTTTCTCTCGTTGAAGGAGTCAATTTTGTGCGGTCCGCGGCCACCCAGGTAGCACACAAGCTGTTAAGAGCTTATATGGCAATTATACAGCTAGTTTAAGTGCTATGAGGGTATAAACTCTAATACAGCTTGTGTGCTACTTGGGCTAACTTTTCAGATCCTGGTAGTACATACACGTCAGTGACTTTTTCGTTTAGTTGTTACATTGCTTGCTTTTGTAGCGCATCAGGGATGTTTGAGATTGCTTTTATACGACTATGCGCAAACGATGCACATCCCTGGTGCGCCGGAAACGGGCCAGCCCCAACCCCATCCTGCGTTCTATAGCGGACAGGCTTGACTGTCCGTTTATGAGGCACTGTTGTGAGATGCATGTTTCAAACAGTCCCTTTATTCTATATAAATAAGTATAAGTGTTCATTAATTAAGTTAATTATATTTTAATATGTGTGGTAGTTGGTAAGGTATTTATCTATGGGCCATAGATGCCTGCAATAAATAAATGAATTTAAATTTGAAAAAAAAATCGTTGTAAATGTTTCCCCTTTTTTGCTTTCAGTCCACTGCTGAGCTATTAAAATCATAATATACTAGAAAGTGTCCAAAACTTTTTGTTTTCAGCGTAGTGAGGTAACCTAAAACCAACTGTGAATGTCCAGCTATTTTTGCACCAAGTATAGCTACGATTCTTCAAGCCATTTCGGTGTGATGATAACACAAAGAAAAATACATACATACGAGTATACAAAAAAACTAATCAGTGACCTTTCACATAGCAGGTTTTACTATATATTTTAAGTTTTTTTTACAGTATACAGACATTTCATTATTACAAACCATACCTTCCATGCTAAATAATATAAAAGATGTGAAAGTACATCCAGTTGTCTTACAGGGGTCAATTTATAAGAAAAATCGCGATCCTCGAATGTTATAAAAAGTATAAATATTGATAACGCGGCCATTTGTCAGTTGGAACATCTTTGCGGCCTGATTATGTTAAAACGGCTGTTTCGATTTTCTACAACCATTTTTGGTACAAGAATTAGCTAACAGTTTAGGACGGTTATAGGATAATTATACCCGACGCTGAAGCAAAAAGAAGGATATAGTTTTCCTCCTTTGTGAACGAAGGCGTATATCTCTCTTTTTTAGACTGTGTGTACAACCGCATCTCATTGACTTAATCCAGGGCGTGTAAATAGAACTCAAACAAATTCCACGCTCAGTATTTCTGGTCCACTAACTCGCAAACTCGGTTTGCTCCGAGCTATACAAATGGATTATCTGTTTTTATCTAATCCTCGCTAAGGACGAACCCAATTTGACAACTTTGCCAATCTTGTCCAAACTTCGCCCGGCGCTACAAGAGCAGTTTTGCCAACAGTTTGTCCTATCGTTTGTTGTGATCCACTTGTTGATACCAGCTGAATTTATGAGCCAGTGCGTGGACGATGATTTATTTGATCGAGTGGTTTTTCTGTGATTTATTTCTCTATATCTTTCGGGTGGAATTGCCAAGTTATTATTTTCAGCAATTGGAATATCGTGATAAATGACTAGTGTTAAGGTGCGTCCACATTTGTATCATTTGCCCGTATCAGATCATCGTCGCGTGGCATGATCGGGTGTCACAATCACGCGTTTGGACGTTGCGCCGATCCGATCGCTCGAAATCTATTTGCTACGCGTATCACACACTTATATCGGAAGAGTGCGGCATGATAGGCGCGCCCACAGTGAACATCCAAGCAGCGCGATACGCAGTCATGCCACGGCACGGTAATTGGATACCAGCAAATGATATGAATGAGGTGTGGACACACCTCTAGGTATCAAATTTAATGGTTAGAAATGCAACTGTCGGTTTATCGGCAATCTTACTTGATCTGGTCCCAGCAAAATATGATACAGTTAAAAGAAGCTACCCAAATGATATCTTAACTTTATATTTGTACGATTTGATGTGGTCTTAAATTAGGGTACATACCTAGTAAGTTAGCGGTCATCATCATTATCATCATTTCAGTTCATTTACCAGTTTGTTTACCGTGTTTGCTATGTCAGTGACCTTGGTTCGTCTACGAAACGAATCTTCTCATTTCTGATTCGAGGTTGCAGTCGCATTAACTGAATTATACATACTGCTGGCCATAGGTATCCCCCAAGGAAAGCCATCTTGGCCGCTCTCGCGTCGCCTGCACCTAGCAAGCTGTTTTTATACTACTAAGGTGGTAATCAAGCGTATGGCCTGCCTGGTGTTAAGCACACCGGAGGCGATAGACGCTTGCAACGCCAGAGGCACTACGTACTCCCGGAATCATTACTGAATCATTATTCCACCTTAAGGAGAACCTACCTACACTGGGTTTTTGGTTCTTATTGTAATGAGAATTTTGTCCATAAACTTAGTATTTACATATTTTATAGGTACAGCTATTTCCAATACATGGGTAGTTTCACGGGCGTTTCGACAGCTATTACTTTCTTGTCGCATATACTGAAGAAATAAATCACAATAAGAGTAAAAATTTGGTGAAAAATACTGTGCTCGCTGATCGACCTTAATTTATTAAAATGGCTCTAGCTCTCTTGAATAACGATGAAGCGCCTGAAGAACTACCCACATGCCGGGTCGGTGATCTTAATGAACTGCATTATTTATGTACGATCAAGCAAATGGAACCCTGGGCCTCTGTAGAACCTTGTCGCAAAAAGTGACCGGCCTTCCACTGTCATTCAAAGTGGTTACTTTGACGTTTATTATGAAAAGGTTCTTCAGTTGCCTAGGGTTCCCTTTGGTTAATTGTACTTACCCTAACAATTGTTATTTAATTTGATGGACTGTAAACACTATTGTCATTTCATTTGTGTATAGAAGTTAAACCAATAATCTCTATTGTATTTCAGGTGGATTTCGAGGCACAGCAAAAGGTAATAAGATTGAATTTCCGAAAGAAAACAGGAAAACTCCAAACGGAACTGAAATGCGCTAAGTCTACAAGAAAAAAATAATCAGAAAAGGCGGCGCTGGATTTCTAGGCGGCTTTCCTCGGCAAAAAACTGGCCAAGTGCGAGTCCGACTCGCGCACTGAGGTTCCGCACACATTTTCACTTATCTTTACTTAAGTATCCGGTTAAGTTAAGTTTGTACCTGACATCTTTGAAGTGGCATACAAAAGAGGTGCAAACTTAACGTGCATATAACCAGGTTATTCAATAAAAAAACTAAAAAGAAAAAAAGAAGGCCAAGTACCCTAGAAATTTGTTAAATATGAAACATTTCCATTACAACTTAACAAATTTCTAGGGTACTTGGACTTGATTTTTTCTTTTAGTTTTTTTACTCAGTTGGGTTTTTGTTTGTATAATTATTATTTTTATATTATACTTTTAAATAAAATTATAAGTCAGTAAATTTAATAATCTTTATCGTGGGGATTATTGAGAAGCTTGCACACATATTCATTACAAATTACAATTAAATGAAAATTTAGTAAAAACTGCTTTCTAACCAACTTTAATTCGTTATAGTTCCTAACTAGTCATTAAAAATTAAAAATGATAAAAAGCCTAATAATTATTTTTAAATCCCTGTTCATTGATACCCCACTCGATATAGTACGTTGATTTTAATTTTTTATATTTCACAATATAGCGTCTCATTATCGCCATTTTGAGTTGTCATCATTATCGTGTAGTTACATTTGGACAATTAAGATGAATCGATTGACGAAAGAATCATCAAAATCGGTCCACGCTTTTGGTCCCTAGTGCGCCAGATAGGAACAAACATACATTCATAGACTGATAAATACATTACCCTCCTTTGCGTCGCGCAATCGGGTAAAAATGATTAATTAGATTAAAAATGTAACCTAGATCACATATTATGTTATAATTTTCCACTGTAAGAATAATGAAAAAATAGTCTCAAAATATTAAAGTTTTGGCTTCCCCTCCTAGGTATTAATAGTTTTTAGAAACAATTTTTAAATTTGTCATAATATAGACTTAAATTAGCCATATTTACACCTATTCCAAATTTGAAATAAATAGCATAAGTATATAGTTCTTGAGATCCACAACAACGCGTGACCGGCGAAGCGGCAAGCGAATTCCGAATACATTACGTGTGATGCAAATTAACTGCTGTGCGGTAAGCGCCTCAACCACGCAATGAAGAGTGAATTTACTGGCTGCGTCGCTAGTGGTGCGTTGTCGTCGCCGAACCGCTGTGACAAGTGGACGGACAGAAAGAATCGCACCATAACGGCAGGGCCACGACTTAGCGCGACCAGCGGCAGCGGCGAGCGATTTCACAATCGATTACACGTTCAACACGCTCACCATACAGCGGTTAACTAGCAACACACGCATTGTATTACAAATACGCTCGCTGCTGCCGCTGGTCGCGCAAAGTCGTAGCCGAGTAAGGGTCCATTTTAACTCCTGACAAAAAAGGGGGTGTTTTTATATTTGACGCGTGTGTATGTGTATCTTTGTGACAGACATGAGGCATGTAACGCTTGAAAGGATGAGCCAATTTTGATTTAGTTGTTTTTATTATGAGTGACTTCGTCCAAAGTGTTCTTAGATATATATTTCAAGAATCGGTTCAGAATTTAAAAAATATCACTATTATCATAAGTGTTTCTTGGCGTTTGTGCCGGTTCACCGATTACTTTACCTTTTCGATACGGTACCCTAAAAACGAAGTTAGTGCTTTGTCGTCGACTTATTTTTCAAATCACGATAAAGGGTTGGCCCAATTACTACTAATGGACGCCAAGTTTGAGGAACTTGGCCGTTTGACGGGCAGCGTAATTTATGAGCGTTCGACAGAACTGCCAACCTTTTTATTTTGTTAGGCTGGCCTGATTTAGTTCTAGGTAGTTCGAATTCGGCGATTTTATCGAATTATAGAAAGGGAAAAGTTATGCTTTATATTTTTATGTACCAATAAATATATTACTATAACTAAATACGGAAGAAAGTACCTTTAATTAATTATTTGGTTTCTCTAGTTATTCCGGTTTTGTAATTGTCTTTAAAAAAGGAGGAGGAATATGAACATTGGTACTAATTTTTCAACTGTATGTATTTATTTCACTGTCAATTGTGGACCAATTTTCAAATTTCTTTTTTTTATTGAAAAAAATACTCCTGAGGCAGTTTTGTTGTCACCAAGTCAGGAAATTGAGGGAAACCTAATATTAAAATAAATAAATAAATAAATATTAAACGACAATTTTACACAAATCGAACTAGTCCCATGGTAAGCTCAATAAGGCGACGAGTGTACTAGACGATGATAATATTTAATACATAGAAAACATCCAAAACCCCGAAACATTCATGCTCATCACAAAAATATTTGCTATTACCGGGACTTGAACCCAGGACCTTCAAGTTCGCAGGCAACGTTACTCCCGCTGAGCCACCCGACCGGGTGGTCGTGATGTAATATGAAGCTACAAGTAATTCATGTTTACGCAGGAACATAATACACAATATCTATTAAAATAAACGTTCTTACTTTCACGTCTTCAACTGGGCTTCTCATTCAAAATCCCTACTCAAATCATTTGATATTTCAGTGACTTATTGTTTACTTTTTAACTGTGTTCCAAAAAAGAAAGAGGTTATATGTTCGATAGTTTGTATTAGTTTTTTATGTATTCACCGATTACTCCGCCAATTGTGGACCGATTTTAAAAAATATTTTTTATTTGAAAGGATATACTCACGAGGTCCATTCCACCAAGTTGGGATCTAATGATGGGATCCCAGGGCAATTCTCAATTTTTATAGGCACTTATAATGTTTGACATATATTTTCTTAAGCTATTTAAGTATTTGCATATGGTAGTCAACATCTCATCATACTGAGCTGAGTACAATGAACTAACCAACTTTTACATTTCTTACTTCCAAATACTCGAGATTCGTGCAAAGTGCTTCCTCAATCTTCCCATTCTGGGCTCTACAAAATACTTTATATCACTACTAAAATCCATCACCACAAAGCAAAAACTAAGAACATTTAAATAAAAAAAGAACCGACCTCAAAATAAATTAAAAAGCCAAAAATAATCTTTAATGTACAGTACGGATCACATTTGAATCACCTTTTGAAGTCGGTGAACAACTTATTATATATCACTCACAATATATAAGCTCACTTTATATAAGTTTGTTGGATATAACAAACGAAATACATAATAAACGAAACGTACAATTTTAAATTCTCTAATTTCATCGGTTATAATAAATATTACACAGAATTATAATTGGTATAATGAATTATATATATAACATGTACATAATATAATGATGTAAACCTATAATGATCGATAACTCTACCTACATAGTGTATAAAGTACGGAACACATAAACGCAGATTTGTATGAATGAAATGTGAAATGATGTAAAATGTAGATTAAACATAGTAAATACGTTTTTCCAATGTAATATTAATCTTTTATTTCACTTCCATACAAAAAACTATATGCGTATAAAGTACCGCGCGGCTCGCTCGCTTAGCTCGCTCGTTAGGGTCACAACCCAACCTAACACTCCTCCTCGCTTCGCTCGTCGTCGTACCTAACCTAACCGAAGTCGGAATTGGTAGCAGTCGGTATTATGGTTTTATGGTTTCCACTACAAACCTAACCTAACCTACTTTTTTCGATTTGACCTACTTTCCTAGGTAATTATATCAACAAAAGTAGTATGCCTAATGTCTGTGTCATGTGAATTTTTTAAATGTTATTATATATTCCTAATACACTTGATGTATGTTATATAAATTGATGTTAGCCGTAGTGAATGTTAGACGTTATGTTAGTATGAATACCGTTTGTTATAGTTTATAAAAGGTATACGATATGAAATTACTGTTTATGTTGTTATATCAAACATTCATTATATATTATGAATGTTAATAAAGTGAAATTATATGGAACGTTGTTATACATTATGGGAGGCACCCTTTTCGTTGATATGGCGTCTAATATGGTGGAATTATGAGTAATTTTACGAAGTTACTCAAACCCAAATCTTGAACTTTATTTGGAATAATATCGTGGTTATATATTTTTGGCAAATCTAGTGTAACATTAGTAAAAGTTCTCGAGTAGGTAAGGGAACAAAACTTTTTCTTTTGCTTGTACAGTCAGCATCAATACATGTCTATAACATCCAAAACGCTAAATATATCACAATACGTCTTTATTACTATAGGCACAAAAATGTGTCACGAAATATTCGGCGCTCCGGCTGTCACAGACTATTTGAAGCTGACTGTACGTAGGTATGTGTCTTTGCGGACGAATCACGTCAAAACGCCTGGAGGCTAATCTACGGCGTTTATTTATCTTCATAGTCGGCTCTGCAAATATCGATAAAAGAAATGATATTCAGAATTAACTTTTTATAAAATCGGAATCGAAAGTCATTACAACTTCTCTTTCCGTCGTGGCAAGAATCGTGAGACAACAACGACGATTGAACCGAGCGGTCAAAACGCTTGGAGATTCATCTCTAGACAAACAAACGTTAAGGGTACAGTAGACTATGCAATAAAGTGGATCTTGTTCTCTGTCGTTTCGCTCTTGGCAGAGTGGTCGTGGTCACGTTGAGGCGTCCACATCGGTGGTAGAGGCGGACTCAGCTCTCCGCACGATCTCCCATCATCTCTGCTTGTTGGAAGATTGTCTGGCGCAGTCAGATACGCAGTTTCCTACTGCTGATTTTATTTGGATACATCAACAGTGGATACATTACTTTATTGTCAGCTGTAGCGTCGGGTTGCCATACATATGGGGAACTCAACCGGTAAAATTGAAGTAAAAGTAGAGTAGGTACGAGTACATATAAAAAAAAAACCTATCAGAAAAATTGGTAAATTTAAAATTTTGATGTACAGTCAAAGGCAAATAATACATACTAGAAGTTTCAAAAATATGTACACACCAATTCCACTGTCATAGTAATAAGGTTTGAATGTATATTTATGAGATTTTGTGGTGTTTTTACTTATCTACCCGCTTATGAAGCTGCTTTTCAGAATTGCTTTAAAAATTACTGAATCACCAAGGAGAATGTCCAGACAAATTGGCCGTGTTCGAGCACTTACCTTGTCCTGGCACTGTCACTGCGTTACTGATTATTTGTACTACGTATATGCAAGCATATTTACTTAGTTCTGGTTCCTGTGCAGAATGTAGGGGTTTGATATCGGGACAATCTCCTTAATCGCTGGGACACTGGGACACCACTCTTCCAACCGGGACATGTCCTGGCATACTGGGACGTATGGTAACCCTACTGTAGTGTAAAACATTCGAGAATGTAAAGAATACGTTTTACTCTCTTATGGAAAAGCAAGAAAATACTTTTTGTCATCTAACTGGACTAAATTGCGAGCACCATATAAAGCTAGTCATATTCCTATACAAATTATAAAAAAATCGCCTATGTGCGAGTCGAACTCGCGCACCGAGGGTTGCGTACAAAATATACGCTACAAACGGCCGTATCTATGAAATTCCAGTGTTAGCAGAGCCCTACTCCGAAGCAAAATGTACGCGGTATTCGGTCATTTTATATTATTTACTGACATAGACAGACATACAACTATTGTTTTTAGTATTTGTTGTTATAGCAACAACAGCAACACATCATCTGTGAAAATGTCATCTGTCTAACTATCACGGTTCATGAGATACAGCCTGGTGACAGACGGATAGACAGACAGACAGACGGACGGACAGCGGAGTCTTAGTAATAGGGTCCCATTTTACCCTTGGGATACAAAACCCTAAAAACTGTGAACATCATTCGCAATGTATTAGCCCGTCTCTAGAATTCAGACTCGTTCATATGAAACTAATTACATACCCAGCTAACATTTCCCTCTGAAGCAAGTGTTAGAGGAATGCTCATTGTATTTAATTTGCAGAATTACAACTAAATCCCTTCGAACCACAATAACCATTCTAGAAAAGCGGGAATCCTATTGAAATATTCATGAAACATTCCGTTTCTTTGAAACAATTTTAAATTTTTAAGTCTTTCCAAGTTGCCTCCTTTAGTTTTTCTGGTTTTGTGAAAACAACTTTTTAGTAGCTTTTAGATTTAAAGAATTCGAGACGCATTTTCTTGTTTTCAAGATGTGCACAGTTCAAATTGTTTTAAGATTCGAGTTTACACGACATAAAGACAACATAGTATTATTTATGTTTCGTCGTTCGATATGATTTTAAGTATCAAATAACATTAAGAGTGCTCTTAAAAGAAAAAGCAACAACCTAGACTTTAAAATGTATTATCAGGCCGTTTAGGTTAAACAACTTAAAAGAAATAGGGTTTTAAGAATGAATGAATGAATAAGCTTTTTTATTAGTATACATACGTCTATTATAGGTACCATTATAAAGTTGTGAAAATTAGATGTCTATACACGTACTATTTGAAGGTCACTAAATCGTTTTTTATTTTTTATTTTTGTAAGTGTTGCGGCTTCATGGCGCCAAAACGGCGCCATGAAGCCGCAACGACATCCATAGATGGTTAATGGATACTTCTGTTTCGACTACGTCGGAAAAAAAGAGTCTGATCTTTTTTTTTTCCTCCGTTGAGGTACTTTCTACTTGAAGATATTTAAAAAAAATATGCGTGATACGAACTAGCTATATAAAGGTCAGTAAATCGAAAGATACATATTTTTTTGTACGTTTGTATGTGTTGTTGTGGCTTTATTATGCCAAAACGGCTAAATGGATTTCAACTTTTGTTGGGCATGTGATGTTATAGGATACTTTTTGCTGAACTACACCGAAAAAAAGAGGGTAATATTTTTTTTGTTGTTTTTTTATATAATATTTTTCATTCTCCTTCACTGGCAAAGTTACTGGTATCTTCTAGTACACTCTCAAAGCATAATTTGAACTCATTAAATTAGTTTTATGCGAAACATATTAAGACAAAAAATAACAAACCTGTCGGCGGTCAATAAAGTAAATATAAATGTTTGTATTTGGTACGCAGTAATAAGGCTTATTATATAATGCCCCCGCTGTTTGTTCAGCTTGATTGGGTTATGATAAAATATACATTATGTACATTTAATTATGTCCATTTAGTCGATGAATTGTTATGTAACGGTAATTATTCATGTAAATCGTGGTTGATTGGGTTGTTTGAAAATAATAGTTGAGAAATGTCACAATTATTATAATTAACATTGCACACCTGCATATTAACCGTCTTTAAAAATTAAGGAAATTTATGAACGTTTAGTACGCGCGCGCATACATTTCAAGGGTGGACGGACGCAAATAAATTTTGGCCGGCCATACAATTTAATAAGTTGATTTAAAAAAACGCTATAGTAGCAAGTTTTTAATTATTCTGAGTTTAATTATTGTATTACGGCCTGTTACGGTGCAAGCTATTATTAAACCTAATGGCTAACGGGTGACCTTTGACCGGCGACCCCATCTGTGACGTATGTGACGACATAGTTCAGAAACCAATGACAGGCACATACGACGTTTTATCGGCCAATAGGAGATCTGCTCATCATCCCATACAGCTACCAATCACGGATATCATACATACATGGAGATAGGAAGATGTTTGCGGCAGTAGGCTTTCTTAGAAGACTTAGTCATTTTCTCCCCATCGCCACTAAAATTGCGCTTTCTCAAACATTACTTCTCCCTATTTTGGATTATGCTGATATTTCCTATCTTGACCTCACAGAAGAACAGCTCAATAAGCTTGAGCGCATCCAAAACATCTGCATTCGGTTCATATTTGGGTTACGCAAGTATGACCATGTTTCTATCTTCAGGTCTCAGCTTAATTGGCTTCCAATCCGCTCTCATATCCTGTCTCTTCTGTATAGCGTACTTTTTAATCCCGCAACTCCCCGCTACCTTAAAGAGCGTTTCAGTTATTTGCGATCTGTTAGGTCCGCTCAAAATTTGCTTCTTGCTGTCCCCTCTTCATCCTCCAAATTTTTTAATAGTTCTTTTACATTCCAGGCAACTCTACTGTGGAACTCTCTACCCCATGACTTGAAGCGTGCCCAGACCCTTGCAACATTTAAGTCACATCTTAAAAAAACATTACCTGTCTCTCCCTTAACACACTGCTATTGAAATCACTTTCTCAACTTTACGGCTGACACTGTTATGGTTATTTATTTATTTACTTTGCATATGTTATATTTATTATGTATAAGTATTTATGTATGTTTATTTACGCAATCTTATGTGTGTATGTTTATTGCGTATATATTATTCATAACTGTTTCTCGCCACCTACTCAACTAAAATTGTTGTCTTTTAAACACTCCGCTACCCAAAGGTTGTCTGGAAGAGATCTCTATTTAGCGATAAGACCGCCTGTTGTATACCTCTGCTAATTCGAATGTTACTGTCATGTTCTGTATTTCTGTGTATCTGAGGTGTGCATGGATAATTGCCTTTCTTTGTTTGCTACAAGAAACTACACTACTTAGCTTAAACGCCACCTTTTCCATTTTATATTATTCACTTTAACATGTCAAAAACCATGTAAAACCCGAATTAAATTTATTCATTCGCCTTGCTGCTGTCTTCGTCATTGCGTTAAACTGTCATCCACATCTTCAAGTGGTGTCTCCATCCGTGTCTAAACGCGCAGACAGGCTTTAAAAAATTTAAAAGCATAAAAAATCCACCAAAAGAAAGTAATTGTAAGTATTGGCTTACGGCGTAACTTAACTATCGCCAGAGTTTGCGGGTACGACGAAAATTTTGTGAAATAATCGAGTTTGAAGTACCGGGCATTTAAAAGAGTGATATTCGGATAAAACCGGATAGTGAAAAATTGGGATCTGTTGCACAATACATTATCCGATTTTATCCGATAATTAGGATCGGATGGTCTAGAACGGGTTTTAATCCAAATTTATAAACTTAATATATTGATATTGAATCTTTTAAACCGTTTCATGCTAATATTTCCTGCAGGAAGCAGTCAGTTAAACTATAGGTATATAAAAGATGTTTTTGATTTTCTAAAGAATTATTTATTCCTCACCAAAGCTCGGAAAGGTCATTACTAAACAATAACAACTCGAAAATAAAACGAAATGTGATTAAAAACTATTCTCTATTTTTTTTAATTACATATATACATATATATATATATATAGTACTAGCTTCTGCCCGCGACTTCGTCCGCCTTAAATTCGTTTATGGGATAAAAAGTAGCCTATAACCTTTCCCGGGACTCAAACTATCTCCACCAAATCAGTTCAGCGGTTTAAGCGTGAAGAGATAACAGACAAACAGACAGACAGACACACTTTCGCATTTATAATATTAGTATGGATAGTATGGATATGTACATAATATCTCACAGATATCTTCATAGTAAGACAGCTTAGAATAGTTCTTGATCACCATTTTTAATTTCACCATACTTGAAATAGTTAGAAATAACGACAATTTAATAATTCTATTAAATTAGGTCGACAGACGAATGGCGGCTGACCGATGCATTTTATGTGACATTCGTGTCAAACGATCTGGCAAAACGGGAATAAGACGCATCTATAAAATTATTCCATGTTGAAACTACATAGTTGCTGCTGGTGAGCATTTTAAAATTACTTGTAATAAATACTCCTTACCCTAAAATTAACACATCTCGTATCCATCTTAAGTTTCTGTGACTGAATTGCATCCGTCAGCCACCCATTAGTCATAAAACTGCGGCAGAAACGTCACTATGACAAAGTTAAAAATCCAATAAAAATACGCCAAAACTAAAAGCGATAAAAACCTCTTTAGATAATAATATAATAAAATCCTCTTTAAATCATACACATTTGTCGACTCTATTTAATCGAATACGGAAATAGAACACTATTTCCATATTTGTCTTTGCGATGTCCTGTCCGAGCTCTGTTCATCGCTCACTATAAATTATAAGTCGATAGTGGATCGCCATATAAGCTGCAAACACAAACGCAATAATGTCTACCATTACTGTAATCGGACGGTATTCGCAGAGTGTTCGATATGGAATTGCGACGGTGCAATATGGGAATTAAGTTATAATGGCGCATGGTCACGGCACCAAAGAGCTAACAACTGTTACCGCGAATGGTTTGCCATGCGATACACAGAGACGTATTGTTATTACGATTTGTTATTTAGTTTTAACAGGTTGCAAATTTGTCAGCGGAGGAAAAAAAAGCTTAAGGTGCATCCACATTTGTACCATTTGGCCGCATCAGATCATCGTCGCGTGGCATGATCGCGTGTCACGATCACGCGTTTTTGGACGTTGCGCCGATCCGATCACTCGAAATCCATTTTATACGCATATCACACACTTATTTCGGAAGAGTGCGGCATGATCGGCGCGCCGACAGTGAGCGTCCAAGCAGCGCGATACGCAGTCATGCCACGGCACGGTGATCGGATACGAGCAAATGATACAAGTGTGGACACACCTTTAAGCTTTTTGCTTAAGCGTAATGGGATAAAATGTATCTTATAACCATCTAGGGTTAAACACTGCTGCCCGTGTACCGAAAAAGTTGCAATCGATTTAGCCGTTTTAGCGTGACGAAGCCACACATACAAACAAATCAAATAATAAAAAAATCTTCGATTCAGTGATATTCAAATAATCCATATATACCTAAGTTGTGTTTTTCAAATTATATTTAATGTAAAATTTCATTGATACAACTTTATATTAGTAAAGGACCGCCAAAAATGTCAATTTTTTTTGTCATATTTATATCGCTCATATTACAAGAAGCGAACTGATTTTCTATTACTACCAATTCCGTATAAATATTACACGACTGCAGCTTATGTAGTACCACATTTGTGATATGTTTGATATCACATAAAAAATAGGGTAGTTTCAGTTGTCATAGTTTCAGTCAGTTGGATTATCAAAAAATATTGGACACGTATTTTTTTTGTCATTCAAACAAAAAAAGACAAAGATAGCACGTCAACGTTTGGGAGTGAGGGTGCATGACGTCACGCCGTGCGAAACACGGTCGCACGGCGTGCGGTCACGGGGGACTTTAACGGGCTATATCTTAATATTTTTTTGTTTAATTGACAAAAGAAAAAGTACGTGTCCAATATACGAGTATTCCGATAATCTGACGGACTAATTATATTTTTTTAGGACACAAGCCTATTGCAACACCGTAACGTCCACGTGTAAAATATTTAAGCTTAATACGAGTTATGTAAAAATAGCTACTCTAAAATATTAACATTTGGGTAATAATATCATATAAGGGAAATCAACTTATGATGATTAAAAATAAACACACATCACGCTACTTCTCTAGTGGCGTGTCAAAGTGTCAATTTTGTTTAATGTATTATCTAGTAAGTAAATATCTGTATATTTTTTCAAAATTAGTTTAATTATAAATTAATGTTAATTGCAATACTGCTGTGTTTTTAACCCAATTTGCTAAAAATATTATAGTACTAGAAGGCGCCCGCAACTTCGTTCGCGGAGGAGAAAAGTCATAACCCCTCTTTTTTTGTCAGCGTAGTCGGGTAAAAAGTATTTTATACCCATTTGGAGATACCCAGCTACCTGAGTACCAAAAATAGTTGAAATCCGCTTAGCTGATTTAACGTGTTGAAGCCACAACGACACATACATTTCATGTTTACAACTTTGTAATAGTGTAGATATAGATTTTTAACCGACTTCTTGGTTTTATAGAAGGTACTTTCTAGTTGGTCCCATTTAATTTTGGTGAAGATCTGATGATGGAATCCATGAGGAATTGAAGGAACTCCTCAAATATTGTAGGCATACATATAGCGATTTTGGTATTATAAGAAACATAATAAGCATTTGCATTCAGAAAGTGTAAATTGGTGAAGTGGAACTGATGCAGACGACCAGAGAATGCCATCGGAACTCCTCAATGATAAATGATTTACGGGTAGCGACAAAATATCTTGATTAATTTAGCTAAGCAACTTCATAGTCACAAATTTAAATGTTCCTGATGAGAGTGGTACCATCGAATTGATTTGATGATGGAGCCGGAAGGTAGGCACCGGATCTATGTAATAAAATAATGTATCCTAGCCGTGTTTGGGCTTGTTCGAATCGTCACGAGATACACTTTTAAGTAACGATTAACTAAAAAGTGTAAAATAAATAAACTTTTAAACAAAAAAATAAAACCGACTCCAAAAAAACAACTAAAATGTAAAAAAATAACGCCATAATTCAGTTTCTTCAACTTACTTACAAGTAACCGTTTGTATACTCAATATATACAGTATATACAATTAATGTTATTATGGAGTCGGTGCCATCGTGTCACAACTTACTAAAATCGTCAATTATCAATATTTTACACATTCTTTATATGGCTCCGACGCCAAAATAAGATTAATTGTATATACTGTATGGATTGAGTATACATACGGTTACTTGTAAGTAATTTGAAGAAACTGAATTATGGCGTTATTTTTTACTTTTTAGTTTTTTTGGAGTCGGTTTTATTTTTTTGTTTACAAGTTTTGTTAATAGTAAAAAATCTAATTGTCGACATTTATGAGTGCAACACAAATCCTGTGTGTCAGAGACTTTAATATTTCGCCGCCGTCGACAATTGCATCGAAATAATTCGACCGCGCACCAAACAAATGAATGCCGGTGCGAGATAGCGTCCCATTTCAAATTTTGGAAAGCAATCTTGTCAAAGACTGAGTCAGAATAGCAAAAGTTTTATTATTAAGCTTTGAGTATTCGAAACACGCGATTCCGTACCTAGTGCTAAATTGGCTGTTGAAAAGATTAGTGCGAGGCTTGATTTTGAAGTTTGAATATGGTATTTTGCAGTGGTTGCAATAAGTAGTGTCTATATACTTAAACTGCACGGGAGGACGTAATTAAGACTGGTACATCATCAAAAAAAATTATTCCTGAAATACAACGATGCAAATAATGAAAAAATTTAAAGACTACGACCGTATTTGAACCAGTGTCTTTTTGCCTAGCCGCGGTGCACGCTCTGCCAATGAGGTTTTCTAAAATGGCAATATCACCAGTTGGCGCTACCATGACGTCTAACTGGACAAGAAGTGTCAACATCCGCCAATCACAACACAAGAATTTGACACTTCTTGTCAGTTTGACCTTACGTCACGGTGGCGCCGATATTATCATTGTAGAAAACATCAAGCTACAGAGCCTAGTCAGCATGTCTTCAAATTTTGTCACTACCTGTTACAAGATCTATGCATTTTTGCATTTTAACTGGCTTTTCGCCGTCAGCGCACCCGATGAGCATCTATGAAACTAAATGTTCACCCTAATTTGTCGAGGGAAGAGATGTGCTGGAAGAGAGTTCCACTCTTTAGGCGTCCTAACGTGGAATGTAAAAGCAAATCTCTTTCTTCGAGTTGTTATTATATCAAAAACATAAGGGTGGAGAAAGTGGAAATGTATTCTGTAAAATAACACAAGGCATGCTACCTTACTCGAAGTTTTCCTCGAACTGAGAAAAAAAAATATATTTATTGAACCAGCTCAGATAATTGCACGAGAATCGGTTGAAAATTGAGACCTGCAGAAAAGAAAAGCCGGGCAGACATCTGTCAGAGAAACATACTTGTATATTTACCAGGGGTCACTAAACTACGGCCCGAAGGCCAAGCCCGGCTCGCGAGCCTGAGATCTGGCCCGAGGAAAGAAAGCAGGAGAGCCCACGGTCTACGCTGGGCCCTTTTGTAATCAGTCATGATGTTTTATTTCAAACTGTTAAATAAATCCCAGTCCTCACTGGGATTTATTTAACAGTTTGAAATAAAACCAATAATCACTTTTTTGCGGTATTATTTTTTTACAAGCACCGTCAGTTTGTAAAATAACCAATTGCTCATACTCATAGCCACTCATGAACATAATTAACACCTTGAGTATCTTATTCGTTATTTAGCTACCCCCTGAAGACTACTTAACTGTTTTTTTTTTTACCCCATGACCATGACCAGCCATCAAACCAAAGTCTTGGGCCGCGCGAATTTATATTAAGCGCAGTGTGACCCTTGAGTCAAAAAGTTTAAAACCCCTGATGTTTACGAAAGCCAAGCTGAAACGGGGCCGCTTGGCTCGCTAGGCTCGCTCGGCATATTATACTTTTTTTTATATTTGTTAATTTGCAATACTGCCTCGAGGACATTCATAAATTTGTTATGAAGTTGCAGCTTTGCCTTGAAAAGCAGGTTGTCCAGCGACTCCGGCCCTGTCTTCACCTAATAAAATAAAATAATAGATCTATTGGGGCTTTTCTCTTCAACAGAGTGAACGAAGATTTGTTTTGCATCACCTCTGTGGCCAAGATGTTTAGGAACGATTTGAGTCTCTGAATGTATCTTCAGGTTCAGATGTTTATTTCTTACTGGACTGTGTTAATTTTTGAACTCTTGGTGTAGCTGTTGTTTCGTGATGTACTTATTAAATGAAATAAAATTATTGTGCCAAAAAGTTTCTTAGAACTAAAAGGCAATAGGCTATTTGACCATTTTTTATGGTATGTTATAAAACGACGTAATAATAATAAAAATATTGATGAAAAATCTACTCCAATATCAGAAAAACTCCCCTAGATACAACGACGTTAAAAGCATATTTTTAAACTTTCCCAAAAAAAAAATATAGGTAATAAAGCCTACAAGCATGTGACGTCGGTCGTCGTCGTTGCGTTTATCGAAACGGTTTTATAACTAAAATGACAAAACATTTTATGGATTATTGAATGGTATTATTAGTTATTAATATTTTCATACTTTAAAATGAACTTTCCCAACTTTAAAGACTCATAAAACAAGCTACACGTAAGGTATCGAGCTCAAATTTTTAACGTAGCTTTTTATTTTGCTTGTTTTATCAGGATCTTATATAATTTTTTTTTCTACTGCCAAGAACCCTATTTCCAGACTCATAAATCCGAACAAGACGCAGCATTCTTGCTTGCAACCCAAATTACAAGTCCCCACATGGACCAACGTAGAGCAGTTAAATACCCGGTGAATACTGAACTCATTGCCCTCGTTTTGCATTTAAAACCAACCAGAAACTACATTCAGCCAGCTTTCTCAAAACTAGTCTCTAAATTCTTCGATTTAAAGCAGTTTAATCGTATTTTGAACGGTAAAATGTTTGTAAATCGGTAAGAACCAAGCCCCGACTCTGCCAAATTGTTTCCAGAACGTCTTAATGGGAAGACTGTTCTTACGTCCGCCAAATTAAGCGGAAAATTTTACAATGTGCGGCGCTTCTGACTTCATGGCTTTGTTGACGAATACATACATATTCAGATGCGTTATATTGTCTATACTATTATAAAGTTGTAAAAATAAAATGTCTGTACATTGAAGATATAAAAAAAAGATTAAGCCGGACTATTAGGAGGTAGCTAAACACAAATTTTTATTTATTATGTTCGTATGTGCCGTTGTGGCTACATCACGCTAAAAAAGGATTTCATCTTTTTTTTGGTAAATTTGGTGCCGTTTTTGGTGCAGTGATCATGATATTGTGCTATAGATGTGGAAAATACTAATTTACATCATAGTTAATATTATATTTTCTTCCGTTTCCGCAATTATTACTCATTAAAATAAAACAATTTAACGGATTATATCGCGTATATTATCTCATTTTAGTTCCCGAGCACATAGCAGATGTCAAGCACCGTCGGTGTAATAGGTCTGCAGTCTGTGAACATGTCATTGACAAACCAAACCACTCAATTAAGTTTGATTAACCTTCTATCCTTGCCAAAGAAAAAAACATTTGATCGCAAATTTGATCTATAATTTCATGTTTTCTTTTTGTTTGCCGTATCTTAATAATTTTGTGCATCGAATTACCGTAATGACATAGTTTGGGACGTATCCTAGGACACTAAAAGGTGGGATAGCAATTAAGTCTTGTAATTGTTTTCTGTATTTGTGCAAAAACAAGACGATTTGGCCCTAATTGGGAATGGCGGAATTTTATTTGAATTCCTTTTCTTGTTCCCTCGGGGAAACTGTTAGTTTGTACTTATTACTTTTTATTTTTATTACTACGCTGCTTGTAGAATCAAAATAATCTTGAAAAGGTTTTGCATTATTTATACATAAGTAGGTATTTTTAGAGACTTCACTGTCGTGGTTGGGGTATTTTGCTTCCTAATGCCTTAGAAATTGTGCATTTGGAAATTTCCTGTTATAAAAAATCCGATGAAAAAAATACGTTGCGTCAATGCTTCACAATTGCGTTTAAGAATAAAACCAGCATCTTATATTCGGCTTTGATAAAACAGTAAAAATATACATTTGGCTTTAAAGACTATTATATTACTAAAGTTTGTTTTTTAATTCAATAGACTAAATTGTCATTTCATCGATGTCTGTTTTAGTATTAAAAATTGATTGTAATGGAAATTTAATGGAAACAATTATGTATTAGCTTGTTAAATGTATTTCAGGTAAATATGCATCAATTGTATTATATCAGTTTAGCTCATATTAAGTGTTTCATAAGCCTATCAGCTGTCAAATTAGTCTACCGAATAAAAAAATGGACTTTAGCAGGTCCCCACAACTTCGTCAGCCGAGGAGAACAAATAATCACTACTCTTTTTTTCCTTCAGCGTAGCGAGCGCGCTGTACGTGTCGCGCCTGCATCACACTGCCACCGCTGAAGAAGTGACGCAGTATGTTCGCCAGAAAACCGGCTACTCGCTGCGGGTGTTCCAGTTGCATTCGCGCCACTACGTGCACTTCAGCTCGTTTGTAGTGCACGTGCCGCGGCCGCTCCAGGAGACCATCGCGTGTGCTGATTTCTGACCGAAAGGTGTCGTGTTTCGTCGGTTCCGGGGCAACCTACCGAATCCAACACCGGAGATGTCGACACAACGGGGCCACGCCGTTTTGCCGTCTAAATAAACATTGTTCGGTTCATGACGCATTGGTGTATACACTGTAATGTTATGTAACTTGTTTTTTTATAAATAAATAATAATAATAATAATAGACATACATAAAATTATTCTGTTTTTAGTATTTGTTGTTTTACGGGCAACAGAAATACATCATCTGTGAAAATTTCAACTATCGAACTATCACGGTTCATGAGATACAGCCTGGTGACAGACGGACAGACAGACAGACAGACGGACGGACGGATGGACAGCGGAGTCTTAGTAATAGGGTCCCGTTTTACCCTTTTGGTACGGAACCCTAAAAATAGCGTCACGTACACAATATTTTGGAGGAATACATATAATGCCCGTAGGGGCATAATATATATACCTCGAAAATGTTGTGTAGTATCTAGTAGTATCAACATAACATATTTCTACAGCTGAATAATTAAAAATGAATTTGAGCGCTAGCCAAGCAGACGAACAAGACGGTTCGAAAATAATAAGCAATTTATTTGAAGTCCGTTTCAGTTCAATTAAAATAACGTTTCCCGGATCACTCACTCGTACGGTACGCACACTTGAGTGCATCTTTCTCATATGTTCTTAAGAAGCGATTCACAAATTATTGACAGCCCGCTCGTTAAAGCACTTTGCCGACACATTCGCCGCCGGAGGCATGCCAAGATTCATGCACGTTTACACTACACGACATGGAAAAAGAAGACCCTTACAACTCGTGCCTTGTTCTGCATTAATCACAATGAACATATCTCAAGATGATGGTCGTAATACTGCACACACACACATGTGTATATATTTCTCATGCTCTTAAGAAGTGATTTACACAGTTGGCAGCCCGCTCGTTATTAGTATTTTATGCAACTGACACATAATGAGAGGCCTTAAAACGTGTTTTAAGGTTTTATTATGGACAGTTGCATACACTAGTTTATCTTCATCCATATCTCAAATTGTTTGCATATGTTTCATGCACGTCCATTGGCCCAGGAACCATGTTTACCTATATATCATGAATTCATGACGCGGCGTGGCGGCGGCCCGGATCTGAACTGTAATGATCTCGTAACTATACGATTGATATGTAGGTTTTATAGTAGTTTAGTCCACATGTAACATATATTGTTTTCCGTGTCCCCGAGATAAAAATAGCCAACGCAAGTGCGAGTTGTTTGCCACTTATGTTTTGAAATTCTTGACTCCCTTCACGGTGCCTAGGTCGGTTGCTCTGGTCCTTCTGCAGATATCTTCAGTCTTGATTTGATGTCGTAGAAATTTTGAACATAACCCTCTCCATATAACTAGCTCCGCCTTATGCCTATCGTATTTTATGTTAAGGCTCTATTGTACTGTTTCTGTTGTTGGTGTGCAATAAAGAATTGTTGTATTGTATTGTATTGTAAAGCTCTCGTGATGACTTTGAGCTTCCTTATAAGTCCCATCGTGAGCGACTATGGTGAAGGTCGCTGGAGTCCACGGGAGATGGCTGGTGCATACTGGTCGTGATGGTGTTCTTTAGCGAAGGCCTATGCCCAGTAGTGGACATCTTTTGACTGATGAGGACGATGATAATAAATTTTAGTCCATGTTTCACCGCAATACAAAAAATTACACGGTACTTTGTTGAATGGAAGACTTAACAAAACCTTCACCATTTATTATGATTATGGGTAATTCATAATGGGCACATAAGTGCATACGTATGAAACGATTTGCGAATTATTGGTGGCGTTCGTTAAAGCTATTTGTCGACACTTGGCTCCCGGAGGCATGCCAAGATTCATGTACGTACACAGTAATTGTCGCAAAGTCCTTTACATGACACGACTTTGTTAATAAAATGTTCGTTGTTATGGTAACACTGATTAGTCAGACTATTTCTTTAATTACTTTGATTTACAAGTAAAAAAAACTTGGTAAAATACATTTCGAGTTGGCTCACAAGCTACTAATAACAAGTCAAGGGAAACCGTGTTTTTAGATAACTCTGAATGGAGTATTACTGACTTTGACTGAAAAATAAAATTATGTCTCTATTCAGAAAAATATCCTATCTACAATATTTAAGGTACCATTCTCTTGATGCCGCATAACCGTGGAAGATTCTGTATAGTAGTGACGTGTAAAAGGTGGTACAGTATGTCGCTATGTCTGTCGTCTGCAGTTATTGCCAGTGATAGAATGTCACCTTTATGTGGTAGACCCAAATCTATTACATAGTAGTAACGTGTAATGGCCCCTCTAATCGCCGATCTTCGACAAGCATATGGGACGTGGTTATACGTTAGAAAGAGCACCATATATTTCCATCTCCTTCTATCATATTGCTGCGGCCCACATAGTATGACCTATGTTCGTCGTGTGCAGTTATCACCGGTGATAGAATGTCACCTTTATGTGGTAGACAATAGTCTACCACATATTATACAGTAGTAACTTGTAAAAGGTGGTACATTATGGCACTATGTTTGTCGTCTGTAGTTATCGCCGGTGGTAGAATGTTACCTTTACTTGGCAGACACAAGTCTATTATAAGTATAGCAGCAACGTGTAAAAGGAGGTACAGTATGACACTATGTCCGTAGTCTATTATATAGTAGCAATGTGTAAAAGGAGGCACTGTTTTAATCTATTGCATGTTATTTAAATTACCTACCCACAAGTTTTGCTCTCTAGTGTAGTAGCATCGTGTAAACGGTGGTACAGTATGTCACTATGTTATCGTCTGCAGTTATCGCCGGCTTTATGTGATAGACACAAGTCTATTATATAGTAGCGACGTGTAAAAGGTGGTACAGTATGTCACTATGTTATCGTCTGCAGTTATCGCCGGCTTTATGTGATAGACACAAGTCTATTATATAGTAGCGACGCATAAAAGGTGGTACAGTATGTCACTATGTTATCGTCTGCAGTTATCGCCGGCTTTATGTGATAGACACAAGTCTATTATATAGTAGCGACGCATAAAAGGTGGTACAGTATGTCACTATGTTATCGTTTGCAGTTATCGCCGGCTTTATGTGATAGACACAAGTCTATTATATAGTAGCGATGCATAAAAGGTGGTACAGTATGTCACTATGTTATCGTCTGCAGTTATCGCCGGCTTTATGTGATAGACACAAGTCTATTATATAGTAGCGACGCATAAAAGGTGGTACAGTATGTCACTATGTTACCGTCTGCAGTTATCGCCGGCTTTATGTGATAGACACAAGTCTATTATATAGTAGCGACGTGTAAAAGGTGGTACAGTATGTCACTATGTTATCGTCTGCAGTTATTGCCGGCTTTATGTGATAGACACAAGTCTATTATATAGTAGCGACGTGTAAAAGGTGGTACAGTATGTCACTATGTTATCGTCTGCAGTTATCACCGGCTTTATGTCATAGACACAAGTCTATTATATAGTAGCGACGTGTAAAAGGCCTTTTGCTCAAGTATAAGTGCTACAGTATGTCACAGCGACTCCGCCGTGCCTCATTACACATCAAACGATCAGCGCCGCTAAAACAATTTGTTTGCCTTGTTTCCTTAAGGCGCGTCTTCGTGTGTATTTGACCTACTTTAGTAACTTACAGTGTGTCAATCGGGTAAGGATGAATATTTTTATTTAATTTATTTAAACATAGGTTTGAAGGTACAAATAAATAATAAAATATTAACAAGCCAATTCTTGTTTAGATGTATTGGATAGTTGTCTCATCTTATTTGTAACTTTACAGTGCTGTCGTTCTACTGTACGACAGTGTACGACCGATTTAGCTCAGCGGGAGTAACGTTGCTTGCGAAGTTGAATGTCCTGGGTTCAAATCCCGGTAAGCTCAAATATTTGTGTGATGAGTATCAATATTTAATCCCAAGTCTTGGATATGTATATCCTATCTATATCATAAACGTGACAGTATGTATGTATGTTCCACTTAATCTTAAAAACAACTGGACGATTTTTTAAGAAACTTTCCAGTTATGTACCTTATATATCAGAATAGGACATAGGCTATAGTTTATGTCAAATTTCATCCCTTTTAGGGACGAAAAAGGGGGTGAAACTTTGTAAGCTATAAATTGCATCTCGGTGCGGACGAAGTCGCGGGCAACAACTAGTAAGTAAATATTTATTGTACTAGCTAGTACTCACAACACAAGCTTTATTGAGCTTACAATGGGACTAGTTCGATTTGTGTAAATAAATGTCCCGTAATATTTACACAGCTACATTTCGCTGCTACATATCATAGAAGTATGAAACTCAGTTATTTCAATACATACCCTTATCATCATCGTCATATTAGTCTAAAGTCGACGCTGTTGCTGCCTCCGAAGGATCCCCACAACGGCCGGTATTGCGCCTTCATCCAACGGTTTCCCGCGATCCTAACCAGATCGTCGGTCCATCTTATCGTGGGACTCTCTACACGCTAATATATTATATAAGTAAAAATATAATCATTTTTAAAGAAAAATATATCAAAATTTATCTTTTACAGTTTCTGAAAATTATGAAGTAGATTGCTCAATGTTCAATAGCCACGACGAAAGGGTACGAAAATCAAAATTCTAATTAGTTCGTCTGCAGATAATAAAATAATATTGGACACTTATTTTTACTATTTTTTTTCAAATTCATCAAAAAATACTTAGATTAATCGTATCAAGGCTTAGGAGTAGGGGCTCGTCGTGACGTCACTACTAAGTTTAATCTGTACCATACAATGACGTCACGCACGTGACATTTTGACTCAATGTATCTCCATTATTTTTTGACTATGTAAAAATGTGGCTGTAATTTAATAATAAATAAATAAATAAAAAGAAAAAATAAGTGTCCAATATTTTTTAATTATCTACAATACGGACTAATTATTAAAATTTAGTTGTCATCCCTATTAAGAAAAGCAGCTTTCAGAAAGTCACACTTTTGTGTTTTGTAGCTGAGCACAGATAATTTATTTTAAGATTGACCACAAATTGTAAACCGTTTCATTTAAGCCAGGCAAGCTAGAGTCTGGCTATAATATCTTTACCCCACCAATTTTAATTGTTTTATCTGTGCTTTGGTATATGTCATCACGGAATAAGGGCACTAAATAGTCTGAGGAATAATAAATAAGTCAATAACACCACATAATATATTCTCAGTGCACTTAAGAGGCTGCTAAAAGCTAAATGGCTTCACTTTAACATTATTTTAAACATAAACCATATTGGTGTTATTCAAAAGTTCTAAGATTGGTTAATCTTACCAGCCAAAGACTTAATGCAATGTAAACCTTGCCGCTTTTTAGGGATAATAGCTTCTTGCTGTTGCTTTACAGCATCGAAGTTAATGATCATGCGGAAAAGCAGTTCCCGCTGACCACTTTTATATATGGTTATCCCACAGTTAAACCTTTATTTTTTTTAAAACCAACTCACGTAATTTAAATTGTTTCTTAAGACACATAAACAACTTGACGTCTGTGACAGATACAAAACATTGCCATATTCAGTTTTTATATATTTGACAGTTCATTTGCTTGGAAGAGATAAAATGGTCCAACTCTAGGCGACCACTCTTTGGGCTTATGAATCCAAGAAAATAATTTTCTTAACACTACTGCAAACTGCCGTAAGGAAAAACTACAGCTGCAAGAATATTATTTCTGTGTATTTTCTAATTTATTTGGGGACCTTTTTCTACAAACAAAACTAAAATTTTACTGTTTGAGATACTCACACAAAACGTACAGGAAAATTATCACACAACTGTACATTTTTCGGACACATTTTTTTATTATTCAAATTGAGTGCACTCTTTATTCTGAATATACCTAACGAACTCCAAAAATCCATAATCTGAGACAGCGAGCGGAGGTTACACGTTTGTGTGAAAATGATTATTATTATCACATCCAAGACTATGTACATCTGTGTACGCTTTCCCAATTTTCTAGACTCATAAACATAACTATAGCACAGACTACAATTCCAGCTATTTTTCATTTCTTGCTAAATATCCAGACCGGCTTGTTATTTCTCTGTATGAGGCGAGTTCGATTCGGCGTTAGATTTCCCCAGGGATAGTTTGAGCTACATGGAGTTCGCTGGATGTTATTACTCAATTTCATATATTACTGTATGCGATATGTCATAGATAAACAACATGGGGATTGACTGCATTTAGTTCTGTCTGTGGCAAGTATAGGAAACAATAGCGTTTAATAATATTTAAAGTAGTATTATAACATGGAGTTCGATTGTAATGGATCAATGCAATCTATTAAATTGCAAGTTGGATTTGAATCTGCGACCACTTTTTTAACGCAGAAGTGCTTTGACCAACTGAGCTATCGCAACTTTACGTACGTGGCTTGAAATTCTCGAACACAATAATATTTACTTTGTAGTAAATTCGTTGTTATTTCAACTGTTGATATGATTTCTGGGATAATTACGCATAGAGGTCATACTTAAAATAATATTTAACCTACAGTATTAATATTAAAATAGTTAAGAATTATTTAGAAAAAATGACTGACTGTTGAGATTCTTTCATCTTTTCTCAACAGGTCGAATCTCCTAGCGTTTTGACGGCTCGGTTCTTGCGTAATTATTGTCTCATGATTATGACGCCGCTATGGTAATAAAAGAGAAGTCTTGATAACTGAATATTAGTATTGTACTGCTCGCTTTTTTATAATTTTTACATTCTAACTTCTTGATTAAGTAGTGTTAATATACAGAAATAGAGTGAGAGTATCTTTTGTTCCGTGCTTGGGAGTTGTTGTTTAACTTTATTGCTTCGTTTAGGCGTAAATATCTGGGTTAATAACTGTGCATGCTGTGTTTGCCTTACCTTATTATTTACGTTTATTAATGGTCTAATGATGGCGAACCTTAAGAAATATATATCTTCGACCAATATAAACTCAGCTTTGGAACTGTCTTTCGGTTTCATGAAAAGTTAATTCTTTGACGATATTTGCTGTGACGACAATGACGAAAAATAAACGACGTAGAAACGCTTAACATTGGCCCAACAGTGGTCTCCTCTTGGGAAATGCCGGTAGACTGACTTGTTAAAGTGCCCTTGCGGTGTACTTATAGAATACAGATGATTATTTTATTATTTCACTTACAAAATCGTGACTCCTTTATCTAGAATGTTACCATGAAGTTCAGACATATTTAGATTACCACCCACCAGTATAAACCCACCAGTGTCTCCCAAGGTACCGGCAGACGCGGAGCCCAGTAGTAGTGAAGATGATATTGTTTTACCTGAGCGTAGGCACCCATTAAGAGAACGCAAGCCTCCAGTGCGTTATGGATTTGAATTTGATTAGTTCTAAGCTCTGTTTGTATATGAAAATTGGTGTTTTGGATTACGTACCGTTCATATTTGTAACCAATATAATAGTCTGTAATAGTTAATTTTCTATCGTAAATTTAAGGGTTATGGGCTTCCAGCCTATGTAATATAAGGTAAATAAGGGAGGAGGTGTTGTATATGTAGGGTAGTTATCAGTTTGTTAGTTTCGCAATAAACGGTTGAACTGGGCACACGTCTATTATTTAGCAGATTACATTAGTGGTTATTCACGCACCAAAAGCACTTGTTTCTGTTCATTCCACGGACCTTAGTCAAGATACGCGAACTAACTCCGACGCTGCCCTCTCGCACAGTTTCTGGTTCATATTTTGTTATGTAATGGTTTAATCAACTAACAGTTATGCCTATCATAAGTAGCATTTATTTCTTCCACATATTTTCCCACAAAATCTACCAATAACACACCTTATTTCCAAACAAAAAGTCTCGTTTTGCAACCATCAACCATCGTTAAGTAAGTATTTACTAACGAAACGGCATCCTATTCAGGAAAATGAGTTCCATTCACGTAAATTGCCGCTCAACTGGGCCGTATGGAGACAGTCCGTTTGCCTAATATCAATCATTGTGTCCTTTTGATCCCAAATTAGGGGTCCCTATGGGAAGGAACTCGCGTTTCAGCTTTGTCTCACACAAGCCTTTCCAAACATTCAAGCCCTTTTCATACCTCAAACATAGCGAATATGATGTACATATAAGATATTAGTATACAACGTGTCTCTGGCTTCTGGACAAATACCAAAATCCCCAGTAGAGTTAATTGTCAGGAATTCTGTAATATTAAATATTATTTGCTTAGACAAAAGGAAAGAAAAAACATCCAAATTTAATTTAAACAATTTTATTTTGTGCTATATTAAAGCTCATTCATATAACAAATAGTAGGAAGACAAGTATGGCCGGAGTGCACTATGACGTATAAGTTCATGTCGGACCTCTCTTTCAAATCGCTGTCTAATTATTAGTTTATGTCATGCGTATTTTTTGGCTGATTTTAATTTTACTTTCACTTTTTGAAGTCGCTTTTACGGTATTTTGATAATGTTATTAATAAAAGCGAAAAAAATATATATTGTTATGAACCCTATTATAGTAAAAAACTGTATCAGTCGTTTGCAATGACGATAAGATTAAACTGACACTACAAGATGCCAAAAACGCTCTGGCTTTATAACGCCGAATCGGCTAAACGGATTTCAACTACTTTTTGTATACACGGGTAGCTGGGTATCCACAGATGGTTATAGGATACTTTTTATCCGACAACACTGAAGAAATAAATAGGGGTTATGACTTTTTCTCCTTTGCGAAAGAAATTTCGGGCATTTTCTAGTGAGGTTATGTAAATCTATTTTGGAACGGTAGCAGGCGAGGCGTTACACTTCAGTTACGAGGATCATTATCATTTCCTTACGAAAATAAATCAACAAAACATCAATCAAAAAACAACCAATACAAATGTTCCTAACAAAATGGGAAACAATTCAGGAGGCACAGGATAGCTGTCTGTTTCCTAAAATTTCTGTTTCTCAAAATGGTCTTCTTCCTATATTGTCAGTTTATTGATGTCCACTTCTTATACAGTCTGTTTTCCAAAATGTGTGCTTCTCAAAATGGTCTTCTTCATATATTATCAGTTTAGTGATGTCTACTTCTTATACAGTCTGTTTCCTAAAATGTCTGCTACTCAAAATGGTCTTCTTCCTATATTGTCAGTTTAGTGATGTTCACTTCTTATACAGTCTGTTTCCTAAAATGTCTGCTTCTTTTTTTTTTGTAACTTATGAAAATAACATTTTACAAAGTAATTATTACTCGCCAAACTGTGACGTTTAATGGCGAGAAGCGCTCAGTTTTCAAACACTTAATATAACTTAATTATATAACTACATGATATACAAATGAGCCGGTTAGAAAAATCTGCACACGCATCATATTTATTACGTAGGTACTTCGTCCTCGAGGACAGCGCGTCAGCGTGTTTACGATGAAACTGGCTTATATTTGAGGAGGAAGTCCTTAAGTTTTGATTTTAAAACAGTTGTGCGGGTATTGCTTAGTTTACATATTTTACAGTCGTGTCTAAGTAAATGAACCTTATTGTATTTCTCCCAGCAAACATTCACTCTCATGTAACTGACATTTCGAAAGTGCTTGTAACTAGGCCTACTTGAATAAAGAATATTTTGATTTCATTTGATTTGATTAAAAATTTTAGGTGCTAAATATTTTGAGGTCCTTTCACCGTAGTAGTTTTTTACACTCGGTTGAACTAATTTTCTCTGTGTAACACTTCTAGTATTAATCCTGTTATGTCTGCTTCTCAAAATGGCCTTCTTCCCTCATTGTCAGTTGCCAATGATGTATGATAATTCTTAAAGTGTCTGATTTTCTATTAGAAGGGATCTTTCTTGGTGCACCGAAAATAAATAAATAGTAAGTGTGAACTGTTTTTTAGGAGAATGCCATCATAGGGAACAAAAAGTAGACATTTTAGGAAAGAGACGTTCTTTAGAGGCCACTTTGTGAAACAGACATTTTAAGAAACGGACTGAACAAGTCTGAGCTACTCTACAAGTGTGGCATCGAGGTTTTAAAATATAATATCTAAAAACCAACAGAACATAAAAATAAACTATTAGTACATTTTGAGTAGACGCATAGTACACTATCGTGAAAAAAAATCCCACAACTTGTAAACTTAATATTACTAATTACAAAATAATGCCAACGATATAGCGATTGGGGCGGTTCGAAAATTCTCATTAAATTTCGTGTGTCCATCCATTTTAATCCAACCTATCATGCACCTCATTTAAGTTAAGCTTAACTAGAACTCATTTGATTGAATATCGATCGACGACCCGGTAAACATATTATTATTCCACCTATTATTATGAACCAGGAAATCGTGGTAAGGTCACGTATGAAAATATGTATACGATTTTGAATCTTACTCTGCAAACATAAGTTCCGAAGTGTAGTCATATTTTCAGAAGTGATTGTACCCTGTTACAAAAACTTCTATAAAACAACTTACGTACGTTTGATATGTCATCTCATAAGAACCGTGTCCCGTAGTGGTTATATTCTCTTTGCCGTGACCCGGTAAAAGTAAATTATTTGGTTTCTTTTCTGAGTCATGCATTTTTGTCTGTTAAATAGTCCTCTGCCCTATAATATGCCTTTGCCATTAGAGACTTTTTAAAGTACGTTTTTAGAGCTGAAAAAGGTAATTTTAAAGCATCATCCGGCAACTTAAGTTTTTTGCCTATACCTTTATATTAGACTGTACAAGAATGCCCGATTGTACTGCAGACACTACACATTAGCGCCAGCTGAGGCAAGGCCGAGATACATTGCCGTTATACTGAATCATTCACAGTCCTTCACGTATTTAAAAAAATATAAATAAAAAAAACCGACTTAAAAATATATCATATTTTTCTGGGACAAAAAGTAGCATATGTCCTTCCCCAGGACTCAAACTATCTCCATACCAAATTTCATTTAATTCGGTTCAGCAGTTTAAGCGTGAATAGGTAACAGACAGACAGACAGACAAACTTTTGCATTTATAATATTAGTATGGATTATATTTACCTATCTATATAAGTAATCATCGCCTGGTACCCATAATACAAGCTTAGTTTAGGACTAGGTTGGTTTTTGTATGATTGTCCCTGATCTTTTTTTTAATCTCGCCCTAATCTCGACTCGTACCGACGTGTAGTGTCAGTATAATCGTATTTCGACCAGGGGTGCCATTCTAATAATAACCGTTAAACTGCCAGCTCTTCCCTGATATTAACTAGACAAAATAAGTTTGGTCCAGTACCAGTTCGAGATTGCAGGACAAAAAATATATTTACGCAGCTGCTTGTCGAAACTGGCGTATACGAAACCAAGGGCAAGGCTTATGAGTAAGAATACTTAATACGTGTCTAAGGAATCATATTACAGCCAGAGCGTAAGCGGCCGAATGCTTAAAGCGATCCCACGGCGCTCCAATTAAAGGCAGAGTTGGTATTCGTCGGTGTAGTTTTAGACGGTAGTCCAACGCATTAGCCTCGGTTAGTCCATCATACCCACTTTGGTCCACCGACTTATGTGGGATACATAAACGCCATTGGGGCCCAATGTTAAAGAAGAGTAATATTACAGCAACGAGTCCATCAAAGTTGCGTTCAGTCGCTCGCTGTAGCAGTTACCCTCTGCAGACGGCCTTAACCTTGAATCTTGATCGAAAATAACCTTTTAAAGGCATTTACAAGATTTTCATCAATATTGTATAATTTCATCAACAATAGTGTTTACATGAACTGAAATTTAATTTCATGCTCCTGACGATTTATCTCTACAGAATTTTCATTAATGTGCTGGAATAATGGCAGCATTGATAAAAGGGGGAGCATAAATCAAGTCGTACGCCGGCTATTGTTAATATATTTTTCATAGTGAAACACCTAGGGTTGCGGAGGTCACGCATGGAGTTAAAGTACTGGAAGAGTAATCTTAATAGCACTAACTATTATGGTGTGAGTTGATACAAATTTATATATTTTGTATATTTACGTTTTTAAATAAATCATTATCATAATTATTTTATTTATTTACTTATTTTTATTTATTATCATTCTAGCCATAGGACGTCCACTGCTGGGCATTAAGTTTTAAATATATATAAGAATAAAATAAAATCCACTTAGAGGGTCCACAACAGAACTGTGCGTTTTGCTAGAAATTTTCTGCGTCGCACGACTGAACTGTGGAGTAAATTGCCGCCGGCAGTATTTCGGACTGATGCAACCTTCAAACCTTCAAGAAAAGAACGTTCTTCCACCGGAAAGGCACTTGTGGCTCCTCTGGTGTTGCAGGTGTTTATGGGCGACGGTGATCGCTTACCATCAGGCGATCCGTCTGCTCGTTTGCACCTATAACATAAAAAATACGATTTAATAAAAATAATTAAGCTGTTGCAAGGATAAAAGCGGATGAAACTGGTTTAATATAACGAAACCAGAGGCGAACCTATTATTACGCATAGTTGACACGTATCCAGGGGTCGTGATATGTGGTTCGACGCTGACAAACACTTTTCGAATACTATTAGTATAGCATGTTATGCTGCTATCTATTTTTCTGTCAGCCTCTGCTTCGTTAGCCATCACCCGGTGCTCATTAAGTAGATAAATTTCGTCCATCATTCTCGATACATTCGGCAGACATGTCCGACTTATGCCAAATTGCCGAATCTCCATATGAGCTTGGCGATATTGACACCCTCTACAATAGCTGATTTGTTAAAATGTCAGGCTCAAATTAGTAAATGTAATAAGTTTCTGTAAAAAAACAAAAAAATTGACAAAGTTTTTTTTGCTAACTGTATTTTTTTTTTTTTCAATATCCGTCAACAATTTTACGAGACGGTTATTGAAACCCAAAAGTCTGTAGTTGAGTTATTTTACTATAGAGTTTCTATAACAACTTCCTGACTCCATCATTAATTAAGTATATCAAGGGCCCGTTTCTCAAAAACTTGTAACTTGTATTAAAAGCGGAAGTCTTTTTCCAACAATATTAATTAAATAGAGGCTAAAGTTTCTTATACAAGTTACAAACGCTTATGAAACGGGTCCCAATATTGTATACCAAAGTAAAGTATACCAAATTTTAGCCCAATCGGAAACCAGGCAGCGGGTCAAATAGAACTCGCAAGATTTGATCTACACTAACATACATATACATGTCCCTACTAACAACAAACTTATAAAAAAACAGGGTGACAGTTACTAAAATTGATGGCAATCTAATTAACTTTTTATTTAACTATCATTTCGGCATTTAAAATCACGTTAAATAGCACTTGGTGCAACCGATACTGACATAAAAAATACTATGATCGTATTTCAAAACGTTTGTTCATAAAATATCGGTTAAAACCCGAAGTAGTGGACGCGGCAACGGGTTTATTAATTCACTATGCAAAAAGCAAATAGTTGAGGTTTGTTTTGTTTGATTTTCGGCGGTAGTTGAATGTTTTTAAACAAAGCCCGTCAGAAATGAACAGGATTTAAATGTAAATTTCAGATTATGTCCGACAAACGTGATATGTTTTAACCTGCACCGTGTATGAATGAATATTCACAGTCAATTAAAGCCCGACGAAAATGTGAAAAAAAATAAACTTAAAGTGCTACGGTGTGTGAGATAATAGATAATTACCAACCATACCACTGTAGTAATACTTATCTCGTACTTATACTTATCGTTATTTTTGCAAGTTTTGAAACTGAACCAAAACTGGTTCATTGGTTTAACAGCTATAATCCAACAATAGTCACCTCACTCACGCCTCCCGATGAAAAAAGTGTTATAAACTCGACGCATGTATCTCTGTTTGACATCGTAACTCTTAAATAATAAATGTTAAAAGGGTAAATTTTACATAAATCGATATAGATAGTCTCATAGAAAGCTCAATAAGGCTTATGTCATGAGTGCTAGACGACGATATATTTAATATATAAAATGCTTTTATACATAAGAAAGCAGCCAAGACTCGGAAACAAATATATAATATAATATAGCCTGTTCACGTGTCCCACTGTTGGGCAAAGGCCTCCTCTCTTTTTTATATAGGTAATAAATAACATCTAGACTGAAGACATGGATTATCATTTAGTGTTTTGTGTGTGAAAAGTGATTTAATCGTGAGTGATCTAAGTAGTTTATTTTAATCATGTTAATAAATGCTCAGAGCATCTGAGCGGCATATTTATTATTATTTTGTTTTAAGATCAATGCACGTAAATTGCCTTCCTAATTTTTATTTTTTGGGATTTTGGAATTAGCGTAAAGTGGAAGTATATTCATTTTAATTATTGTGTTCATGTTTGTCATAGTTATACTATTCTTTTCTGATATATCTTACAGATTGGTCTTAGTCTGATGCCCTGTACCCACACAGGTCGTTTGTCACCAACAAGGTTCATGCTGAAAATCAGCGTTGCGGCCTGTGCGCCCAAGCCCAGCATGTGCTACACATGCTGGGCTTGGACCTTTATGCTTGCATACTGACGCAATTATACTATACGTTTTGTTTTGTCATATGGATGTGTGTATGAAAAAAAAATGTATTTTTCTTTATTTCTTTCTTTAATCTTTTCAGTGATTTGAAGGTAAACAGAAGCTAATGATTTTGCCTTTTTTTACGTGTGCGGAGTTTATTATCGTCTCAACAATAATTAGTGGGGTTGACAAAACATGGCACATCTAGCGTCCGTCTCTATAATACCCTGTTGATACATAAAGGCAAGTAGACGCGCCAGGTACCAGCAGAAAACAGGCACATTAATTACGATTCTGACCTTGTAGGAAATGACTGATTTTAGATTGTAATAAAAGGCGTGAAAAATGAAATGTTACTGTTAAAAGCTGCGTGGAAACAAGACAATCCTTTCATGGAAATATTTTTTCAATATGGAAGATATTAGTCTTCCGATAGTAGTCTGCAGAAAGGTGTTATAATGTTGACTTTGGTAATTTCGAAGTTCGTAAAAGAGATTATTTCGTAATAATAAAAATAAAATCTACAACTGCTATAAAGTTGAAAAATGAAAATATTAAAAAAGATTGTAACGGGCTATTATACGTTGTATATGTCGTTCGTGTTGTCAGGTCGCGGGGAGTCGGTGGACGAGGTCTGCGCATGATCGCACCCTGTGGCGAGCTATAGCGGAGGCCTATGTTCTGCAGTGGACGTCCGTGGCTTATATATCGATAAACAGATAGTTGTGTCGTTGTAGCTTCATTACGCCAAAACGACTAAAGGTGCGTCCACACTTGTATCATTTGCTCGTATCCGATCACCGTGCCGTGGCATGAGTGCGTATCGCGCTGCTTGGAAGCTCACTGTCGGCGCGCCGATCATGCCGCACTCTTCCGATATAAGTATGTGATACGCGTAGCAAATGGATTTCGAGCGATCAGATCGGCGCAACGTTCAAACGCGTGATCGTGACACGCGATCATGCCACGCGACGATGATCTGATACGGGCAAATGATACAAATGTAGACGCACCTTAAACGGATTACAACTATTTTTGGTATATGTGTAGCTGGGTATCCGCAGATGGTTTGTACTTTTTACCCGAATACACTGAAGAGAAGATAAGGGCTATGACTTTTTCTCCTTCATGAACGAAGTTGCGAGCAACTTCTTGTTTATAAATAAGTGCTTAAAAAATTGATTTGAAGTTACACGATAGCACGTTTAAATATAGGTAATATAATATATTTAATTACAATGGACAATTAACAAAGCAATTAAATAAATCATAAGACATTATTATATGGGTCACTCAAGTTTTTGCTGTATCTCGTTGCCATAGTTACGTCTGATGTCACTCCTTAAAATTACGATTTTAAACGATATAAAGGACAAAAATATTTTTCACCTCACTCACTCAGAAAAGTTCCATTTGCGTGGAAAAGTGCACTTTATCCACTAGCGTTGAAAAGTCATTAGAAGTTCGATGTTTTTGTATGTTTACTTGTTTATTTTGTTATGATTATGATTTATAGATTATTATCAATAGTTTCAAACGAAAAAATTACTTACAAGTAACCGTTTGTATACTCAATCTATACAGTATATACAATTAATCTTATTTTGGCGTCGGTGCCATATAAATAATGTGTAAAATATTGAAAAATGACGATTTTAGTAAGTTGTGACACGGTGGCACCGACTCCAAAATAAGATTAATTGTATATACTGTATAGATTGAGTATACAAACGGTTATTTGTAAGTAATTTGAAGAAACTGAATTATGGCGTTATTTTTTTACTTTTTAGTTTTTTTTGGAGTCCGTTTTATTTTTTTGTAAAAAGTTTATTTTGACTACTAAATATTATGATTAAGATATATGTAGTACCTATTCGGACATGTAAATATTATTATAAATATTGTACCATATTAATATTCTGCTTTACTAAATTTGGACAAATGTAAGTATGCGAAAAAATATACGTATGCAAAAAGTAATTCGGCGATTAAATAAAAAATAATAATTGAAATTAAATGATTCTGCTCAAAGTTGGTAAGTACGCGAAACGAAAGTATGGCATTCGATTTCATGCAACATATAGTAAACCAACAAAATACCTAGTAGCCCACGCGGTCTAAACCACGGGAAAATCCTAGTTGCCTATACATATTTGACATAAGACGAGACAGATTAGATAATGGGCTTTTTTTATAATTTGTCGGGAAAGGCACGACATTATGTTGGACGGAAATATGAAAACTGCTCAATACAATTCTGTACCTTTAGGTCCCCGACAATTTCCTATCGGTGAACGATCAATTATATAAAAGCGCCCATAGTTTTCGTTACCGTGAGATTGGAGCAGCAAGCTACACAGGTGGCTAGGTCGTCTGAGATAGCGCGGACATACGCCAGGCACAGCGCTCTCAGCGCCCCTCCCGCCGCGCAGCACAGCGTCGAAAGTCCGCGCGTCGACACTGAACATAATTTTTTTTATTATTGATGTCGAGCCGAGTAAATGTGCTGTATAAACACTTCAGAAAGTTCCAAGCGAGATAATCATACTTGTAGACATTTGTCTCGGAAACTTATGGTGCCTGATACAGCATATAATTTGTAGGTATCATCATGGATCCCGATATATTGTCGCGGTGACGTGCGCATCACTTGATTTGTATGTTGCTTTTAAATTTGCGCATTTAGATTTCATAATGTACTAGGTGAGCTTCGATAGCGGAATAAAAAAAGTCATAACCCTCTTTTGTATTCCAACGTAGTTGAGTAGAAAGTATCCTGTAACCATATGTACTTAGATGCCCAGCTACTCGAGTACCTACCAAAAATAGTTGAAATCCGTTTAGCCATTTTGGCGTGATGGAGTCATAACGACACATACAATACAAACATACAGAAAATATTTTGTATGTTTGTATTGTATGTCGATGCAGTGACCTTCAAATAGTCGGTATCACTTATAAATAGACACTTCATTTTTACAACTTTAAAATAGATTAGAAGTCATCATATTTGAGTAAGACTGGAGTGCCCTGGAGCCTTCCAACCGCCGTTCCCGTGTGTGATAATGATAATTATAAATCGACGTTTATGAACCAAAAAAACTTTTTAACAAAAAAATAAAACCGACTCCAAAAAAAAGTAAAAAGTAAAAAATAACGCCATAATTCAGTTTCTTCAAATTACTTACAAGTAACCGTTTGTATACTCAATCTATACAGTGCAGGATTCGTCCTAAATACAAAATGAGCATCCGTTACAACCTTCGTCAAAATTATATACAACTATTTATCAGCGACAAGCTTCGTCCAAATGATACATTATAGCAATCCGCAACACGCTTCGTCAATAACAAATAATAATCAAACTCCGGCCTGACCAGCACCTGGGGCAAACGTTCCAAAGATGCTAGCAGCATTGCCCCGCTGTATCGCTAGCGATATTTGCTGAACCAGGTACGAGCCAGACCTGGGGTCGCAACCTCTTTCCCTCAAACGTTGCCCTATTTTTTTGATGAATGACTTGGCCTCGGAGCACCATGGACCACTCGTCTCTACAGCTACCGGAACAAAGTCATAAATTGGCTCCAAATTTGAGTATTTCGCATGCTTATGCTTAGCTGCAATTTCAGCCGCAGTTCCTGCTTTGCTAATAGTGTGCCCAAGGTGAGAGGGAGCGAATGTGCTGACACACGTCGCATCCCAAATAAGGCTACGACCTTTTGCCCATGGAACCAGTGTCAACCCGTCCGGTCTCCTACCATCAGTCCTACTAAGACCTTGAGGCTCCAGTATACATGGCATATTGGCGGAGACCATTGCGCGCCGTATGATGTCATTTATTGCGTAATGCCTTGAAAACCTACCCGCACTCCGAACGCAACTTAAGCCATGATGGCCATTCGCCTCAACCGATGCCCCACAAATACATTGGTGATGCTCGCACACCGAACACCCTAACCTAAGTGCTACCCCCACTCTTAAAGACTCATTATCCAGAAGTGTACCTAAGTGTGACGATGGTAATGCGTGCAGCCAAGCTCCGGACTCCGGCTCCACCACAGCTCTCAATCGAGCCTCATCTACCCCGGACGCTGTTTCCAAAAGGCCGCCATAAGTCTGCCTGCTCAGTATGTCGTCCCAGGATCTTTGTGACTTCAAATTATCGGGTCTTGCATCATTAGGACACCGAACCTTCCACTCGAACAAAGCCTCCTTCAGAAAAGGAACTTCAATATTGTCACCGTTCACAGAAAAAATACGAGTGACAAGTTCCATGGATGCGTGTGTGGAAGCCAAAAATGCGACAAGCCCAATATCTTGTACTTGCCGAACTCCGAGCCCACCATAGCGAACGGGTAACACAGCCTGAACCCATTGCGACTCAAGAAACCTTACATTTAGTAACGTTTCAAGGCCATGCTGCAGAATTTGGTCAAACTCCAGAATTTCTTGAGGGAAGAGCCAAGAGGGCGCCGTTCTCAAAATATAGGTCATACGAGGCATTGAAAAGGAGCTGCGGAACAAAACCAGAGCGACATGCGCCGATAACTGTTGTAGATGGGTTAAAGATGCAGACAAAGCATCAGACTTCTTTTTAAATGCGGCGGGAACGCCTTCTGAAAAAATCGGTGCCCCTAAAAGAGAAAAGGACCCCCTGTCTACAATTTTCAATCCTGGAAGAACCGATTGAAGACCAGAAATAGGCACAGTTGAGCTACAGGGGAACAACTCACATTTCTCAGCATTGACCTCTAAACCAACGGCCGATAAAATTGGCAACAACATTTTTACATCACTAAGAACTTCCTGCGGCTCTCCTCCTATCGTACCATCATCTAAATACCACACGTTTAAGGGAGACCCAACTGCAGTAATACATTTTTGAATGGCCAGACAAAATATTAAGGGACCCAACGGATCTCCCTGCTGCGCACCAACTTGTGAAGACAAAGCGTTGCAGTTATAAAAAAAGCTTACTAGGCGAGGCATAGCACTGGTACAGGAATGGATATAGAGAAGGTACCAAATCCTTAACCTCCTTTAGCAGCGTATCTCTCTCAAGGCTATTAAAAGCATTTTTTATATCTAGCTTTAATATAACTTTATCTTCATTGTCATATGCCAGTGCAAAAGAACGTGTGGCATGAATTGCTGCTTCACAACCCAAAGGTGTGCCAAAACCAACTTGATGGGGTTGAAGGTAATCCGCCATTTTCTCCCTAACAGAATGACAACCCAGCTTGGCAACCAGACGCCTTATGGTATTGCCGATAGCAATAGGTCTAATGTCTCCTGTTTTCTTTTCCAAAGCGCACATGGAAGCTCCGTACAAATATGGACAAACTTGTGGATGAACCATTCCTCTTAAAAGAAAATTGCACAGCCTCGTTAAAGAATCCAGTAATTTAGTACCGTTACATCCTGCAGAAGAAGATGTTAGCTCCTTTAAGTGTTGAGGTCGAAGGCCATCCAAACCAGCAGCCGATCCATTATAAAAAGACCCCAGAGCGTTTACCATATCTGATGTCGTTACGCTTAAAAATGGAGTTGATAAATCAGGCTCAGCTGGTACCACATGCTGCCTTGACGGTGAAGGATGTTTATTTTTTAAAGCCCTCAGAGTATTGTCATCATTGGGAGCCAATGAAGAGTCCGACATTAGGAGGCGGGCCGCACCCCGCAAATCACCTTCGTGTACCTTTGCTTCTATCGAGCTATAAATAGATTTTGGTTTGAACTTTACATTGTCCGGAAAGTATACACAATTGCCCTCGATATTTTCCTTCACCTTTGCCGTCAGAGACTTCTGAACAGTACCGTTAGGAACTCTAAGAGCTGTGAAAGAAAAAGAGAGTAAAGTGAACCAATCCTCCAAACTATTTGTTTCCAAACACTTATCTATTATACCGCACAATTTGCCAGCTGCCAGGCTTCTGGCACCCTTAGGTATGTGTTTTAGCACACGAACGTCACGCTTAAGTATGGGGAGACTTTCTAAGCTTGTGCCATTTGCACTATCACTTCGAATCCCAGCCGCAATATTCTCAGAGCCGTGAGATACACCCACATCCTTGTGCACCTTCGAAATATGTACGTTGAGACCTCTAGATCCAGCAAATACTCTACAACAATGAGGACACGATGACTCCGTCAGGTTGCCCATAATTAAAACAACATAAAATTTTATATAAAAATAAAAAAATAAAAATATACTCCTTAAAATACAATAATAAAATGAAAATCATGCAAAACATGAGAAAAAAAACAAAATGTTACGTCGCTCAACTACGAGCATAACACAAATAAAAAACAAAAGAACAGAATAAAAACTAGCACGTACAAAAATACAACATTGATAAAATAAAAATAAAAACATGCCACTATAAATTTTACAAAAGACATCGTAATTAAAATACTACACTTATGGTTTCCTAAATACCATTTCAAATTCAATTAGAGCGTCAAAAATTAAAACATACACGTCAAAATTAAAATTAATAATAGGTACAAAAACAGTCAATAATTAATTATGTACGCGTTAATAATAATAATAATAATAACAAAAAAATAAATAAATAGTCCATACGATGAGATTCGAACCCACGACCACAACACGCGTCTGCTGTTTAGTGTAGTTTTAGTAGTCCGCGTCTTCGCCACTGCGCTGCGCCGCGTTAAGACTTCCTACTTTTTGCGACGGGTACACGGATGCTTACAAAAATAACTCTCACCCAAATCACAGATGTGACACTTTAGCACTTACGTTAATACGTTATAATAAGATTGTAACAAATGTTTCACGAATTCACAACACCGCTAGTTATCTATACAGTATATACAATTAATCTTATTTTGGCGTCGGTGCCATATAAAGAATGTGTAAAATATTGAAAATTGATGATTTTAGTAAGTTGTGACACGATGGCACCGACTCCAAAATAACATTAATTGTTTAACCTTCTTCTTTCTTGAGCGTTTTATTTGATCAGCTATCTGTTTACCAAACATAATTGAGATCCGTTTAGCCGTTTTGGCGTGATGATGACAACCATACAAAAAATAACCATTCTCCTGGTAACTTAGTAACAGTGGCGTGTTATCCATATAAGCCGACTGCCACTGGGTTGCCCAAGGAAAGGCTTATAACCACCTTTCTCTTTAAATATGAGTAAATGAATTACGAAAAGGTTCTCCGAATTAGTCAGTATTTGTTTAAGGAATCTTTCAAAATCATAACTGAGCTTAGACAAGTATCATTTGAATAAATTAAGGCCGTTCAATGCCATTTAATTAACTTTTAAAGGTAATTCTCAAATCACAATGAGATGTTGAATAGAAATCTAGTGAAATTTGAGAGACGATGCTGTCTTTAGAATTTGTACGTGCATATTCGCAAACAATTGTATTACTCAGTTTAAAAACAGTAGTAGGTACGTGTTATCAATGTTAAGCATTTGTCTTTTGCGTTGCAAGTAGTCATAGTCATATCATTAATTATATTAGGTGGTAGTTACAGATGTGGTTTGGACAAGGTCCAACATAAACTTTGTAAAGGCACTGCAATTTATTTTACAAGAATAATTATTGAATATTAATTGGGTACATTTCTTGCTTAATATTAAAACATCTACATACTGTTTAATTATTTTTATATTCAAAAAAATCTTGTAGTAATAACAGTATCTAATAGATTTCGAAATATTAAACCTAACAGGTGTGATTATTGTCTTCTACTTGCGAAGAATTTGATTTGTTATCACCATCAATATTGATTAATTATATAGTTTATTTGTGTATAAAGTATACTACCTACAGTTCTATGAAAAAAATCTGATGTACTACACGAGTTAATATGCTACATCCAAAAGTGTAAGTAACAGAAAACAGAGAAGAAACAGAAAACAGTTGTAAAGTGTGTAAGCTATTGATTAAGTATATCAGTAAACGAAAATTTAAATACTGTTACTATTATTTTCTGACCAATTCTGCTATTCATGAACTTTTGATTAACTATAAACCTAAAAATTAAGCATAAACTGACGGTCGTATAGCCGACATGACCCTCTTTTTAACCGACTTCGAAAGAAGGAGGAGGTTCTCAATCTACCAGAATATATTTTTTTTCAGTATGTTTGACTGAACAGTTAGATCTGATGATGGAATCCATGAGGAACCGAAGAAACACTTCAAATATTATAGGCATCTATATAGTGATTTTGGTATCTGGATCGGTGCCAAGGGCCAACCATGTAATGTAAAAAAAAGTGGTCACATGTAAGTAAACTGAAGATACCTATACAGTTACTTTTACTCTTTTTTTTGAGACGTTTTTCATTTTTGTTAAAAAGTATTGTTTTGCTTTAACCTAGTCTTGTCTCGACTGGAAAGTATACTATATCCATCTGTTTATAACCAGTTACTCGTCTATAAATCCTTTTTGAAATCAATTCTGCCATATTGACGTGATTAAACCGTAAAAACACATACAAATACAAAAAAGAACAAATCAGTTACCTTCAAATAACCAGTTATGTTTTGTAGAAATATTTTCAATGTACAGACATTTCATTTTCACAACTCTATTACAGTATCGATGTTTATACTTGGTAGATGTGTTAGCTCTAAAGTTCTATCTACGGTTTACAGCCTGTAAATAAATAATTTTGAATTTGAAGTATGCGGTTTTTTCAACAAAAACGCAAACAACATATACATTCTATTTTGATTCTACCGTTTCAAACGATGTTTACTGTGACTAAAGTCTATACAATATATTGAAATAAAACAATTTAACGGATTATATCGCGTATATTATCTCATTTTAGTTCCCAACGTTTCGGAAGCTTTCCAGCTTTCCATGGTCACGGGAGGACTGAGAAAAAAAAAACTACACTACGGTCTACGGTCTACGGGCAAGTTGATGGTGTAGCAATGGGGTCTCCGGTGTCTCCTGTCGTCGCCGATATTTTCATGGAAGACTTCGAGGAGAGAGCGCTTTCATTGGCACCTGTCAAGCCGAGGATCTTTAAAAGATACGTAGATGATACCTTTACTATTTTACCTAGATCTAGTGTTTCAGCTTTCTTAGACCATCTGAGCTCCATGCATAGTAAAATTAAATTCACTATGGAGTTGGAAAATCAAAATTCACTTGCATTCTTAGATGTGCTAGTAATTAGAGGTCCTAAAAATGACATAGGTCATACTGTATATAGGAAACCTACGCATACAGATAGGTATTTGAATGGTAAATCTCACCACCATCCCTGTCAACTTGCTACAGTGGGTAAATCTTTGTTTCAGAGAGCCAGGGGTATCTGCGACAATCAACATCTGACTGCTGAGTTACAGAATGTCAAACGTGCGCTTCGAGCCAACGAGCTCCAGATACCACGTTCCAAGCAGAATCCCAGTATGAAGAAACCAACAGTCGAGCGTAAACCTGCCGTATTACCATATGTGAAAGGGGTCACAGACAAGATCGGAAACATCTTGAAGCGTGCTTCTATAAAAACATATTTCAAGCCGTTGAAGAAGGTGTCTCAATACCTTAGACCCGTGAAGAGTAGCACCCCTTTGCAGAGTGCAGGCATTTATAAGCTGGACTGCGAGTGTGGTCTTTCATACATTGGTCAAACGAAACGCAGTGTATCAACCCGGGTGAAGGAGCACATAGCAGATGTCAAGCACCGTCGGTGTAATAGGTCTGCAGTTTGTGAACATGTCATTGACAAACCAAACCACTCAATTAAGTTTGATAAACCTTCTATCCTTGCCAAAGAAAAAATATATTTTCCCAGGATGCTACGCGAGGCTATTGAGATTAAAAAACATCCTAATTTCAATAGAGAAGATGGATTGTCACTACCACCAGCTTGGGATCCTGTAATACATCTCATCAAGGAACAAGCGAGACACAGGACTGCAAAACCTTAATTTCCGAACGGTGTAAAATATCTTATCTGTTTAAAAGTAGTTTAATAGTGTCTGTTTTTAAATATTATAATTAGTAATGAGCCTGGGAGTTTTTCTTTGCAGCGTTTCTTTTCTCCTCAGTATGCCTCATTTGTGAAATGCTGCTTGGTAAATTATTAGAATAAAATAATTAAGCCCTTCTGGCACATGTGTAACTGTCTTTACAGCTTAGGCCCATCTGGCATGTATGTACACCTTTATTTGTGTTTTTTCAAAAAATGGGTAGTTTGCACAAATTGTAACTTTGACAGAGGAAAATACATCTTTTCTCAGTCCTCCCGTGACCATGGAAAGCTGGAAAGCTTCCGAAACGTCGGGAACTAAAATGAGATAATATACGCGATATAATCCGTTAAATTGTTTTATTTCAATGAGTAATAATCTATACAATATAGTTTAATAATAAATCGGGATTAGAGAACAATGGAAGTGTTAAACGTGAGAGCTTTAGATAGTTAAGTGCTATGCTTAAATCTCTAATTGAATTTGACACAAACAAACGAAGTCCAAATATTATGATAAAAATATTCTTTGTTCACGGGGGAGGAAAAAGTCAGAGCCCTTTTTGTTTCAGCACTGTCGAATAAAAAGTATCCTATAACCAGAGAGTATAGAAGACATAGAGAGGCAAAGATGAACTTCGGTCGAATAGCTCCGTTAAATTTCACGAGATGTCATTAGTGGTATCGTTGGTGTAAGATGCACTTTTACATAGTCTAAAATCAAGTCACTTATCGAATAAAAACGTAGCATTTCACTAGATTTTAATTTTTAGGACCAAAATTTACTGATATATGACATATAAACCCGATATACGATATAAAATGATATATTATCTAATTTGTTTTAAGCGCCACCTATGAATTATTCTCTAAATCGCTTGCTTTACTCGTTCAATAGACTAGTCAAGGTACGTAGTACGTAGATCTATAGATGTCGCCTCATTTTCATACAACTTTGGAGTTGCTACTTTTGTAATAGGCGTAGCTAGAAATCGTTCTTGGCTGTTAAGCGCTGTAAGCATACATCTATTTTAGTGCTCACTCTAAAGAGCTCTCTTTAAAGTTTTGTTCGGAACACGAACACGACCCGTCGCAGTCTAACTCAGTATTATTGTGCCTGGTTCTTTCACCCTATAACAAATTCGTGGGATTCGGCTTCATAAAATATTTAACACTAATACAATTATTTATATTTAACTACTAAGACACAATTTCATGAACGATATAAATAGATCATCAAAATGAAAATATTCTAACATCGCCAATATTATAACTTAAAATCTATTAAAACGAGTAAAATGCATGCACTAAAAATAAGGTAAACGAACAAGGAAATTAAAAGAAAAATGCAATAACTAACAAAATAAAACCTTTGAAATCCTGGGATTCGAACTTGCACCCTCGCTTTCTTAAAGCGGGCGCACTTCAGCTACGCCACGACCAGGCTTAATGATCTGTGCGAAATTAGCGTATGTTTTCGAATAGTCTTCCTATCTGAAAAGACTCATTTCATTTTGTGGCTTGTGTCCAACAAAAGCGACAACTCGAGAATGGTCTATATAGTGATAAGGTTACAGCGTGTTAATGGGGAATGGATGAAAATTTTCAAAAATCTTGAAATTTTGTTTATAGGTAGGAATAAGTCTCCTTATCGTCAGAAAAACATTACAGATTTTGCTGTGGCTTAGAAAAAAAAAAAAGATGAAAAGGTGTTGGTGGGCCTATATGACAGGTATACGGTACGGCAAATGCACCATTGAAGTTTTCGATTAAAATGGCTGTAAATGTACTGTTATTCTTGCCGTACCATATAAGCTGTCATATAGGCCCACAAAATAAAACATAGAAGCATGGCACAGGTAAAGTTGAGGATCTGTAATTATATTTATAAAAAAAATGGTCTAAGACAATTATCCAAGGAGGAAACGGGGAATTACGTTTGTATGGAGGAACGGCCATTAGTATAACCCGTTCTAGACCGTCCGATCCTATCCGATCCGATCCAAATTATCGGATAAATCGGATAATGTATTCTGCAACAGATCCCAATTTTTAGGGTCTGCATCCGATTTCATCTGATAAATAGGATCGGATCGGAAGGTGTGCAACGGGCTTATATCCTCTTAATGTTTTGTAGGGTAACGTTCCGAAAACAGGAGCATTACATTCTTAGACCAAGAAAAAAAGATAGACATTATGAGACCACAAAAAACCATGCCAAAGCCAACTTCACGCGATACAAATACAAACAAATCATGTGTGTGAAGTTGTCTGATTTGTCAAAACCATGCCAAAAAACCGGTCAAGAGCATGTCGGACCATGCTCAATGTAGGTTTCCGGGAGCCATTTACACAAAGAAACTACAGATGAAAAAAATACGATATGAAAAAAAACACTAACAAAAGAGCGTATCTCCCCAGTACTTACGTCCTTTTGCTGAGAACGCAGTTTTTAGGCAATAACTTAATAACGGTATGTCCCATCACGTTGAAAACAATTTTCGTTGGTAGTATTTATTAAGTTTTATATTTGTGAATTTTTTCAAATTTTTTGAACATTCCCTTTAGAAAATAGAGGGGGCTACAATTTTTGCTACTTTCGGAGCGAATATTTCCGAAGATATTCACTAATCGTATTTTTTTTTAGGAATCTCAAAGTGTTTTTAGAAGAACTGTCGAATGATGTGCCATATATTAATATATATTTGCTGAAATATTTTTTTTTCAGTTTCGGTTACATGTATGGAGTGCCCCCCCTAGAAATATATATTTTTTATTTAACTATCAAACTAAGTAGCGGTTTACACAAGACACCTATGTTCCAAATTTCATCAATATACATCTTATAGTTTTTGATTAAAATGCCTGTGACATACGGACGGACGGATGGACGGACAGACATGAAGAAACTATAAGGGTTCCGTTTTGGCTGCGGAACCCTAAAAACGGCTTCACAAGATTGTTCGTAATTTCATGTCTATCTTTTTTTCTTGGTCTGAGATTAAAGTATAATACTCGTTGTTAAAGTTCAAACAAAAGTACATCGCTCGGTTTGTATGTTAGTGCGCCGAGTACGAACCTACGCGTCACAATATGCAATGCAAACGGCGAGAGACGGAACTGTAAAATGTCATCAGTGCGGCGGCGGCAGGAATGTACTGCCACATACTGTATAGCTATTTACGTTTGTTCATGAGGCATCACTCACGTGATCTATTCCGGTCGAAGCGTCAAATGGGCCTTACGGCATTCAGGTTTTATTTCACCAATAACTTCCCAAAACAGCGGATATAATTACTAAAACTCGATAAGCGACGCAGTATTATTGTCCAATATCTTATGATGATGTACATTTTATTTGATATTATTTTTGTAAAATGCTACTTTCTTGCTTGTAAACTGCGTTCGCCCGTCAGTTCGTCTCGTCGTATCGCGCTCACGTCGACCGTGTCCCTGACAAGCCTGCGATTTCGTATTCACGTTTCAGCGGGATGTCAACGTCGGTCGAGACGAATTAGCGCTTGAATCAAGTGTTTGCAAATGTGTCGATAACTAAGAGCATAGAATGCTCTAAGGTCGATAAATTTATCAATAAAGAGAAAGAAATGCATACATCAGAAATTAAGTCAAAACATGAACTAGACGCAAATATTTTTCCTCATTCTGTGTTAAAGTGTATTAAGTCACAAATGTTGTGTACACCACAATACACACAATTATTATTTCATGTATTCGTATGGCTTATAAATAGACAGTCGTTTATATATATTTATAGATTTTCATTCAATCTATTACTCCAATGGAATGAGTAATGTAAACTCACTATAAATATATACTCTCTTGTCTCTCTGAAAGTGAAAAGCTACATATTTGTGGAAATTGTGATCAAATTTCGCTCGTAGAGAAAACCTAAAAAGCATTGGACAAAATACTAATGATCATATGCCTTAAGAATCCTTTTTTGTACAATATTTTTGGGACTTATGACGACCGTACCCATAGAAATACTTGATTGTTCTAACATTAATATTAATTAAAACTGAAACTAGCTCACGAATTGTGAGACAGCGTCTAAGTTTAATAAATCAATGAAGATAATTGGAAAAATAATTCTATGCTGCCATCAAAATTTTACTGCAAACAGGATTCGTATGTACTTGTCAAGCTGTGTTTGTAAAAAAGCAATGCCGAAAAGCCTTATAATTAAATAAATATAAATATCAGAGACAATCTTAACAAATCGACCTAGTCCCAATCAAACAAATCTCGTACTATGGGTACTAGGCGATGGTGTACATAATATATGCATAAATTATAATACTTAAATACATAGAAAACATCTAAGATCTAGGAACTCATAGGATTCGTGCTCATCACACAACAGTGCCCTGGCTGGGATTCGAACCCGGGACCACTAGCTGTGTAGGCCGTTGAACAACCCACTAAGCCAAATGTGACGTCAAAGCGTTATTGAAGAACAAGACAAGGATTGTCTAGTTGACGTGAGTAGGTTTTCATTCTGTCACTATAAAAATACATAGAAACCAAGTGGTATCGCGGTGATACATCGCCTGCTGCTACATGTGGTTGGCTACGAACTTATACCTTTAGCACAGGTCACTGCTCGTTCAGAAACCCATCTATCTATCGCTCTATAAATCTCAATCCAGTTTTATACGAGACTAGACCGGCTTCAAAATACGACACGAATGAATAAACTGCTTTGAGAAGCATTTGAAACGCTTTTGATCAAACGACCAATGAGCTCCTTTCAAATATTATTTTAAATAAGAAACTTCAAAGAACGTGCGCCGTGAGAGGTTAACCTCGCTTTAATAGGATTAAGGGATTGGGCGATTGCTCAACTTATAACTAATGTTCCCATATGACGATTATACAGGGTGTTTTAGATTTGTTACTACTAACTAAAAGATTATAATGGCATTTTGCGCCTGGTTGCTATTAATTTTATGTTCTGGTCGATGTATGTTTTTGTGTCATTTTTTTGGCATGTTACTATGACAAATATTTCTTGCCCATCGCCAATTCAATGATGCAATCCTGTGAGCTATGTCGGTTACTTTGGTTCTTCTCTCTCTCGGATATCCGGACGAGGAGAAACCGCAGAGTGGCAATGGGTGGGCCATATGTAGCCCGGAGAACGGATAGCTGTTGGGGCAGTAAAGTCTTGGAGTCGCGACCACGCGGATTCTGACTGGGTGGACAGATGACCTCGTAAGCGCGAGCGCTCGTGTCGCGGGGAGTCGCTGGATGCGGATTGCGCTCTGCGCAGGATCACACCCTGTAGTGACCTATAGGGGAGGTCTATGTTCAGCAGTGGACGTCCGTAGTGGATAATAGATATATAGATAGACATTTCTTGACTAGCTGCTCGCCCCGGCTTCGCACGGGTGTACTAAGGAAGATGAGACCTTAACTTCCATTTACTGTATGAACTATGAAGGGAAATATTTTTTTGAAGATCCAGCTAATATTTTTGTCCCACTCATTTCTTACATGGAGATTTTAAAACCCAATATTTTCACTTTTGCATTGAATTTTTCGTTTATTTTCTGATACACAAACTTTGTCCTGGCAAAAATATAAACACAACAAAAAATAATAAGCCAAATAGGTACAGTTCTGAAGTGATTCGCGAACTGACTGAATACCGTTTAGTTTCAGTTTTCATTTGAATATAGTTTAATTTTATTATATTTTACACTGTGCCCGCAACTTCGTTCGCAGAGGAGAAAAAGTCATAACCCCTATTTTTATCTTCATTATATTCGGGTAAAGAGTATCCCATAACCATCTGGTGATACCCAGCTACCTATGTGTGATGAAGCGACAACGACACATCCGGGATAAAAAGTAGCTTATATCTTTCCCCAAAACTCGATATCTTACTAATTTAAATGTGAAGCATATTACCAAGATTTCAAGTTCCTAGCGTAAATAAATATTTACTGTCCATAAAAATTTTCATCTTCTTTTTTCGTCCCTAAAAGGGATGAAATTTGAAAGGCATTATAAAAGCCTATGTCTTATTCTGATATATAAGGTACATAACTGGAATGTTTCATTAATATTCGTCCAGTAGTTTTTGAGATTAAGTGGAACGTATATACATACTTTCACGTTTATAATATAGTAAAGATGAATATTACTACGTCTTGTCCTTTACCTCCTGACTAGCCGGGTTACAAAATGAATCATAATTACTTAAACGCGATCAAGTCCAGTTTTATAATCATACTGTATGGAAATATTGCAACCTTAAATCCAATAGGTACATATCAGATCACTATAGGTAGGTACTAGCGGTTGAATTGGTGACCACGACTATAAAATCCGTCACAGTAATGGGTTGTCTTATCTTGTATATTAGCTAAGTAAAGCACATAATTATAGATTATCCATGCATGACCTACCGACTAGCGCGTTTGTGGCTTCACGATACCAGAATATGTTATTACAATATACACATGCATGCCTATGTGGTGCCTATAAAGGTATATAATAAAAGCCAAACGGGCTACGAAATAATTGAGTGAATTATGTTTCTCAAACTGTTTTATTGCTCAAATGTAGCTTAATTTTGTTAGAAAACCAAAGAAACTGATTATTTTAGAAAAAGCCTAACATAACCCATTGGGTTCTACACATTGGTTTAAAACAAATTCGACTAGTTTTCAGTTCCAGGCATAAGCGTGAGTAGGGAAATTGGGAATTGAGGCAGTTTGGAAAAAAAAAATTGCTGAACAAAAAATCTCAGACTTATTGTTACTTAGGGGCTATTCATAAATTATGTCATTTGAAATTTGGGGGGGTGGTCTAGACATCGGATGATGGTAGCGTGACAAAGGAAGGAGGGGGGGTCAGTCCCAAGATGACATCATCGTTCGCAACTATAAAAAGTGCTTGCTGAGTAAAAAGGGAATGAAATTCGTGATTCTATAAACTGTTCATAAAAACGCACTTTATGGAAAATACATCATTTTATTTGTTAGGGGGGGGGGGTCAAAAATCATCACAAATAGATAACGTAATTTATGAACAGCCCCTTAGTTACACAACAATATTTAGGTCAATTTAGGTAAGTTATTTCTCAGTCAAATCAGCGTCATACCTACTTATAATATTATTGTATTTTAAGATATTCAACATTTATTTTAGTTCAAAAGTCATGGTGAAATTCGAAAGGTAATAACTGTATTCCTAAAGTACTAAAATGCGACGCAAGTTACTCCGAAAGTACGCCATATTGGTTCACATATTCTCGAATGTTCATCACCACGATTTCGATGCACGTTAGTGCGAAAGGTACTATAAACAGTACTGTCGCTATTCTACCTTAAGGCAGGTCTCCATTAGGTATGACGACGAGCGAAGCGAGGCGGATTGTTTTCAACAACAGTACTATTTACAGTACTTTTCGCACTAACTTACATCGTGGTGATTAACATTCAAGAAAACGTGAATCGATGTGGTGTACTTTCGCATTGAATTTTAGTACTTTAGGAATACAGTAAATCGCAATTTTCAACTTCGATTTTTTTTTGTATTTGACGTATGACAGTCAGGCAGCAGAGAAAAAGTCATAACTCTCATTTTTGCTTCAGTATAGTCAAGTAAAAAGTAATCAATAGCCATTTATGACTGTAGCTACGCATGTACTAAAATTGCTTGTAATTAAATTAGCCGTTTTGACGTGATAAAGCTGCAGACACATATAAACATATTTTTTTTCTTTTCGTTCACTTACTTTTTTGGAAATGTCTCCAATGTATACACATTTAATTTTTACAACTTTATAATAAATATATAATATTTAGATAGATGAATGCTCACTGTATTAGTTTCCCCCGGTTTTCGTAGATTTTGCATACTTCTACACAACATAGCTTGTGTAAGCTCAATATTAGATAATACAGTTAACTCATGGCCCAAAGTTGCAACAAAAAACACGTTTCACAACCCAAAAAGGTTTCATCCGGTCCAATATATCCAAGTCAGATTTTTATAAAGTACAAGAAAAGTTTATAGAATACCCGACCCTTGTGCCTCGCGTCCAATTAGATCATCACGACTTTTTTATAATACCTCGTGCGTAAGGCCGAGATTATACTATGTAGACACGACTTCGAATTTAATTTTAGTGTAAATACAGACAGTTGCGCAGAGAAATGGTTCGTCCCTGTCATACACATTTACGAGTATATAATTTATGGCATTATTTGAAGTAAGCCTATGAGATTGGACGTCTTTCGGCTGATGTTGAGGACGATAATGGATTATAAAACTTACTATTATAATTTTTATATTACTCCTCGTATGGCTGAGATTATACTATGTAGATACGACTTAACATGTGAAATTAATTATATTTAGGGTGGGTACAGACAGTTGCGCCGAGAAAAGGTTCTCCCTGTCATACACATTTATGGCATTATTTGAAGGAAGCCTATGGGATTCCACGTCTTTGGGATGATATTTAGTGATGATGACAAATCATAAAACTTATCATTTTAGTGTTTGTAATTATAAAACGCTGTTATAGCTGAGATTAAACTGTGTATACACGACTTAACCTGCGAATTTAATTACCTATATTCAGGGTAGGTACAGACAGCTGCAGAGAAAAGGAGGGTTAGGTTATGCAAAGTAACAAACCGAATAATTCATCACGCTATCATCGTGCGAAACACTAATAATAACTGATTTATGGACACGGCAGTGTGTTAGCCAAGTTCGTTAAGATTATAGCAGCGACAAACTGGGCACGGTGCCATTAGCGGTCGTATCACTTTTCACAACTTTTCTGAATCAGTACAAATAGAATGATTTGCTCAAGTCCAAGCACTCGTAACTTACAACGGAGTATAGTTTAAGTTGAAACTAAGCAATGCATCAAATTAGATAGTGCATATTGTGTGTCCTGTTCAAATCAATCGAAATCTTATTTAATTTTCACTGGTCTTAACCATAAATAAATGAGGCTTTGGTTGATTTGAAGGAACCAATAAGTAGAGCAGTATTGTTACAGCCCTTTTTTCCACTGAAGTTCTTCAGTCTTCAATCGCACCTCCGCCAACGGTTGCATGTAATGCCTTCTTGGAAATCTGGATTTTTCTTCTCAATCGTACACTCTTGTCAGAGTGGTCGTGGTTATAGGTTGTCCTCTACTATATGGATTGCAGCTTTTGCAATACTTCTCCATCCCTCTCGGTTCGTGGCACTCCGAACACACTCCGTTTTACTGACTTTATGAGATCCGTCCACTTTGTAGGAGATAGGCCGCGAGAACGTTGACCTTCCACTCTTCCCTGTACTACTAAACGCTCTATCGAATTTTCGTTGCGGATAACATGTCCAAACATTTTCAAAATTCGTACTTGAAAGTCTTTGTTTGATAAATCTGGATTAGATAATTGGAAAAGAAGCATAATATCCACAACCGTCCCACCTCGCTGCTCAGATAACGCCAGGTCCAAGCACTCGTAGCAACCTTGGTTCTCTGACAACTTTGGTTGTCTGTCGGACCACCTCGTCATTTCGGATCTGATCCTTCAGAGAAATTCTCAGCGTAGCCTTCTCCATGGCTCGCTTAACGGCAAACCCTAAAATAGTGTACCAATCGCACCAAAATCCACGTGGATTTTTATAATCGGTTTACTTTTGGTATTCTACTTTTATTCCGTTATTTGTAAAAGCGCCAACCTATGCTGAAAAATACCTAAAGTCAAAGTAGGAACCTAAGGTTAATGAAATGTGTAATTAACCATATCGTAGACATATCTTAGCACACGCTGAATGAAGGCTCGGCAGTGTCAGCTCTGCCGTCGGTAATCTGTAGCTTACCTCAGTTAATTATGTTCCCTATCCCGCACGCCGGGATTAACCGGCAACCCTCGGGATTCGAATGAAATTTCATCCCGTGCCATCTACTTTACAAATAAGTTACGGGTGCGAGCTAGTGTGGGGAAATTTTGAATAAGATTCTTACCTGAGAATCTTGTATTCTCGTATCCTATCCTTAAGTTATAAATGTGACCGTTTGTGAAGATATTTGCCTATTTTGTTCTATAGTTATTTCTTATTTAGCTTGTTACACATGAAATGGATTTAGTTAAAAGTTGGCACACTGGCAAACTACGGCGGAAAGATTTAGAAGCTGAAAATGCTGTTTTCATGTAAAACATGAGCGTAGAGACTACAGCCAATTGCGTCTCACCCATGAGAGTAGGCCAGCGCCCAGCAGTGCGACGTACAGATAGCGTCAAATAGTCTGTATCATCCGAACTGCCAAAAATATCGCAACAAACCTTTATTCTTATGGGCATAAAATTGTGTGACGATATATTTGGCGCTTTGGATGCTGCAGGCTATTTGACGCTGACTGTAGATGGGTGAGGCCGCGGAAAATTACCAATGTGACATAGAAGTAACATGAAAAAAATTACGTTATGTTAACATAAAACGTAACATAAGTCGTTATAAAGCTCTGATCATACTGGCAAATATTCTGATTAAATCACGTAGCTAAGAAAAAAAATATAAGTTATGAAATGAAATAAAGTTTTTATTGCCTCTAAACTAAATTTTCATGGCACATTCAATTCAAAATAATAAAACATAATATAATTATTTGCATTTGTAATTATTCGTGATACATACCTTCCTTTGTTTCGAAATGGCGGAAATTTATAAGTTTGAACGTTTTGAGCCCCCATACCTCAGCCTTTTTTTTAAATTTCGAAAAACTATCTCGCTGAAGAAAATCTATAAACTTACCAAACCTACACACAAAATTTCATGAGAATCGGTTTAGAAATGCGAGCTCCAGGCGAGAACAGCGGGAAATTCAAACATCTGGTCATCGGGAAATCCGGAATTCGGAATTCGGACAAGAAATTTTTTTTCGTCCAAACTGAAGCATAGACGTAGTAAGTACTTAGATGTTTTTATTCGCCTCATCATCTACATACGATTACTACTACTTTTATGTGATCATTATCAATTACAAAATTAGAAAGACTAATAAGAAATAAAATTCAACTCTTTATTTCAATATCAATGTTTAGGTTTTACAGAGCTTAGTGTAATCTATAATTAGTTAAAGTTATATAACTAAGCGTATCCCATATTAATTTAATTTTGTGTTATATTTTTACATGATTTCTATTTAATTTTGTGTGTACGTACACGTAATCGCCGATTAAAATCGTGTATACTTAGTGCGAAAGAATTGTTTAATTTATTTTAGGTATCTACTGTACACACCTACAATTTTAAAAATCTTACGATGACCCATTTTACCTTACTGTGATTTGTCATTAGAAATCGAATAAAAACTCATTTAAAGTTAGTATATTCTATGTGTATTTTACTTTACCATAGATTTTCCTTATGTTACATAGAAAATACGTTGCATTTTGCAAAAATGTAACATATTCGCAACGAAAGTGTAACGTATTTTTGAATAAAACTGGAGTATCATGGTGAAATAGCGACATTTTGAATACAATAATACATGTCACGTGCGTGAAACCATTAAACTATTGTATGAAAAAAAGCTGGTTAAAGACAATCACTACTTACCTTTAAATTCACACAAGCACACGCAAAGCATCCGCTTTGAATGGCATTTGTTAACAAACTGACGTGATTGGGCTTTCTTACCGGTGTTGCCCTACTAGAATATGAGGTGCCAGTGTATGAAAACGAATTTCTACCAAAGTTACCTTAAAAACAAGCTACATTAAGCGTTACAAAAGTATTTGTAACACAAGCGTGGAATTATGGTCCAATAAAAGAATGTAAGATAAAATATATATATATATATATATATTATTATCACTATTCCGCAATCGGCAGAACAATCTTTATACCATAAATTTTAGTTAAAAACAAAAATATGAGATGCGCAGGGAGATTTTCACGTCATTACGCTCTGAACGACATCGTCCGGAGGGCGTTAGTATCAGCCAACATACCTTGTGTTCTGGAGCCTTCAGGGTTAAACAGGTCCGACGGGAAAAGGCCGGATGGTTTGACCTTGGTGCCATGGCAGAAGGGAAAGTGCCTGCTATGGGACGCAACTTGCGTCAGCACTTTTGCTGCCTCGTACTCGGGTCGCACCATCAGAGCGGCCGGAGCTGCAGCCGAGGCGGCTGCTCTCAGAAAGCGGGACAAATACTCCGCATTGACAAATTACTTATTTGTCCCGTTCGCCGTTGAGACGACTGGCTGCTGGTGTTCAGAAGCCAGAAATTTTTGGCGCAAGTCGGGCGCCATTTGCGAGAGAGAGGTTATGACCCCCGCGCCGGGTCGTTCCTGTTGCAAAGGTCAATCGCGATTCAACGCGGTAACGCAGCGACAGAGCTCTTAGTACTCGTGGTCGAAAAAATGAATCTTTCGTTACGTTTTGGACGGAAATGTATTATTAGTATTTTTTAAAAGGGTTTAAATCAATTATCTAACTTGCGACCTTGACAGTTTTTATCCCTACATATCATAAAATTATTTTTGAAACTGTAAGGGTTAACAGTTTTTTTTAATCAGCTTCGTAAATTTGAAACTTCCAAATTGGTAACTTTTCGCGGCCTCACCCACATAGGCTGATGATGAAAATGATCTCCCTTAACATTTAACGTAGCAAAGCGGCTCTCCATAGCACACTCTTTGCTCTCGTTGGGACCGAGACGTGATGGGTTGCGAACCACATCGCCACCATTTGCGTGTGTGTGAGCAAAGAGTGGGCAATGCAGAGCCGCCTTGGTACGTTAAATGTAAGGGGAGGAATGAATTATAAAATAGATGAAGTATTGTCACATGATGGATGCGAGAAATATTGATATTCTGTGTGTGAATGAGACAAAGCGAAAGGGTTGTGACGGCACAAAATGAAGAAATTAATGAATGTTGATGAAGCGGCAGTTGTATGCCAGGACCGACCGTAGCAAGTGGAAGGAAGTAGTCTCTACCTACCCCGTAATGGGAAAAAAACGTGATTGTATGTATGTATATATGTATGTATACTCTATGCAAGTACGATATTCTTCCTATTAATGGCAATGCCATTTAAAAATCTACAACAAACCATTGAGAAATAAATTAATTTAATATTACTTGTGATCAAAAAATTACCCGTAAGTTAATAAAGAAGTTGAGATTTGCTAAAATTGCTTCGTAAAGAATACTTGAATTTTGTACATTACATTGCCACAATTGATGTTTTTTCCCTAAAATTCTGTACATATTAAAAAATATGTCAAGAGTACTTCAATTCGTTGCTTATTAACTTGACGAATTCAAATCGAAGCAAATATTCTTAAAGCACATCTCTATTAAAGCCAAAGTGGCTATTTCAGGATTTGTTTGGATGTATTTTCATTCGACTCGTCTGCTTTCTGAAGGTAATTTGATACAAATTTTGTGGCAATGGGCTCAAAATACAACAACGTATGACTTAAATACTTCAAAATTCTTTCACGAACTCCGATACTAGTGACGATTTTTGGTCACAAAGAAAAAAAAAGAACTCAAATGAGATAATATACGCGATATTATCCGTTTAAATGTTCCATTATTGTCATCAATCTTGGACGGGTGATATAAATCGGTGTTGATCAATTCACTTTTTATATATAAAGCCGTACCTTGGTTTTGCAACCTTAATGCTGGCTGGCAAAATAGTCCTAATAATTTTACTTAAAAAATGAATTGAATTTATATGTGATAATATTTATAATCAAAAATACAAGACACAAATAGAAACCAAACATAGAGCAACAAGCCTGCGCAGTTTCTTTATTATATAAAACATACAAAGCGTAATGGGTGGGAATCAATGTAAGTAAATTTACCTGTGTATAACCCAGAGCATATAATTTGTGTAACCAGTAGTAAAGTGTCCGTATAGACAATTAGCGTTCCATACTACATTATTTATGTTATAATATCACATGAGTTCCATACTTTTTTTTAGCTATATTCTATCAATAAATCTGATATCTGCGTTCTTTGATGAAAATATCGGAACGCAAAAAGGTTGTACACTATGACCAATTCTCTTAAGGAGGGCTATTTTAGTCTAGTGTATGTATTATTGTGGTTATATGTATTTTATATATGTATATTTGTGTATACCTAATATATAAAAATGTATTAGGTGTCGTTGGAGTTGGATTCAGCTGAGTTTTAGGAGTGACAAAGGCTGTTTTTCAGAGTACGATAGTCACGTTATACTTATTAATCCTTAACAAATGTTTTTGCTATAGACAATCATACATAATATAATACAAATCTAAGCCTAATAGTACATAATTATGATGAATTACCATAATTATTGATTTTTATTTGTGTGATTTCTACTTAAATTTAAGTACGTCCCGTTAAGATATTTCTTAGTTTTGCTATAGGTACTATTACCTTATTACCTTGAAGCTGACATTTTTTATTAATAATTGTCAATGCGACTAAAAAAATTCGTAACAAGGTTTTTACTATCCAAAGTAGTATTTGAAATTATTATTATTTTTAAGTATAATTCACGCCAAGTGTTCTTAATTTTAATGGATTTAACATTCGAAGAAATTTGGCAGCCAGTCTGAAAAGAGCTTTCAGTTTGACCGCGGAGTTATATTTTGCCCTTATATTTTTATTTCAGTAAAAGGGTGAAGCGTGTCAAATAAAGCTGGTTTATCTTTAATAACGATCGAGAGGTCTTGTCAGGGAGACCCGCCATAATGGATGAAGTTCAACGAAGTTGCACCATCAATTAGTCATAATGGGTCTTGGGACGTGATGGCCTCATTTTTCTTTCCTGCATAACAACTTTTCTGACTGTGGTTATGGGACAGCAATATGCATATTCATTATTTTATCGTTAATGGTTTATTTATGGGCAGACTTATTAAGTTATTTTATGGAAAATATTTTCGATATGGTTGTGTTTGTGATTTCGGATTATTTGATGAAAAAATACAGACGAACAAATGAACGGATGCTGATGCTTGAAATAAATCATTTGAATTTCCTAACAATAGTGTAAAACAAATAGTTTCTGCCATAAAACACAGTTTTGAGACATGCTTTTAATGCTGACTGTACCTTTCTTTGAACACCTTTCAACTACTCATTGAGACATTTCTAAAGAGCTGAAACTCGGTAGGATTGTGTTATTTTGTTACAGAGTTCTTATGACTACCTCCATCATCAGATCAGGTCGCTGGTATCATAACATTGCTTTGTCAGCAAACTTGAATAAGTATGTAAAATTTTGACATAATCGAAAATCAGGAAGTGGGTCAAATTTAACTTGCAAGAATTGACTCAAACAGCGCAAGTTAAATAAAAGCTTGTAATGAAAAAACTTGTGATGATAAAGGCTTGTAATAATAAAGGCTTGTAATGATGAAAACTGGTAATGATAAAAACTTGTAATGATAAAAACTTGTAATGATAGTAAAATAATGATTTGCTTAAACGGGACGGGACAGGGTGATCCGTGGTAACGGAATATATTTTTTGTGGTCTTTCTGGGTTAATGCTTAGATTGTTTAATTTTATCATTATTATTCTTTATAACTATGGACTTCATTCCAATAGCACAACTGCATTAAATACGGTACCCTAAAAAGAGCTCCCACATAATTGGCTCCAAGCAATAGACAAACTAGAACCCAGTTCTCGACTTCTGAATAGCCTTAACTTTGTCTAGTGGCCTGCGTTACTGAAGTTTTTTCATTACTAACTCCGCCTGAGCGATGACAGAACTTTGTGATTTACCTTAATTGTCTTGTTTGGCCTACTTTGCCACAATTCTCTACGTCATCGGCCATATTAATCAGGTACACACTAATCAGGTTAAATTTGATAATTATCGGGTTGTTTCCAAGTTTGATTCGTCATTTAGGAGTCATAATTTATAATTTGCGGCATGACTGACGCTTTCATTAAGCGGGCTAACTAGAATAAAGCCACTTTACCCAGGCAATTAAACAAGACGAAACGTTAGCTTACTTTATAGAGCAACTTCCTACGCTAGCTTCGCAAGTATTGGATTTAGTTTGGATCAAACATTTTTGTGATGACAAGATAACGCTCACAAATTTGTTGGCGGAGGAATAAAGTCATACATAATTTTGGCTTCAGCGTAGTAGGATAAAAACAAAATTATACTTTTACCAACAAAATTTTCGTAGGTGATAATATGGGAAAAAATAAAACAATCTGGTAATAGAATCAGAAATGAAGATATCCGCACAAGAACCAAAGTAACCGACGTAGCTCATAGGATTGCATCGTTGAAGTGGCAATGGGCGGCCCATGTAGCCCGGAGAATGGATGGCCGTCGTGGCAGTAAAGTCCTGGAGAGGCGACCACGCAAAGGAAAGCGCAGTGTAGGATGGCTCTCCACTAGGTAGACAGATGACCTCGTAAGGGTCGCCGGTAGTCAGTGGATGCAGTCTGCACAGGATAGTACCCTGTGGCGAACGACAGCGAAGGCCTTTGTTCAGCAGTGGACGTCTGTGGCTGATAGATAGATTAGGTAACTGGATTTTAAAACAGTCTAGATCATTTAATTTGATCGATCATGATCATGTATCATTTGAATTCAGAGATTCATATCAGTGAAGTCCTGGAGTGACAACCACGCTAAGAAAAGCGTAATGTAGAACGGCCCTAGACTAGGTGGACGGATGACCTCGTAAGGGTCGCGGGAAGTCGATGGTTGAGTGATGCCTTTGTTTAGCGTGGATGTGGATTGTGGCTGGCAGATAGATAGGCAGGTGATTTGTGTAAGTTTATCCCTGATATTTCATCATAATCGTCTTCATCATCATCATTTCAGCCATAGGTCAACTGTTCGACACAGACCTCCTCAATTGATTTCCACATGGGCCGGATAGAGGCGACCCGCATTCAGCGAGTCCCTGCAACCCTAAGGAGGTCATCCAACCACCTTACGGGTGGCCTTTCCACCTCCTCAAACTATGTGCGCTGCCGATTGTCATTTTGCTTACCCTGTAGGCTATGTCGGTGACCTTGGTTCATCTACGAATCTTCTAATTTCTGATTCGATCTTGTAAAGAAATCTCGAGCATAGCCTTTTCCATAGCTCACGCATGATATTTATTTTACATTGTAGATATTTTCAAGTGAAACGGGCTATCTGAGCAGACATTGCTATTTGTCTGGAAATTCATATAATGGACGTAAAATTAGATTTCCTGTGCCAGAACATAAGGTTTGGTAGCTCTCAGGTGCACCGATATAGGTACGATTTTAAAAGTTGAATACGTGATCTCATCTGGTCGCGCAGTACTCATATAGACGCCCTGTAAACTAATTTTAAACCCCACCGAAAAAGAGGAGCGTTATAAGTTTGATATGTGTATCTGTGTGCGTATGTGTGTATGCACTGTGCATCTACGTGTCTGTCTATAGCATCGTAGCACTTGAACGGATGATCCGATTTTGATTTTGATTTTAAGGTTCCGTGCCTCAATAAGAAAAAAACTAGTGACCCTCATCTGGTTTTTTTTTGCCATAATTCATAATTTGGCATAATGCATTTTTTCTGAACACGTAAACTTTTCAGGATTGTTATAAAATAAACCTAACCTAATGTATTTCACAGGATGATGCCTTAAAAAGTCCTGAAAGTTCTACATTTTCAGAAAAAATGCAATAGGCCAAATCATGATTCTGACAAAAGTTTATGCCAGATGAGGGTACCACCCATCACCCAGGTTGAGAAGTCGTTTCACCAATGAAAACAACGGTGGTTCGGTGTTTTCGCCGCACACACCTGCGCCTGAGTACCCGGGCTGACCGAGCCATGGTACATAGTGCGAGGCAGGTAGCGTCGGTGTGCCCTCATCACTCATGACTAAGGTCCTCGTAATGGACCGAAACTTGTCGATCAGTACTTCGCTTTTAGAACGTGAGTAACCGCTAATGTTATCTTAATATATGTCGTAATAACACTAAGACAAGACTTGTTTTCTAGTTAAATCGACCAAGACTTTAGAGAACGGAAGGCGAATCAAGCATGCATGAAAATATGAGCACAATTTATTGTCACACATAAACAAGACACTTTCCAAGGAATAGTAAAGGAACCAGGGATGGGAACTGTTATTTTTTTATACAAAATATCCGAAATAATGATTCGTTTTTTTCGTTCAATGACGAGATTTTAGTATTTTTATTAAAATTCTAGAACTTGAATCAGATGTTTGGCGATTATTTTCTCTTCTCCTTAATACAGTTCTAGAACATACTAGAAATACCGTGTATTTTAGAAGACTTAAAAAATACCGGTTCCGATCCCTGAAAGGAACTATAATCCATTAATCTAATATGGAATTACGCTAAGTAACGCCTGAATCTGAATTATCGGAAAGCGGGGTAAACGGGTAGGTATAGCATTACAGTAATATTCCTATTTCTACAAGGGCACGAATTAAAAAAAAAACCTAAAAAAAAACACACCTACAAAATGTATCGTATAAGAATCACGGCCCCTACTGGTCACATTTATCAACCGATTCTCGTTAAGTTTTGTGAGCAGGGTTGGTAATTATATGGAATCTATTTTCGATTCACTTTTTGGAAGTTTTTCAAAATGGCGTGGATATGGGAGTTGAAAAACTCGCAAGGTCTACACCTACACTAGTATTGTAAATTCTAATATAATTACTAAGTCCCTTAACCAAAATAAGTAACAGGGCTTAAAATAATACAGAAGACTATCTCATTAATTGAATTAACTTACTAACCACAAAAGTGTGTACAGACCCGCAAAAGCATTGAACCGGGAAAACAGCATTAAATTTTACTTTATTTACATCGCAGCCTCGTTCAAGCCGAACGATTTAAACCGAAATACTATTAAAAAGCACTATAGATTTAATGATTACCAATCAAATAGGTATCTAGGTTACCGCAGCTAACAGGTCAAATTAGGTTACGAGGCTGAAATATGAGTCCAATTTTAGAATTAAGTAGCCAGTAAAAGTTTAAAGCAATAAACAAAATTTGTGGTTTGAACTATGAGCGAGTCGAGTTGTCTGATTCGAATAACTCGAATCAGAGTCTAAACGAATTGATTCCAATCAAGTTCCTTTGCAATTCGATAAAACTCGCCTACTCCACTTGCCAGTTTGACTTAACTTTACTTTAGGATTGATACTCGTCGACTCGGTTGCTGTCACGAACGAACGCCATCCAGTTGATCTGAGTCGAGTCATTTCTAGTTTTGTTGTGGATCGGCGGCAACATCTTGAGGTAGGGTAGACATTTGTTGAAATAACTGAAATGCTATGTATCAGACGCCAAAAGAAGATATTTTTTCCTAACAATTTACCGCTGGCAACTCGAATGAGCAAGTAGCCGAGGTTGAGTGGCCTAAAAAACGGTAGCAAAGAATAATAAATTCATTTTTATTTATATACATCACTTTAATTAGCTATAGTTTCTATATACAAATTAGAAAGGAAATATATACTTTTTCAAGAATAAATCTTATTATCTTCAAAATATCTTCTTCGGCTTTCATACACACATGTAAATGGTATGTTACCTCGCAAAAGAGTAGCTACCCAACTGGCTGAACTTGAATCCAATGTCAGTTTGTGGTTTACCACAAACTCTCGCCACTCAAGTACTCATAAGTACTATGTACTACTCATCAACTTTACCGGCAATCAATTCTAAGTAAGATTACCTAAACGATGTTAATTTGGGCCCAATTTAATCTGATTAAGATTTAGTTTTATTTCTGTCTGAAGGATACTTCAGGGAGACTGTTTTTCGCTATGGTAGAAGAAAATCGGTTCAGCCGTTCCAGAATATCAGCTATTTCTGGTTTCCGGACTGTTCGGGGGTTATTCATCGGTTCACTGATTACTTGCTCTTTTACTAGGACTACATGTAATGTGAAAATTTCAGGCATCTACCTGTTCATTTCAAGAGATCGAGCCATTTGATAGACGCACCTTCTCGCATCATGTTACTCATTGCTGAGGGTAGTGAAGTACCCGTGGAATCAGCTTCTCTATGACAGTGTCCTGCCATCTTTGCCTGTTTTTGGCGTCGTGTAATGGGGCTTGAAGTTGGGCGTCCAGGAACAAACGGACCTAATCTGCTTATATTCTTAGGCTCGGCCTCTAGATCACTTGCCATCAACCTTAGTTGTTCAAGATTCTGACCGTTTTTCCTGAATATGTGATTGAAAGACAAACAGCGGAGGCTTATTAATAGAATTTCGTTGGTACACTTTAAATACGGGATCCTAAAAAGTATTAATTTATTTAAAAAACATTTTAGTGTAATTAAAATTTCAAACGGAGTAAGTCTTTTAAAGAAATGTTATTTTCTTTTCTAAAACGGATGCTGAAAACTGAAAAGCTTGCTGTCAATTTACTGACTCAATTATTTTAATTGAGACCCATTTTAATCTTGAGTCCATGATTTTAATAAGTCCGTCAAGAGTTTTTTTCGTGTTAAAGCATTTTTTTTCTTAACTGTATGCCGGTTGGCCATACAAGTGAAAACGCCAATCCAATTTGAATGCGAGTTTTGTAAATTAGTTTTCACTCGTACATGATTGATCTTGAAAGGATGACGGGGAGAAACTGGATGCTGAGGTTGTTATTTGAACGTTTTCATCCTGTCTCATCTGGCCGCAATGTTGGCCATTTCATAAATGTAAACAGCATCATTACAACTTTTTTACCAGGTCCACCTGCAACTATGTAACTAGTTACAGCAGTGGCGTGGCGTCTATATAAACCGATTCCCAAAAAATTTAAAGTCTCGTCACTAGGTCAAGCAGGGTATCATATGAAAGGGCTGGATCTATACATTTTCGAACATTTTTTTTTAATTGTGCTTAAATTTCGTTTTATCTCCAAAGTTTACCAAACGAAAAAACTGGAACATTCTGGAATTATGTAATTTTATATGAATATTACACGAAAATACAGGTCCACCTGCAACTATGTTACAGCAGTGGCCTGCCGTCTATATAAACCGATTCCCACTGGGTTAGCCAAGGAAAGGCTTTTATAACCCTTTTATTTTAAATATGAGGTTAATGAATACGATCGGCCTCCCTGGTAATATTATTGACGCCGCGCCTCTGGTAAATAGATATTTCTTTACACAAATCTTTTGAATAAAAGTTGACCCACTTCTGATCAGATGATGAAGCCGAATTAAAAGACCACCATCTACATTTATAAAAAAAATGTTTTTTTTTTTTTTTTAACGTAATCAACAAAATAATGGCGATATATTGAGTCCTTAATGCCATTTACCTACGTATTTTTTTTTATTTGAAATTGACGGTCTACATAGGATTTTGATTTCAGTACCCCGCCGTGGCCGGCATCGTGCTTAATTGTTGCTGTACAATGCTTGGCAAAAATCTTTTTCTGGTCGTTAGCAAAACTATACAATTGCAAAGCTGAAAAAATTAAATGTCTGTACATTAAACATACTTAATAGAAAAACATAAGAAATATATGAAGGTCATTCAATCGGTTTTTTTTGTATGTTTGTATCTGTCGTTGTAGCTTTACCACGCGAAAACGGCTAAACGGATTTTGATTATTTTTTGTACACGTTTAGCTGGGCATCCACAGATGGCTGGGTCATACTAATTCTAGAATTTAGTTGTCTTTTCTGTGGACAACGCAATAGTTAAGGGCTTGGGTACATATAAATGATATTTTGATCGCTTAGATCTAGAGTATTAATCAATTTGTACATCGCCTAATAGGGCACTAAGAAAAATTAGTATTTAAAGCCCTTAACTTTCGGGTGTCCACAGGAAAGACGCATAACGCTAACTCATACTAAAAATCAGTATGACCCGGCTATAGGATAATTTACTCGACTACATTTAAGAAAAAAAAAGGGTTATGATTTTTCGCTGCTGACGCGCCTTCTAGAAATGTATTTATTTATGTATTCATTTATTTCAGGTTTCAACCCATAATGTGTTAGTAACAATGTTAATAATAATAATTAGATTAGGTGTTAGTAACAAAAATTGAACATATTAAAAAATTACACATAAAAAATTAAAATAAAACGATGGCATTTCTGGGGTCCATATGTATGGTATTCCATCTCCTGGAATGGAATTCAGGAGTGTGTTGGTGCTGTCTCGCACGCGTCGCATCAGGGAGGCAACTCGTTTGCGCATTATTGCCTGAAAACTATCAACGCGAGCCTCTGCAAACATACCTGATGCCCTGCAAAAACGGGGCAGCCCCAACAACATCCTGAAACCATTATTGTACTGCACGCGTATGGTATTGAGAGATCTCTGCGTGCATTTATAAATGTATCTAGGTCGTTCCACTATCTTAGTCTGGAACCGACAGGACGTATCAATTTATAGCATTTAATTTCCCAGACATTTTTTCATCAGACACTTCACCTCCAGTTACATAAAGTCGTAGGCACGATGATGTTTCTACTCAGATACGCTCTTTTTCGCAATCGATGGCGCAAGTTTGTGTGAGACAGCGGATTTAAATGAGCAGCCTTAATCATCGTTTGATGTCAGGATAACGGCTGACGATAGTCGAGATACGTCGGGTCGTTTGCTTCATGAGGCATTACGTTTTACTTTCGTGTAAGGCCCGCCTTGCAGATCACAGCAGATTTTTAGGGTTCCGTAGCCAATATAGCAAAAATGGAACCATAGTTTCATCATGTCCGTGCGTTCATCCGTCCGTCACAGGAATTTTACTGGAAACACACAAGATGTGACTTTTACTGGTGCATTTTTTCACATCGTTTTTTTTAGGGTTATATAACAAAAAGGGAAAAAGGAACTCTTATGGTTACTCTGTCCTGTCTGTCTGTCCGACTATTAGAACGCTATAATGTATCTCAAGAACTACTTATGCTATCTATTTGAAATTTGGAATATTTATAAAAATGGCCAGCCCACGTGTATTGCGAAGGAAATATTTTAAAATATATTTTTATTTTCTAAAAAAAACGACCAATATGAGCCCCCCCCCCTTCACTTCTCCGGCAAAAATTAAAAGTCTAGTCACTAGGTCAAGTAGGGTATCATATGAAAGGGCTTGATCTATACATTTTCGAACAATTTTTTTTAATTCTTCTTAATTTCGTTTTATCTTCAAAGCTTACCAAACGAAAAAACGGGAATTTTCTGGAATCATGTAATTTAATATGAATACTACACGAAAATATATCTATCTGTCTCCTCTTTTTTTTAATCACCGAAATCCTTTTTGAATAACCCAGTTTATATACCATAGATTACATAGACAAACTTACCTCAAGCGGCAAGTTATGTCAGTATAAGTGTAATTTTGTACGGAACCCTCGGTGCGCGAGTCAGACTAACACTTGATCGGTTTTTTTTTCATCTAGTAGTGCTTTTTCTTTGTAGTCACGGCTTGGAACCCTACACTGAGCACGGATTAGACATGTTCTGGGGCGATTTTTTGCTTCAGCGTAATAATAGGATAGTAATGAGATATTTTGTACCTAATTAGGTCGGTAGGTCAGATGTCCCAGATTTTTGTACCGAAAATAGCCGTTTAAATTTGATAAAAGCCTCAATATGTGTCTTTGGCTTTTTCATGTTACCCATAGATGTTTCCTTCAGCTAGACCATTGACCATATCTAATGTTGGCTTTAGGAACTGAGTAAACTCACAAGCATCAATATCTGCTATAACAAAGCAGGAATCTAACATTTCCTACGGCCCTAGAAATAGAGTCATGTCAGATATTTATGCGCGGTTTTTTATAGCAGATATTAATGCTGGTGAAAGTACAATAGTTTTGGATAACCATTACCATATCGAAATTTTGAGCCTACAGATGCGTCCACATTTGTATCATTTACCCGTATCAGATCATCGTCGCGTGGCATTATCGCGTGTCACGATCACGCGTTTGGACGTTGCGCCGATCCGATCGCTCGAAATCCATTTGCTACGCTTATCACACACTTATATGCGGCATGATCGGCATATTAGAGTGCGGCATGATCGGCGCCCCGACAGTGATCCAAGCAGCGCGATACGCAGTCATGCCACGGCACGGTGATCGGATACGAGCAAATGATACAAGTGTGGACGCACCTTAATGAGGAGACCCGGAATTTGAGTATTTATTAATTCAAATCATTTATTCATTTCAGGTAACATAGATCCGGTATAAACATTTTTAAGTGTAATTAATAAATTAAATAAAATAAACATTAATAATATCATCATAGTTCATCCATTACATGCATACAATTCATCAATTCAACACTTAAATTAAGATTAATAAAATAATCATAATAAATTAAAAATCATTAACAATTATTTTTTGTGTCAGTAAACCAAAATAGTAAGTAATTTATATTCGTAAATTATAGTAGATTGTATGTATGCTTACAAGCCATTTTGATACGAAGTGGTGCCCTGAGATTGCGAGAAAACAGTAAAATAGACACCTAAAACAAGCCAACATGATTTATCTATAAACATTACCTCTAAAATTTCTAAATCATGCAATGTAAATTAGACCATGCGCCGGGCTCTTTTCAAGGAGCTATCAATTCAAAACGGCTCGTTGACACCTTAGGCGAGGGCTGGCAGCTTTCTGTATTAGTATTGCCATACAGCGAATAAATGCTGCCAGCATCTTTGGCACCATGCCACGGGGCTTTTTTCACATATAACTTATTTCTTTAATTTTTAGTTTTAGTCACATGTAATATTCACTTAAGTATTTAATTCTAGCTTCGATGGTGATTCCGCTAATACAATGCCCACAGCCTTACCAGGTTGACGAATTGATTTCTTGTCTGATTTCCTTAGCCCTTTGGTACATGGATTTACTAAATCCCTGACTTGAATGACAGATGAGATTGCTATCTAAGTCAAGAATTACTAATCAGTTGACCCAAAATTAATTTACAATTTAAACTAATTTGAATCTGTTACCATTTTGAATTCGCAGGCTTTTCGGGTTGAAAATAGGTTTTTCCCAGACTTCCACAATAAGTCATACCTACGCCTATTTTCGTCCATCAGCGTTTGGTGACCTCAATTAGATCGTTAGTCCAAGTAATGGGTGAAGCTTTTCGTACGCAATCTCCATTCAGGAACCCTTACGCCTCATCTCCGATCAGTTTTTCAAACTATATGCCCAACTCGTCACATCTTGTCTACTTGGACAAATGTGCTACATTTCTATTAGGTACTCGCCTTTCATAGAAGGTTTAATCCTGTCAGTTTAAATGTAACCTACATAGTTCTCCTTGACGTCTCCGACAATGGCGAAACCTGGCATCATGAGCTTCACGAGCGTCGGTCATGTGCACAAATGTGGCTTGCAAAACCGAATTTGGTTTTGAAAGTTCTGTAGCATGGAGCACAATGCAACTCCCCTTTGTCATCATACGTGTAGTATTAAAGCTTACGGCGGGTCTTTCTGTTTAAGCGTTTTGCATCAAGATCTTGCAACAGACGCTTCTCAAAACAATAACGGCCTCATGAACAAAGCTGCGCCATACTCCTGTTGTGCAAGCTCTTCCCAACCTTCGCATGGGATGTTGCATGTGATAAAATGGCGCTTGATTTGAAAGAATTTTACAATAGTATATCGCAGGAACTGGCCTCCTGGTTTGCGTTTTCCATCTTGTCTATATAGAGAGATCTCAGTTCTGCTCCGTATGCTAGTAGCATTACTTGCTACCCAATCTTGACATCTTATCGATCGAGCGAGTGAAGCGAGCGAAGCGTCTCTGCTTCAGCTTGGACGAAAAATCATTTTTCCTGCTGTCCGGATATTCTCGCCTAGAGCTCGCATCTCTCAACCGATTCTCATGAAATTTTGTGAGTAGGTTCGGTAAGTATATAGATGTTTTTTATTTAGCCAGTTTTTCGAAATTTAAAAAACAGCATAGATATAGGTTGAAAACGAAAAAGATACAAGAAAGGGGAGTGCGTTGACTACTGATGTGGTACAAATTTACGTTCCGTCCACTGTATCTTGAACTCCGGTTATAATGAACGAGACTTTGTTGACGTGATAACGTCTTATAAATACCACTAAAAACACTACATGTAAAATTGGAGGCCAAGACTCACTGATCCTCTTGCACTGTAAAAAAGTTATCAGATCCCAGAAAAAGCCAAACTTCCCTAAGCCCTGACTTTACTAACCCCACATCAAGTTTAAAAAGTATGGCCTGTCCGTTTCATTCATTTGCATGTCGTAACATTGAATGGGGAAATGGGACAATGGGAGAAATGGGGGAATGGGGGAAAAGGGGAAATGGGGAAACTGGGGAAATGGAGGAATGTCAAATGTCAAATGTGTCCAATGTCAAATGTCGAATATCCAATGTCAAATGTCCAATGTCAAATGTCAAATTCAATTGTTCAATGTCCAATATCCAATGCGAAATGTCAAATGTCAAATGTCAAAGGTGATGATTTTAATTCAACCCCCATGGGTTAAAAAGGTACAAAATTACGAAATTCAACCATTTTGAAACAAACTCGCGAAGTCTATAGCTCACAGAGACACTAGTTTCCAATAAATTCGAAATGTGACCGTAACCCTGTTTGTCACGTATATTACAATGAATTAAGGTTAAAGATACCATATTTTAGATGAGTCTCGAGCAATGAGACATTTACCTTACCCTACGACCACAAATATCTACTGCAAATAACGCCAATCCTCCAAAATTTTGATTAAATTCCAAATATAAGCAGCTTATAATACGTTAAAATTATTTCACTTGAAACTGGTTTCATGAAACAGTTGACCATTTGTCACTTTTGATAAACAAGATCAAAAGCAATCCCTTTTAATACGCGAAAAAAAAGGTTTAAATCAACCGCTGTTTTTACAAAACGTTATTATACACATACGTCAGAAGCAGGACGGGCAGCGGGTTAATTAATCTAAAGTTATATTATATCCGGGTAAAGATAAATCAAATATCCTATCATACAGCGAGCGAGCACTTTTTACTCGCGTGGCCCAACTTCTGACCCTATTCGTGGTGCAAGTCTCAGAAGATAGGGGCTAGGATGATCTCTCTCTTTTCCCGACTATATATCCCACATAGTAGTGGGTTCAGCCTTCCTTATCTTCTTTCTCCACTTCTCCCTATCCCTGACGTCTTCTTTGGAAACATTGCATTCTCTCATGTCTGTCAGCAGCACATATGTCCAGGTGGTCTTAGGTTTCTCTCTAAGTCTTTTTCCGGAGACAGACAAATCAAGCACAACGTTGCCGACGTAATCGGGTGGCCTCCTCTTGACATGTCCATACAACCTCATCCTGCTTTCCTGCAGCTTATCGGCGATGTTACGGACTCCCATAGAGGCTAGGATGATAAAGAAGAAAAATCAAGCGAATTGCTTCTTGGCTATAACCTAACTGACTATAAAAGGGCAACGCCTCAAAGTGGATGGTGTCCTCTGACAACATTTTTAGCCCCACTCAATGTTGCGCCAGTAACCGACGCCAAGCTCACTGACTTGTTTGTCAATCCAGCGATACCTAGGGCGCCCGTCTGAGTTGCGACCACTTGGTCGTCCCAGAAGAGAGAAAAAGCAAAGCATATCCAATGACAACGCAGCACATTATACTTTCGGACAAACTTTTTTTTTCTTTTGAGATAAGAAAATATTTGCGGGTCGATAACTATGTTCGTCGCACGATTGATAAATTACCTATATAATAATCCTTTGCTTTCCTATTCAAACACGTATGTTAGTGCGTAAGTTATGATTGTTATATAACAAAAATAAACCTAGCCAGGCCAACGGCAACTGTGAGATAGCTACGCTTAAAGCAAAAAATAAATAAACCGCAAAAAAAACTTAAAAGCAAAAAGCCCCTTTGTATTTAACTATAATAGCTAAGTTCTTAAACTAATGTAAGTATACCGAAGTGAATATTTTTGTAATTATTTTCAGTTTTTAATTAATCTTAATAACTAATTTCTTAAAATAATGTAAATAATGTAGTTATACGTTAGTAATTTTGAGTCGGTTAAAAAGACGATTTATGACTATTTTCTCTTTCGCGAAGTTGCAGAGCACGGGGCGTATTCTAATATTATCTATCACGCAAATCGTGCAATAAATGCAACGATCATACCACAGATTATATAATATTATGATGGTCATACTCGTGATTGTTTGTTTGAGTTTCTCTTATGGATTGGGCCAATCAAGAAGCGAGCGCGTAAACTCCGCGCATTAATCTCTGTACAACTCAGATTTCGTGAAGTTAGCAGCAAATTTCCTACGAAATCGGAAACAATTTACAAATAACAACAAACCCCATAATTCTAGCATTCACCTTTAACATTGGCGATGAATTCGGAGCTCGAGTAATGTTATGTTTAAATTGATTTCAATTTTCAAGGTTCTGAGCGGGACTGTAGATAAAGCAGTTTAATTTACTTATACAATACGCATTCTCGGTAACAATTATTTGTGCTTAAGTGAAAGCGAAATGTTGTGTTTCACGTGACAAAAAGATAAATAATATAAAGTGGAATATATTATATTCCACTTTATGAATGTTACAACAATAATTATGATTGATTTTGCGTTTTTATTTTGGTTGATATGTGATTGTTTTGAAGTTCACAATGCAATTAACTATTATAATACGCGATTTTGTGCATTTTTGAGCGTATACATTGGTGTTCTTTTATAATGAATTAATGTAATTAATAGTAGATTGTTAACCAAGGGTTGAAAGTGACACATTTAACCTGAGATATTTCTGGTGCTCGAACGGTGATTTTACCTGAGTTAAACACTCTAGTTTTCATTTCGACTGTGAAGAAAGTAAAATACAACACGCACATTTTATAAAATAGACCAACTGTTATCTTCATATCAACCTATAAATCTTAATAAACATGTCGTTTAATGTATCTAATAGCCGAGTTTTCCAATATGAACAGCTTTTATTTTAATAATTTGACGTAACTTAACTATCTTAGATTCCGCGGCTAATCGTAGCAATAAAAAAATAACTACACCAAGGGATGAAAAATCAATTTTCCACCAGGCTATCTACCCATGAAGATAAAACTTTCCAAACAGGAGAATTGAACTATATTTTACACGTTTTAGCGATAATGTAGCATAATTCCTTTAATATTAAATACCAAAAATTGCTCAATGAGATCACGCATGGAAACTCGGAGCATAGTTCGCTCCATTGCCTTTTGAGTGACTTAAGACTGTCTTACAGAGTCACTAGCAACATACTCCGTATGTATCGGAGACCTAGTAAGGTTTTTTCACAGGTCGCTTGTTACAGCGGCCATAATGGACTATGAACCGGTGTCAAAAGATCGCGCGAGATATCTCCCTCCTAGATAAAAATCTCGCGATCTTTCGACACCAGTCGTTAAACTTATTCGTTCGTTCAGTTTTCTGTTGGGCATCTTGGGACAACCAACCAGTGAGATAACCCTACCTGGGCTTCCCTACTGGTATAGTACGGCTCAGTGCTATAGTAGGATTTTAAATTAGCTGGAGTAAACTGACGTTTACGTACACACGTCGACGCTGATTAGTTCATTATGGCAAAAGTACTATTTCTTATGAATAAAAGTTACCATAATATCACTGGTTACACGTCTTTTCATATATAATTTTGTAAAATTCTTTCTAAACAACGAAATATTCACGTTGACACCTGTCAGTTTACTCCATCTAATCAAAAATCCTACTTTAGATTTTCGTCCATTTAAAGTTCCGTGATACTGAAAGGGGTTTCATATAATGTTAAGCATACAGAGACTAGTCCACCTATTTCGGCCATTGAGCTCTAAGTAATTTAAGATTCAAAAAGGATTTGAAATTACAGCTCCGGCGTACGTTTCTTCTATATATTACTGTTTTACATCCATTTACGAGGTTAAAGTGTACCGAATAATTTAGTTGGCCTGTAAACCGACCTTTTCCACTTAAGTTCAATGATCTCAACTACCTGGGAAGGTAGAAAGGTTTTTAATATTAAATGTGTACAGGATTTGTATAAACTCTGGTTTTTATTTCGATTTGCGTCACTTCAAACGTAATTGAAGAATCTGGTTTGTTGTGAAAACATCTCTTTTCGCGATGGCAGTAAATATGTAAATACAAATTAATCTGCAGCTTTATATACTGACGAGAAAATCTTCATCAAATCAAATCAAAATATTCTTTATTCAAGTAGGCCTAGGTACAAGCACTTTCGAAATTGTTACTGCTAATGTATGTAAGCAGCGAGTTAAAATGCAACGAATTACGTAATGAACACTCTTTGCAGTATTGCTAACTTAAATTTAATAATAACCAATAATTAAATGTTCCATCACTATCGAAGCAGTCCTTGTGCCTTGCGCACCGCGTCCCCACCATACTCGATTGAGTAGTGACCGTGACCATGGATGGCATTCCCATTTATAACGATCCTTAGGTCCGGAAAGTCCATTTATAACAAATTTTTAACACGTTGAATATCCCAAAAAATTTAGGTATGTTATCTTTTGTTATGAAACCGTTTCGTGAAACGCAAGTTTTAACGTAGCTGCAGAACGAAGTTCTTATCTTCCACATACAAGGTAGGAAAGTGTGACGCCACACGTTCCCAGACTTTAGTATGAAGCGTTTTTTTGTAAAGTCCAAAAACGAGATTTTAAGATTGTTGTATCTCGGGGAGTTTTTATGAGATTGAAGTAGTTTTTCATTAGTATTTCTATTACATACTAAAAGGTCGTTTTATAAAAAACGACAAAAAAAATTGTCATCATCCCAATAAATCATATTTATACGTGAGCAAGCCCAATTTGTTGTGCTGTGATAATGGGTCCAAGTTTATGTCCGCAACTTACGTCTGTAGGTTTGTGCAGTTTAATGTATATGTTCCAAAAAAAGGACTTACGACGCAGCGATGTTTGGAGTCATGTGTATACACAAACCTTTTCAAGCTATTTTTGACCCCTTCACAACTCGAAACCTATTCAATTAACGTACATAAAATGTAGTACATTTATTAAAACCCCTTAGCTTGTCTAAATTGCAAAATTTCATTAATGTAGCTCATGCATTAATTGATATATTAACGTTTAAAACCGGCATTTTTATGACTAACTGATTCACTCACTGACTGAATTATAGATCAAAAACCTAACACACTTTCAGATGACCTAGAAACTTGATATTTTATATCAAGGTAGACTATTACTTTAGCAGAACACGGGCTTATATCCTGTATTGACACCGTTACTCACTCTAAAACGTGTCTTGATGACATCTTTGTATCTGGCCACTGCCGGGCAGAATCTATTGTCTGCTCCACTGACCTCACGGACCACGATATCACTATGGTCGGCATCTCACTCAAAATGCAAAAACAAGCTGAGCAAAGTCTTACTAAAATTATCATTGACTACAGTTCAGTGAGATCAGAACTGGAATTGGTCGACTGGACTCCTGTTTTAAGCAACCGCAACCTTGATGATGCCGTGCAGACATTTTCCACAAATATTTTAACAGCTGTATCGAACAATACTAAAGTGGTAAAATTTAACCGGTCTAAACACATTCTTCGCCCGTGGATGACCCCCGGGTTGCTAAGATGTTCTAAGTATAGAGATAGGCTACATTTGTATTTACGAAAAGACCCCCTGAATCCGACAAAAAACTCGTTTATACTCGTTATAGAAACTTTTACAGAGCACTTCTTAGGAATCTCAAATCAGAACATGACCGAAAGGACCTCGCGCAAAATATGAATACGTCTAAAAAACTTTGGGCCTCTTTCAAACGTATTACTCACAGCTCTCCTCCAGTGAAATCGGCAGATGACCTACTTAACATTAAGCCTACTATTTCGGAATCACTTGAGGAATGTAGCACCTATTTCTCGACAGTGGGATCCAAACTTGCACATTCGATTTTAAGCAAGCCAACTGTAATAACTTTTCAGGTTCCTTCTATATCGCTCCCACGGATGCTGAGAAAGTCTCGGGCCTCATAAAAAGTTAGACTTAAGTAGCGCACCCGGTCACGGCGGGGTAAGCAACAGACTCTTGAGGGCTATTGTCGATGTCATATCTGAACCTTTGGCAGCTATATTTAACCTTAGTATCGAATCTGGCTTATTTCCACAGGATTGGAAGACGGCTGCGATGGTATCAATTCACAAAGGGGGGCCCACAGACACGCTTAGTAACTATCGACCCATCTCTCTTCTTGGAACTTACTCCAAATTATTGGAACGAGTTATCAATAAGCGACTTGTCCATTTCTTGGAGAATAATCAACTTCTGGCAGATCGTCAATTTGGCTTTCGCCAGAGGAAATTCACGGAGGAGGCCGTAAAACTTCTGACAGACATAGTCGTATCTTACCTGAACGAAGGAAGGTGTTATATTGGCGTCTTCTTGGATCTGGCGAAAGCCTTTGACATGATTTCGATTCCCATCCTGTTGAGGAAATTAGAAATGTTTAGCATACGTGGAACTGCATATGATTGGTTCTCTAGTTACCTGACGAGCAGAAGTCAACAGGTAAAAATCGGTAACAAGGTTGCTGGTGTTTCGGAGCCTGTATCTGTTGGCGTACCACAAGGAAGTATTTTGGGTCCTACACTATTTATAGCGTATATCAATGATATTTTGACCCTTCAGCTTTTAAATAGTGAAGTACTTTGTTACGCTGATGATACAGCTATAGTTTTTTACGGTGATTCCTGGCGGAGTGCTCAGGATGTAGCTACGACGGGACTTTCCTATTTATCCACGTGGTTAGATCACAATCTATTGAGTATGAATGCAGATAAAACTAAATTCCTATGTTTTCACAATACAGCTGCATCTCGGCCTCCTGAGTGGTTCACACAACTTAGGCTCCATAAAGATGGTTGCGTGTCTCAGGGGGACTCACAAACTTCAGACTGCCCATGTAACCATATAACCAAGGCCAGCTCACTAAGATATCTAGGTGTAATAGTAGATGACAATCTTATCTTTAAACGTCACATCTGCACGACTGCTGGTAGGGTTCGTAAACTTATTTACATAATAAAGTTACTAAGGGAAGCTGCTGATGCTCAACTCCTCAAAACCGTGTACGTGGCCATGTGTCAGTCTATTTTGAGCTATTGCATACTTGCGTGGGGTGGTTCTGCTAAATCTAACTTAATATTGCTAACGAGGATACAAAGAGCGGTTTAAAAAGTGTCTTTGCGACGACCTCGTCGGTACCCTACCTCTGAACTTTTCAAATAAACTCAAGTTCTGAGTGTCCGGAGAATCTTCTAATTGCGTGTCACTATGTATGTTCATAGTAAAACTCTAAGATCGCTAGAGTATTCTGACATTGCACTTAGGAGAATCTATAAAATCGCTAAACCTTATGTTAATACTGCCTTTGCGAAACGATTTTCAGCATTTGTTTTCCAACACATATATAATGACATGATAAGATTTTGTGATATAAGGTATTATCGCGTTAATGAGGATAAAGCTTATATACAGAATTTTTTGCTATCGTGGAACTACGACACGTCCGAGGAAATACTTAATGTGTAGGAGGGTAAACGTAGTGATCAGCAATTTTGTCATCGATCCCAAGAAATGTTATCTCTCGTAGGGCTGCTGTTATATACCTCTCACACTTCTGCTTATTTACTGTGCACATACATACACATACTAACTTACACACTGCACACATATACAAACATGTGCACATCTTAAAATAGTGAGTGCAATACCTATGTATTTCTGCCCATTGTTTCTTACATTATAACAGCTATAAATAGCCGCATTATTATGGTAACTCTTTTGGTACTGAATTCCACGAAACAGGCCTCGCCTAGTGTAGAAATCACTGTTCTTTCTTTGTGATTTGTATAACTTATGGTAAATAAATTGATTTTCTTTCTTTTTTTCTCTTATTACGCGTATACAAAGGAAAAATCGGAAGACTGAAAACGTCAAAACGTTGGGTCAAGTTCGTATAAAAATATTTATTACAAAAATATCGTAGGTATGTTTGGTATCGACTACCTAAAAAAGAGCAAGCCAATTATTTCTTCCTCTTCCTGTTGGATATTAAAGAAAGCTGCTAAATTAGGTTAGACTCGAAATGCATTAAACAGCAATACATTGGTTTTCCTGTTAACAATTTAGTACCAGAATTGGCACCTTTTGAGATATCGCTACTTTTGGTGAAACGTCAGCACTTGGCTTATTTTTCACATTTATGTTTTGTAGTTTTATGTTTTGGGTTTGTAATCTACATATACTAACAAGCCACCACTGTTACACGGCTGACAGACGCGTCCTATCATTTGTATCCAGCTTATACAAACCACTTGTCTACCTAAACAAAAAAATCGCTAATCGAACGTACCTAAAATTATAAAAACTTGGTTAAATAATGGTTGTCGTTAAAAAAACCTCAAAAGATATATATTGACTTTTTACGTATGTGGTTCAAAATATACCTCAGTGGCAAACTTTAAATACAAACTCGACAAAACACTTGGCCCGTACGCCCTATCCGCCCTTTCACGCAGGTACGCAAATATTATATAGGGCGGGCTTCTCAATAGGGCACTTTCAGACCAAAAATGACTTCTTTTGTCGGCAGCAACAAAGCATGATTTATAGCCCAAGCGCCAACCTCAAATATGTAAAATAGAATGAATAATTAGTGTAGACCTGACATGTCTTTAATGGACCTAAATATACAGCAACGTCGTGTTCAAGGCTGAGACATCAATTATTTAAGGCTCTAACTGGTCTGTTCATTTAATTTATAAACGATAGCGTTTAACTGCTTTAAAAATGTCAGTAGTAGAAAAATATAAACGAACTACTTGGGACGACGCTAAGAGACTACTAAAACAAGCTTCAAATCAGTGATGCAGCCTAAGATCTCTCTTCTTCTTTTGCTTCCTCGCCTGTTCCCGACTCCCGTTCCCGTTTTTACAGAAGATAAGTCAAGATCGGAAACATCTTGAAGCGAACTTCTATAAAAACATATTTCAAGCCGTTGAAGAAGGTATCTCAATACCTTAGACCCGTGAAGAGTAGCACCCCTTTGCAGAGTGCAGGCATTTATAAACTGGACTGCGAGTGTGGTCTTTCATACATTGGTAAAACAAAACGCAGTGTATCAACCCGGGTGAAGGAGCACATAGCAGATGTCAAGCACTGTCGGTGTAATAGGTCTGCAGTCTGTGAACATGTCATTGACAAACCAAACCACTCAATTAAGTTCAAAAAACCTTCTATCCTTGCCAAAGAAAAAAGATATTTTCCCAGAATGCTCCGCGAGGCTATTGAGATTAAAAAGCATCCTAATTTCAATAGAGAAGATGGATTGTCCATCAAGGAACAAGGGAGACACAGGACTGCAAAACCTTAATTTCCAAACGGTGTAAATCTTATCTGTTTAAAAAATAGTTAAATAGTCTGTTTTTAAAATATTATAATTAGTAATGAGTTAGCCTGGGGGTTTTTCTTTGCAGCGTTTCTTTTCTCCTTAGTACGCCTCATTTGAGAAATGCTGCTCGGTAAATTATTAAAATAAAATAATTAAGCCCTTCTGGCACATGTGCAACTGTCTTTACAGCTTAGGCCCATTTGGCATGTATGTACACCTTTATTTGTTTTTTTGAAAATGGGTAGTTTGCACAAATTGTAACTTCGACAGAGGAGAATATATCTTTTCTCAGTCCACACGTGACCATGGAAAGCTGAAAAGCTTCCGAAACGTCGGGAACTAAAATGAGATAATATACGCGATATAATCCGTTAAATTGATTTATATCAATAAATTCAAAGTTGATCTACCTATAAAACAGTAAATTGACATAGGTACGTAACTATGGACAGACAATACACAGCCTAACCCGTTGAAGGTAGGGCCATGAAATTTGACACAGCCCGTAGTTTCCTATTGGCCCTATGCCCGATTTTTTCTTCTCCCCCTCAAGTGTGTCAAATAAGTTGCAATGAAGACAAACTTTTACAAAACTTGCCCGTCGAGTGGTTATTGATCCGATTGGAAATTGATTGTAGAATTATGCTACAGAAGCGAGAATTCGTTGTCAAAACTTGTGCCTTCGAGAGATTCGCGAACTTTATGAAAACTTGATATGCACTGGGTTTTCGCAAAGTTGCTGGACTCTCAATGAATCATCGATTTAGGTCTTTAAGTTTCTTATTCCAGTAGAATTTCTTAGAGGCAGAACTTTATTTTTTAATTTAATGTAGTCACCTACAATTCGATGTCAACTTATCAGATGAACACTCTCCATCAGGTGGCTCGTTTGCCGGTTTGCAACTCATAACATTAAAAGAAAACCTTGTCGTAGGCGGTTAAAAAAAGACCCAGAAGAAGTAGTCCGTAAGAACTTTTCAAAATAGGAAGGAATGAAATCGGCGCAAGGTCAGTCAAGGTGGCGTTCTAAACATTTTTTCGAAACTATGGAAATAATGCGACGTTGAAACGTCGAAGAAAGCGTAAGGTAATAAACTACACACGATTAAGCCCCGTTTAACTACTAGGTTGCTTTTGGTAACTATAGTTACCAAAAGCAGGTTTAGGTTAGGTTTCGCTCGCGGAGGAGAAAAAGTCGTAACTCTTCTTTTTTCGCCAGCGTAGTCGAGTAAAAAGTATTCTATAACCATTTGTGGATACCTAGCTATTCGTGTGCTAAAATTAGTTTAAATCCGTTTAGCCGACTTGGCGTGGTGAAGCCACGACACATATAAACTTACAAAAAATAAATCGTTTCATTGACCTTCAAATAGTCCGTTACAAACATTTTTTTTTTAATATCTTCAATGTTTTTTTTGTTGCAAATTTTTACTGCTTTATAATATGGATGAATAGAATTCAATCCTAAATTTCAAGCAAGTGAGTGGTTAGTTCTGTTGTTGTGATAAACTCAAAACTACGGTCTTTGGCTTGTTTAGGTACGAATCATTTGACCTGAAAAGAAGATAAAATCTCCCAATTTAAAGTAGTGCATTTTAAAATCAGCCGTAAACTTATCAATTTATTTCCAACCCGTTTCGGATCGCAGCTGTTAAGAGAATTCTCGACCGAAAAAGGAGAAAAAAGGGTTTTATCAGCGTTCAATATGTCGACGCGGGCCAAATATCGACATTATTGGGGTAAAAGGGTTGCTCGCACTAACCCACATTTGTTGACGGTAACAAATATCTCCAGTTTGTGGAATATCTCACTTATATTTTGTGGAGTGAAATAACTTGATATTGAATTAGCCGTACTTAAGCATTGATCGATTTTTATAGGTATATATGATTACTTATCGATTTTATACCATAACAGAGAGTTCGATTGTACTAGCTTTATATTTAGAACCTGAATGACCGAGCTTTGCTCGATGGCTGTAGATTTTTAATATCTATATCTAGATAAACAAGAAAAGCAAAAATGAGCCCACAGATCAAATTTCATCGCAATCGTGGTATACATGTCTCTCGCGGTTCAAAGTGGCAATGTTGTGAGCGTGATGAGCATCTTTGCGCATGGAAGGGCGCAGGGCGAGCTTTTTGACTAGGTTTGTGAATATTTTAGTTTAGGCTGTAAGATTGTTTCTCTATATTGTAAACTTAATGTATGCTCGATTGCCTCCTACGTCATAAAAAACACACTTTATGCATATTCATGTATTATACAGTCATACATATTTCCAAAAAATAAATGAAACTGGCTATTTAAACTCACTGGATTGACCGATATTTTCTTTCAATTCAATGAACTTCAAACACGCTGCAACATCACGCCTAAGCAACTGAACATATTCAAACTATTTTGGTTTCATATGGACTTAGTTTCTGTTTTTCTAATGCGTTTTTCAAAAGACGATTTTCGAAACGCCGAGATTGTTTATCCTTTTTCTAAGGCTAAAAGAAAACAAAGTTTAGTTTATTTTATACAATATACAAACAAACAGACATGCCAGTCGAATGTCCCAGGCCCAGGAATCGCTATATAGGAGGCGGATCTGCGTGAACTCCAAATAAACAACTAGCGAGATGTAGCGTCTTTATTTTGAGTCGCTGAGCCAACGGAGTAAGTAAGTTCATAAATGCCGTTTCAAAGTAAAAATTGGACAATATTTATCGTTCCCTAGACACCGTCATCAAACAATAGTCTTAAAACGTCACAAACTTCTTGAACATGGGTGCTGTCTCGTCGTGTCAAAAAGAAAGTTCCCTTCAAACTGAAACTCGGCATTGCACGCACTCTATTTTATTATTCTGAAGCGTTCCAGAAACGTCGCTAGCCTTGAGTGATACGCTTTTATCTCGATGAAATGAGATGTATTTTTGAACGATAAAGTTCATCAACTTACGACAACACTGGACAGGCTCATCATCAAACTTAACAGCTACGCTCTTGTTAGTGAAGTTACTGTCGCTTTAATCTAACTTCTGTTATTCTTTTGCCCTTCTGATGCGATAAACCGACACCCAGTTTAGTTATATCTAGGATTATTAAAACGCAAATTGCCATACTTTGGATTGCGCCCCGATCGTATTAGTGCTTTAGAAGTAAACATTGAACGATCTTATAATTGACCAAAGAAACATGGTACAGTTACAGTTAGGTCGTACACAGCTAATCTATACTATTATAAAGTTGTGAACAAAATGTCTGTACATTGAAAATAATTATTTTCAAAAAAAAGTGACACAGAATAAAGGTCCTTAAAAAAATTAATAAAAAAAATGACACGGACTAATTTAATGTCACTGAATCGAAACATAATGTTTATTTTATTTTTTGTATATATCGTTGGAGCTTCATCACGCAAAAACGGCTGAACTAATTTTGACTACTTTTGGAACACGGGTAGCTGGGCATCAACATATGGTTATAGGATCCCTTTTAGTCGATTAGGCTGAAGAAAAAAGAGGGTTAAGATTTTTATTCCTCCGCTGACGAAGTGGCACCATCTAGTAACAAATAAATCGTTACATTTAAATACTTTTTTTATATATTTTACATGTGTTCATTAAATCATACAAAGATGGCGTTGGATATTGTGGAATGGCTTCTAGGATAGATATGACAGTCCTCTTGTTTTGATAGACCTTGGTTATGTATACCCATTGCCCGTGGTTGTTGTTCGGGAATGATTTTACATTACCTAGTCGACTAGTACGTATGACAACATTCCCGCACCGAAGACCCTGGGGTATGAATGTAACTGAAAGTAGTCAAACTAAACAAATAACGCGGGTCATTCAGCCTATCTTAATAACATGTTTTGTATCTGTGGTACAGTTGTCCAAAAAATTGGTGTACACATTAAATAGAATGGAAAAGTGGTAGACCAATTTCTTTGCTGACCGTACGACCGTCGTCGAATGACCTGAATCACTTGTATTGTGCCGTATCAAAAAGATAAAAAAGAAACCCATTTGGAACAACTCTGTCTGCCATTGCGCTATATCTCAGGAACTTTCTCTGCTTTTTATTTCAAATTTGGGACAGTTGTAAACGTAGGCAATTCAAGTAAAAATGTCTCCTCAAAAGATTGTAACTTGTATAAGCGGAAGTCTCTTTCCACCAATATGAACTAAAAAGAGACTATACAAGTTACAAGCACTTATAAAATGGGGTGTAGGTCAAGTTGTTTATCATTATATAAGGGTTGGAAGACCGCAAGCCAGATGGTCGGACGACATCAAAACGACGGCAGGGCCGACCTGGAATAGAATCGCCGCATCAAGAACCATTTGGAAAATATATGTATATGATTGATTTATATTTATATGTCCACTGCTATATGCTGAGAAGATGTAAGGGTTTGATTATTGTTTACCATTATATTTTTTGTACACATTTAGTTAAATTTACAGAAATAAACGGGGAAGTCTCTCTCCCTCAATTATTGAAATAGTTAACCTTGCCTTGATCGTGCCGTTTTCGAGAAATGTGTTTTTTTTTTGGATAAAATTAGGTAGTTTAAATTATTTAAAATACGTATTAGTGGAAAACAACTCTTCGGAACATCCTTTCTGTAAATTAAACTGCTTTAGCAGCAACATTTTCTAGAAGATGAATGTAGGTCATTAATTGCCGGTCTGTACCTATACCTAGCATCTATAGGACGTAAATGTGCGATCCCAGAGATCTCTATCAAGGTTCTAAAGTACCCTGTCTGGATCGAATGTACTTTAAAATAAGATGTTAAATATTTAATTAAAACGTTATATGACATGACATTACTCTTAAATCACTTAACTAAAACGCCATTTCAATTACTCGTAAAATATAAGATTTGTATAGCATAAATTCCTTATTTTCATATAAATAGAAAATTTCAGGGCTCGGAAACCGGTATTCTCTTCATTCGTTCTGTTCGTTCATTTGCGAGATATTTGTTTATTTTATTCAAATTCTAGAACTCGAATCAGGTCATTGATTTAAACTTACACGATCTACCTCGCCATGTTGTATTAACTTTAAAGTTAAATTCGATGTTAATATTTACTTCTTTCTTTTTTCCTTGTATTCGTAATTTTCGTTTGCAAATTTAAGATTATTATATTGTTTTTATATTATTATTATTTTTTATCTCACTGCATAAATATATTTAAAGTGTTATGTACACCGTTATCGTTGTGTATATCAGATGTAGATACCTATAATAATATAATTAATGTGAATGTTATAATATATACAATGTGGCTGTACTTTCATCCATACTAATATTATAAATGCGAAAGTGTGTCTGTCTGTCTGTCTGTCTGTTACCTCTTCACGCTTAAACCGCTGAACCGATTTTGATGAAGTTTGGTATGGAGACAGTTTGAGTCCCAGGGAAGGACATATACTACTTTTTATCCCGGAAAAGTACCATTATCCGCGATAAACGAATTTAAGGCGGACGAAGTCGCGGGCAGAAGCTAGTAGTAAATAAATAAACAAAATTTTCACTTATTATCACAACACAACAAAAGCTTGGCTTAATTGCGTATAAATATGATTTATTTAATTACCTTTCATTGGTAATCGTCGAATCAGGTGTTTCCAAAGATATTTGTCTTCTGCTAAATACAGTTTTAAACATCCCAAAAATACTGTGTATTTAGAAGATTTGTACTCCGAGCCCTGCAAAGATCTAAATAAAGAGAAAAATCCAGACTCCGATTGGACAAATCCAATAGGAAAAATAAGCTAAGGCACAAGGCACTCACTTTAAGGTTCAAAGACCAGTGAGTGTTTTGTGCCTTACCGGGGCGCACGCTCTTGTCAACTAAGCTATAGAGTCTAGTCAGCTAGTCCACGAATTTTGTCGTTACTTAGAATGTTTACATTATTCAGGCCTTATAAGATAACACTTTTATTTTTACAATAAAACTGTTATAAATTAATAAGTGGAATAAATTATTAGTAAACTAAATTAAAACTAAAATAAATCTAAAAAGTTGTGCCCCCGCGGCATGGTGCCGAAGATGCTGGCAGCATTTCCACGCTGTATAGCAATACTAATACGTTGTGCGAGGTAGCTGCCAAAATGCACTACTTTAACTGCTACCAGAATAGTTGGTTAGGTTAGAACTGTAACCCCTAACAAAAACGAACCGCTTGCGTGAGGGTTGCTTAAAAATGAAACAAAAATATTGGGATTAAAAATACTCAAAATATTATGCGTAATACTATTATGGCGATTGTATAATATGCTCTGAAATGTTATGCGCAAAACCATATTTATGCTTAAAGTTTTTATGCGCAATAAATGTATGACCATTACAATGTATGCTCTGAATCGCTATGGGTAAAAACATTATGCGCAAAAATTTATGAACATTAACCGTTATGCGTAATTATGCTTATGACCAAACAATTTATGCCTATCAACAATATGACTTTTAATTGTATGCAACCCGATATGGACACATGATATTTGTACTGCCTCTCTTTCAGAGGCGTGGCGTCAGGAAAAATAAAAGGGAATCCGAAACGTATTCATTTACTCATATTTGAAGAAAAAGGTCGTTATAAGCCTTTCCTTGGGCAAACCGGTGGGAATCGGCGTATATGGATGCCACGCCACTGCTATCTCTTTATCTATGGCATTTATGCTGCCTATCTTTGTATCTATGATATTTATACTGCCTATCTTTGTAGCTATTTGATACTTAAATAAGTTGTATTAGTATCACAGATACATAGACATGCAGTATAAATACCATAGATATAAATAAAGGCAGTATTATACTACTACGACCAAAATCTAAATATAACCTATCATAACAAGGACTTATGTTTGATTTATACTAAAATTATAATGTTTTGATATTACGATCTTCGCGATTTTTTAAGTAGAGTTCTCCACTTAGATTTTATATTCTTATACAAAAGCCTTCAGGAGTTCAAATTTGTGGTCCACATAGATGCCCCTGTGGCAGTGAGGTCGATTCGCTGGGACACCACGGACTTTCCTGTCAGAGAAGCGCCGGCCGTTTCTCCAGTCACGCCGCCCTTAACGACATAATCCGCCGGTCTCTAGCCACCGTCAACGTACCGGCCATCCTAGAGCCACCGGGCATTGCGCGTGATGACGGCAAGAGACCTGACGGAATGTCGCTGATTCCGTGGAAGTTGGGCCGGGTGCTAGTGTGGGACGCGACCTGCGTCGATACACTGGCCCCGTCTCATCTCCACGGAACATCGTGCAGAGCAGGGGCGGCAGCAGAGGCGGTCGAAAAACTTAAGAAAAATACGTACAGGGATCTCGGCCCCGAGTATAATTTTACTCCTTTTGGGGTCGAAACCTTAGGTCCGTGGGGTCCCAGCGCCCACAAACTATTTAAAGATCTACAAAAAAGAGTGTCCGAATCGACTGGTGACCGAAGAGCTGGCAGCTACCTCGCACAACGTATTAGTATTGCTATACAGCGTGGAAATGCTGCCAGCATCTTCGGCACCATGCCGCGGGGGCACAACTTTTTAGATTTATTTTAGTTTTAATTTAGTTTACTAATAATTTATTCCACTTATTAATTTATAACAGTTTTATTGTAAAAATAAAAGTGTTATCTTATAAGGCCTGAATAATGTAAACATTCTAAGTAACGACAAAATTCGTGGACTAGCTGACTAGACTCTATAGCTTAGTTGACAAGAGCGTGCGCCCCGGTAAGGCACAAAACACTCACTGGTCTTTGAACCTTAAAGTGAGTGCCTTGTGCCTTAGCTTATTTTTCCTATTGGATTTGTCCAATCGGAGTCTGGATTTTTCTCTTTATTTAGATCTTTGCAGGGCTCGGAGTACAAATCTTCTAAATACACAGTATTTTTGGGATGTTTAAAACTGTATTTAGCAGAAGACAAATATCTTTGGAAACACCTGATTCGACGATTACCAATGAAAGGTAATTAAATAAATCATATTTATACGCAATTAAGCCAAGCTTTTGTTGTGTTGTGATAATAAGTGAAAATTTTGTTTATTTATTTACTACTAGCTTCTGCCCGCGACTTCGTCCGCCTTAAATTCGTTTATCGCGGATAATGGTACTTTTCCGGGATAAAAAGTAGTCTATGTCCTTCCCTGGGACTCAAACTGTCTCCATACCAAACTTCATCAAAATCGGTTCAGCGGTTTAAGCGTGAAGAGGTAACAGACAGACAGACAGACAGACACACTTTCGCATTTATAATATTAGTATGGATGAAAGTACAGCCACATTGTATATATTATAACATTCACATTAATTATATTATTATAGGTATCTACATCTGATATACACAACGATAACGGTGTACATAACACTTTAAATATATTTATGCAGTGAGATAAAAAATAATAATAATATAAAAACAATATAATAATCTTAAATTTGCAAACGAAAATTACGAATACAAGGAAAAAAGAAAGAAGTAAATATTAACATCGAATTTAACTTTAAAGTTAATACAACATGGCGAGGTAGATCGTGTAAGTTTAAATCAATGACCTGATTCGAGTTCTAGAATTTGAATAAAATAAACAAATATCTCGCAAATGAACGAACAGAACGAATGAAGAGAATACCGGTTTCCGAGCCCTGAAATTTTCTATTTATATGAAAATAAGGAATTTATGCTATACAAATCTTATATTTTACGAGTAATTGAAATGGCGTTTTAGTTAAGTGATTTAAGAGTAATGTCATGTCATATAACGTTTTAATTAAATATTTAACATCTTATTTTAAAGTACATTCGATCCAGACAGGGTACTTTAGAACCTTGATAGAGATCTCTGGGATCGCACATTTACGTCCTATAGATGCTAGGTATAGGTACAGACCGGCAATTAATGACCTACATTCATCTTCTAGAAAATGTTGCTGCTAAAGCAGTTTAATTTACAGAAAGGATGTTCCGAAGAGTTGTTTTCCACTAATACGTATTTTAAATAATTTAAACTACCTAATTTTATCCAAAAAAAAAAACACATTTCTCGAAAACGGCACGATCATGGCAAGGTTAACTATTTCAATAATTGAGGGAGAGAGACTTCCCCGTTTATTTCTGTAAATTTAACTAAATGTGTACAAAAAATATAATGGTAAACAATAATCAAACCCTTACATCTTCTCAGCATATAGCAGTGGACATATAAATATAAATCAATCATATACATATATTTTCCAAATGGTTCTTGATGCGGCGATTCTATTCCAGGTCGGCCCTGCCGTCGTTTTGATGTCGTCCGACCATCTGGCTTGCGGTCTTCCAACCCTTATATAATGATAAACAACTTGACCTACACCCCATTTTATAAGTGCTTGTAACTTGTATAGTCTCTTTTTAGTTCATATTGGTGGAAAGAGACTTCCGCTTATACAAGTTACAATCTTTTGAGGAGACATTTTTACTTGAATTGCCTACGTTTACAACTGTCCCAAATTTGAAATAAAAAGCAGAGAAAGTTCCTGAGATATAGCGCAATGGCAGACAGAGTTGTTCCAAATGGGTTTCTTTTTTATCTTTTTGATACGGCACAATACAAGTGATTCAGGTCATTCGACGACGGTCGTACGGTCAGCAAAGAAATTGGTCTACCACTTTTCCATTCTATTTAATGTGTACACCAATTTTTTGGACAACTGTACCACAGATACAAAACATGTTATTAAGATAGGCTGAATGACCCGCGTTATTTGTTTAGTTTGACTACTTTCAGTTACATTCATACCCCAGGGTCTTCGGTGCGGGAATGTTGTCATACGTACTAGTCGACTAGGTAATGTAAAATCATTCCCGAACAACAACCACGGGCAATGGGTATACATAACCAAGGTCTATCAAAACAAGAGGACTGTCATATCTATCCTAGAAGCCATTCCACAATATCCAACGCCATCTTTGTATGATTTAATGAACACATGTAAAATATATAAAAAAAGTATTTAAATGTAACGATTTATTTGTTACTAGATGGTGCCACTTCGTCAGCGGAGGAATAAAAATCTTAACCCTCTTTTTTCTTCAGCCTAATCGACTAAAAGGGATCCTATAACCATATGTTGATGCCCAGCTACCCGTGTTCCAAAAGTAGTCAAAATTAGTTCAGCCGTTTTTGCGTGATGAAGCTCCAACGATATATACAAAAAATAAAATAAACATTATGTTTCGATTCAGTGACATTAAATTAGTCCGTGTCATTTTTTTTATTAATTTTTTTAAGGACCTTTATTCTGTGTCACTTTTTTTTGAAAATAATTATTTTCAATGTACAGACATTTTGTTCACAACTTTATAATAGTATAGATTAGCTGTGTACGACCTAACTGTAACTGTACCATGTTTCTTTGGTCAATTATAAGATCGTTCAATGTTTACTTCTAAAGCACTAATACGATCGGGGCGCAATCCAAAGTATGGCAATTTGCGTTTTAATAATCCTAGATATAACTAAACTGGGTGTCGGTTTATCGCATCAGAAGGGCAAAAGAATAACAGAAGTCAGATTAAAGCGACAGTAACTTCACTAACAAGAGCGTAGCTGTTAAGTTTGATGATGAGCCTGTCCAGTGTTGTCGTAAGTTGATGAACTTTATCGTTCAAAAATACATCTCATTTCATCGAGATAAAAGCGTATCACTCAAGGCTAGCGACGTTTCTGGAACGCTTCAGAATAATAAAATAGAGTGCGTGCAATGCCGAGTTTCAGTTTGAAGGGAACTTTCTTTTTGACACGACGAGACAGCACCCATGTTCAAGAAGTTTGTGACGTTTTAAGACTATTGTTTGATGACGGTGTCTAGGGAACGATAAATATTGTCCAATTTTTACTTTGAAACGGCATTTATGAACTTACTTACTCCGTTGGCTCAGCGACTCAAAATAAAGACGCTACATCTCGCTAGTTGTTTATTTGGAGTTCACGCAGATCCGCCTCCTATATAGCGATTCCTGGGCCTGGGACATTCGACTGGCATGTCTGTTTGTTTGTATATTGTATAAAATAAACTATACTTTGTTTTCTTTTAGCCTTAGAAAAAGGATAAACAATCTCGGCGTTTCGAAAATCGTCTTTTGAAAAACGCATTAGAAAAACAGAAACTAAGTCCATATGAAACCAAAATAGTTTGAATATGTTCAGTTGCTTAGGCGTGATGTTGCAGCGTGTTTGAAGTTCATTGAATTGAAAGAAAATATCGGTCAATCCAGTGAGTTTAAATAGCCAGTTTCATTTATTTTTTGGAAATATGTATGACTGTATAATACATGAATATGCATAAAGTGTGTTTTTTATGACGTAGGAGGCA